>OX463858.1:3521193-3967373 GCA_949825065.1 Odontocerum albicorne
TTAACTGCCGAATAGAGCCTCGGATATTGACATCTTCAACATTTCAGAAACAGCATAAAGAAAGTATTTTGAGCTTTCTTAGTTGTGGGAGTTAGTTGTATCGACTTAAAAGTTATTTCTTACTTATTAATTTTTACTTTTTGTTACTGTGTATAATTCTCTTTAACCTTTCCTTCCCTGTGATGTGTAACTAGTACCCATTGCTTCTAAAAACTTTAATATCTCTATAAATATAATAAATACTGGGTTCAGATTTTAGATATTCCTCCGTAATACATTTACGCATTGAATGAAAAAAATAATGTTAATAATAATTAGCACTTATCGGCCACATCAGAGATATTTTGTGAAAATCGGGAATAAATTCACCAATACAATCAAACGTGTGCCAGTGTGACGTGTGTATATTCATTCTAAAACACCGCTATTGGTGAGGAAGCGACACTATTCACGTCTCACTCTCACTCGACTTCGGTATATGGGAACGCAAGAAATAGAATCTCAGTTCGCTCGCTTCTCTTGGTCGGCGGTTCTCGGTAGAGGTGGTTGCTTTGCCCGTTTTGTGAACGTAGGCCGATGTTTTTTTTCATGTTTTCAGCAATTAAATTTCAATTATTATCACTTTTGACTTCAAATTTAATTAATTTAAGCGATTGACTATGAATATTCTTATTTTTCCGATTTTAAACTGCTCATCTTTACATGTGTATTGAATACACAGCACCGGAACGGGCGGATTTTTTTAGCACAGGAAGGGAAAGGTTAAGCTATATGTTGTGTTAGACCTATATTTGAGCTTTATAAAATAATTAAACATTTTCCAGGTATCTCATCACCCGCCGATGGTGTCGCAATACTGCGAGGGCTCCGCCGGCTGGAAATGCTGGCAGGAGTTCACGATGACGTCCAAGTTCCGCGGGAAGTATCTGCAAATTATACCGCTGGGCAGCGCCTACGTCGAGTTCCCCGCCACAGGCAATCGCTACAAGTGGAGGAAGGTCACCACTACGGTGCACAACATCATCGTGGGCAAACTATGGGTGGACGAACATGGAGACATGGAGATCATCGGCGAGGGGACGGCCTTGGGGCTGCGATGCCACCTCAAATACCAACCCTACTCGTACTTCTCCAAGGAGACGCAGAGGAAGGTCACGGGAATTGTTAAGTCACCTAATGGAAAGGTACATACATATCATCACTCCGTTTCTCTGCCATGGTAGTCAAAAAGGACAGAGTTACAGTCTTATCTATTGCCAACAGACATCTTTCACTTCCTTCACCTATAAATGGAGCACTTCACCTATAATAAATGGAGCACTTTCACCTATAAATGGAGCAAAGTCCTATTTATAAAAAATATATCATATGAAATAACCAAAAATATTCCAAGTCACATAAAGCCAGCTTTTTACACTAACTTTAATCTCCGGAAACTCTTATTTAATGCGAAAGGCAAAAATGGAATACTTAGCAACAGTGGTGTGTATAAACTTTTATGTGCTGACTGTGATAATTTCTATATAGGAAAGACAGGAAGATCTTTTGAAAAGAGATTTCGTGAACATAAATCCGCCTTAACAAATCCTCTAATTTATTCTGAAATGGCTAATCATTGTCACCGCGAGAATCATACTTTTTCTATCGATGATGCCAAATTCTTACATATCAGTGGCAACGGAAATAAATTGGACAGATTAGAGGCCCTAGAAATTTCTAAGTCAGTATACCGATCGGAACATCTGTTGAACAGTTATTTCCCCAAAATCTCCCCGCTCTTGGCCGAAATTATCCCTAGCCTTCCTCACCCCCCAGCCTCCAACCGTTGAAGCGTCTATATCGGTACCAGTTCGAACAGCATTTAGTCTTGTTTGCGCTCCCCTGAAGATGAGGTGAAAGCCTTGAAACCGGTAGGGTTATACCGTCATAAAAAAGTGGAATAAACAGTGTTTGATAAAAATAAATTACAATATCTTTCACTTCCTTTTCATCTATGCTTTTATGTAGTATTATGATTGTTATGATTTATAACTGAAATTTTTGCAACAATGTCAACAAATTTTTGCAACTTTGACGACCTCCGTGGCCTGGTGGTAAGACAATTGTCTGCCGATCCGAAGGCTGCGGCTTCGATCCCCGCTGGAACCCAGATTTTTTTAAATATGATTCCAGTCTGGTTAACACTCAGGGCCTATAAAAACATATTTCTGGTTGGTTGGAAGAGATTGCCACGTGGAAATAAACTCGCCCGGTAAAAATAAAAACATCAAATAAAAAAAGATCATCACTATCACATCACAGTCATCGGAAGTATCATTAACCGAGATGTTTTCAAAAGTATCATTCACCGAAATTTCAATGTTACTAATATTTTAATTTATTATTTCACCATTTGCAATAAATGTATTACTTAACACATCGTTATCCTGTAGAACTTTTATTAAATTGATTCATGGTGTTTTATTAAATTGATTCACTTTGTGAAATTATGGTCACCACACTGGAAATAGCTCTGTAGGGCACAATGTACCGATACAGACTGTCCAAATAAAACGACCCACTAAAATGTGCCTGTACGGTACAGTTAAGAATGCAAATATTAACGTGTTCCTCGCGGGAAGCACAAACGCCTGTGATCTGATCTGTAGCATTCCTTTGTGTATTTTACGTAATGTTTAGTTTACCTCCTTTATTTAATGAGTCTCCTTAAGAGTAATGACTATTATTTATTATCAGAAAATTACTTGAATGTCATGTTTACTTGGTGGTGTAATCAAATATCAGTGGTTCTAAACAAAAAACGCGTTTAAACTTAGAAATTAAAAAAACGCCAAAATTGTGCCGCGCACAGGATTCGTGGAATTTGATTTTTAACGCGGTGTACAGGTTAAAAACAACATAGAAGTTAAGACTGCAGTTTGCCTATTAATACATTTTATAGCATATATAATCCTTTAAGTGCACTACTCTGCCCTCATAAGCAAAATAGCAAAAGTAAAGTTTTGAGAAAACTGCAATTTTATGTTTTTCATTGCTGCTTAAAAATGTCGTGATTCATAAACAAAAAAGCAGTAAAATGTGATTCATGAGCAAAAACGCAGCAAACGCATAGGCACTTGCTGTCTTTTTGCTTATGAATCACGTTTTACTGCTTTTTTGCTTAGAAAAACCTAGTATTTTGTAAAATTAAAAAAGACATGTCGATTTTTATGCTGAAATAAATGGTTTTCTGTATTTATTTTTATGGATTTTGTATCAGAATTTGATATGGGATATTGCCTCATACTGAGTTTTTCCCGTTAGCTGCGTTTTTGCTTATGACGGCAGTATAGTAACTGTAAAATAACATCTTCAAAATATTGTCAGTAAATATTAAAAATATAGCTTCAAAGTTACAGTTCAGCCAAGTCACTATAATTTATTTTATTTACAGTGCACATGACAAAAAATATATAATACATAATTTGTGAATAAACAACAGGTAATTTAATTTTCTCCCACAATTTTAATGGATCTGGGTTTGTTGCCTTTCATTTGTTGTGTCCCCAGTAAACTAGGTTTTTGCCTGTATCTCTCACTGAGGACATATAGCATGAAAAAATAAATCGATACTTCTTTCCGATTTTTTAATTCATAAAACCCCTTTGCACATTCTCATCAACCTGATAAACAGTGACACTTAATTACACATATATATATATACATCATGCGAAATCAAATTCTTCACACTTCATCACTCCAAAAGTGTTCATCCCACAATATACCGCACATAATCATAAAAGTGAAAAAACAAAAATATAATTATATAACAATAAAAAACCCCACACTCAAGAGCTCACACAAACCTTTTCTACAAGTCGTTCCTCTTGCAAGCCCAAGTACTCAAACTCCTGTCGCAATAACAACCACGCTCCGATCGACTGCCTAAATTGTTTTGCTCCCTTTGCCTTTATTGAATTCGGCACCCCACTGTATGTCATGGGAGCTAAATAGGTGTATTGCCTTTGGGCAAAAGATGTTTTAACTCTAGGGATGGTGAACATTTGATCAGTTGCCATGCGTGTCATAATGGCTTTCGGAGTTGGCTTCCAGTCGCCTTGAAGCCATTATATTGGCTTTCGGAGTGGTAAAGGTTAGAGGCCTTAAGTGAAAATTATTCTAAAATTTTTTTTCAAAAATCAAGGGTTCCAGCGGGATTTGAACCCGCAACCTCCGAAATGAGGTCGTCATTCACTTAATTCTACCATACTTATACTTAAAATAACACACTAATAAGGGCAGCAGTGAATGTGTTAAATGTGACGTTGTATTGCAGCCCCAGTGGGTGATCCAGGGACACTGGGACAGCAGCATTGAGATGGCACCCGTGAACAGCACCAACGTAGACTCCACAGTATGCAAGACGGGCAAGTTTATCACGGCTTGGCAGCGCGTGCTCCCACCCGAGGACAGCGACCGGTACTACGGCTTCACCCTGCTAGCCACGCAGCTTAACGAGATGGAGGATGGTGTAGCGCCCACGGATTCCCGTCACCGTCCCGACCAGCGCCTCATGGAAGAGGGCAAGTGGGACCAGGCCAACAATGAGAAGGTATCACACTTTTTCTTGGAGTGTTTTATCCATCTATCAAAATTTGAAGACTATTGTGTCGGAAGAACTGTATAGTTGTTTATCCAAATTACTAATAATAATAATAAAAGGACAATTTATATAGTGCTGTTTAGAGAGCAGACTTTCATCTAGAACGCTTCGATTCGGGATTCGAACCCATTGTTATTAACCAGATTGAAAATATTAAAAAATAAATATATAATACTAGAGTGTAAGAATAGAAGGTAGTGGCTGCAGCCAACATATTAGGTACTACCCTGCAACTGCATATGTTAAGTAAAACATATTTGGTAAGACAATTGCTGAAAACTTACGAAGGGAAGACAAACTACAAAGTAACCTTTGTAGATCTTCCAATAACCTTCACAGGTTGATAATATTGTCTTTGGTTCCAGTAATTCCGATTTTGGGTTTAAAATCACTGGAGTTGGTGGTTTGTCATTTCTCATGTTAGCAATATTGCCGCACGTGAAGAGTTAACAACACTAACAAGTTAAGGAGAGTGAAATTAGTTTATTATTGCTTTTTTAAGCTAAATAAATAATACGCTAAGATGTCTTCTATCCGCAGAATGGCTGACCATCATACTTGATTATGATGGATCACCTATGAGTACAGTCTGTTTGACAAGAGCGTGTACGGCTACATTTTTTCCTGGAAACCGTTAGAGGGTAGATTCAAACGCGAGCAGGTAGCAGGACCCTTCCTCCAAGATCCTTTGTTTAGAAAAACTCAGTTTTTGTTCGACCTTGGTTACTTAAGAACATATTTCACCATGAGTACCACGTACACATCACGTTACAAAGCCGTAGTAGGAGGTAATATTAAAAAAAGAACATGTCCACCAAATCAGAATGTTGGGAAATCGCAAACATACTGTTTGCATTAAAAATATATGACATAATAATTCATTGTAAAAATATCTGAAATCCTTAAAATCGCTTAAGGTGACTTGATTTGTTGTTTAAAATCTAATCATAATAATTATAATGGTTATTCTAGTTTAAAATATGGACATGATCCTTTTTGTAAGAACAATTCTACTTTCATCTTTTTTTATTGAACAGCTCTGGGACATGGTGTTTTTTGTTCGATTTCAAAAATAATTGGGTAGAGTAATTTATTTTTATTTTAATCAAATAAAATAAGTAAAGTGTTACAAAATAAAAAGAAATATTACTATAAAACTATAAATATATGGTATGTAGGTAGATATGTTAAAGCTGTATAATGCTAGACATTACACTAAATGTACGATTTAAAACAGTTGATGAACTGGTATGAAGTTAGACACAATCGGAAAGCTATGATTGGTCAATTCGGACATGATCTTTTTTGATTAGTTTGAAGCCTGGACAAGATTCTTTTTGAAAAAAATACTGGGTTTTTATTATGATTTCAAAATGATTTATGTGCTTTTTTTCATTAAAATGAAAATGTTAAACGGCTCCGTACCGTCGATAAGAAAAAATCTGCTTTATCAACTCATTTTTTGTATCCGATTGATATGATCTTTTTTTAATGTTACCTCCTCAATTGCACTGGTGTTGAGAGGTTACTTTGACAATAATTGATACATTAATTCATAATGCAAAAAACTATGAAATTGAAACTGACTACTAGGTTAGTCAAAAAGTTTTGAAAGCGGAAATGAAAATACATTTTTTTTGGGGGGAAATCACTTTTATTGAGCCAAAGTGCCTGGTTCACACCACTCCTTAGCCTCTTGTTTTGATTCAGGATCATGGTGGTAGACCCAAGTCTCATCCATAGTGATGAATCGACGCAGAAAATCCTTTTTCTCCTTTCGAAATTGCTCCAAATGTTGCTCAGAAAGTCGCATTCGAACGTGTTTTTGTTGCATTGTTATCAAATGCGGCACCCATTGTGCACACAGTTTTTTGAAACCCAAAACTTCAGCCAAAATATGCCATGTTGTTCCATGTGAGATGCCTATGGTGTCAGCTATCACATCCACAGTCGATCGATGATCTTCCAAAACCATATCCTGTATTTTCGCTATGATTTCTGGTGTTGATGCACTTTTTGGACGTCCTGAGCGTGGATCGTCTTCAACGCTTGTACGGCCACGCTTAAACTCCAAAACCCATCGGTGAACGGTTGGAAATGAAGGAGAAGACTCCTTTAATACTTTCACCATCTTTGCATGGATCTCAGTAGCCGATAAACCTTTCAAAACAAAGAATTTAATCACTGCACGATATTCGGATTTTTCCATTGTTAAAAAATACACTGACACGTCAACTTCAAATGGCTTGTAAACAAAGAATGAATTGACAGATCAAAATGAAATTTTGAGTACGTTCTTATGAAAGATGAAATATTAAAATGGCGTAGAAATTTTGGTTTTTCTACTGCTCCATAGATGTCGCTTTCAAAACTTTTTGACTAACCTAATATGTATTTCTGTTTCCAGCTCCGGTTAGAAGAGAAGCAAAGAGCGAAGAGGCGCGAGCGTGAAGCGCAAGCAGAGGCGGCCGCGACAAGCGGCAAGAACCCTCCGGGAGCGGAGCAGCCCGTTTGGTTCGTCCGTCACCACGCACCGACAGACTCCACCACGCACGTTTACACGGGCGAGTACTGGGACTGCAAGGCGCGACAGGACTGGTCCCGCTGTCCCGACATCTTCTAGTAACACCGCCGTACCTGGCTGAGAGTCTGCTTGTCCCGAGGCCACGGCGCGTGCAAGTGTCATTTCTGTCCGGGAACTCAACCAGAGAACGGTTCCTATGTTAAATGCAGCACTTTAACAAATTACAAGCTACATATATATTATATATAATTAGGCTGACAGATTTTCTATAACATAATATAATAATATTTATTTCTCTAGTTCCATTTGGTGACCAAAATCACTCCGAATGCGCTTGTGCTCTCATATAGCATCTCTTAAAGTGTTTTTCGAAGGGTTCTCTTGGCTGGCATTAGCCACATTTATTGTAAATTGGCGTTTGTTGTATATTTCGAGTTTTAGCACACGGAGAAAATAATTCTCCATTCATAGCTCATTTTGCCAACTTGAATGAAAAAAAAAACACAAAATATATTAATCATACGTCTTTGAGCATTCATTTTATGTGTAACTATTTAGAAAAGTCTCAATTTCGTACCTAAAATTGTTTATCGAGAATAAATCTCAAAATTTTGTTTTTCTTCCGTCAAGTTGGTGAAATGTGCCATTTATTTTTCTATGACATGCTTCGATCGAAATAAAAATATTGTCTTTGGCAAATGTTAAATATTTTAAAGGTGTAAAAAAATTATCTGTCAATTTTTGTTGTGTCCTACAAATTTTTATACGGTTTATGGTCAGTAGAATTATTTACTGTCGAAAATGTTTGTATATTTTCAATCTAATACTACATATGAAATTTTCAGTACTCTTCCTACTGAATTAAGGATCAAACACCTTTTGTGTTCCATCAGGAACGCAGCAATGACACCTCTATTGAGGAAAGAACACTTTCATTCAGGTTGGTTCACAGCCCCGACAATCCGCATATTAAAATTTTCATTTCATAGATAATTTGGTTTAGCGCTATTATTTCCCAACCATTTCAATCACCCCAAGAACATTTCAACAACAGGTCGCTCAACCAGCTCGACCTATCAAAGAAATAAGAGAGACTCTAATGTCCACTAACAAGAGTGCCATCTGGATTCTTGAATTCAGATATAAAATGATTTAAGAGTAAACCAGTCCGCTAGTGAATCCACCAGGAATCAAACCTGGGACGGCCGCTTATTTACCGTGAATGCTAACGGTTAGGCTACGGCCAGCGACAAATATCCTTAACCTTTTTAATCCCACGGGGCCGATCATCGGCCTTAAAGTTTTCATACAAGTTTTTATGTTGAATATATATTTTTTTAAACTTTGAGAATCGTTCTTTGAGAATTTAAAACTAAATATTAACTGAGATAAAAAATTTAATATAAACTACTGTTTTTTTTGCCAAAATATGCTGGGGTTAACCACTTGACAGTTTTGCCCGAGCGGGACTCGGGCACGAAGTTTCTTTTTATACTGACGAACCCGAGCCTCGTTCGGGCAAATCTTGTTTCGATTTGTTGGGAATGTTTCTCCCGAGCGTCGTTTGGGTAGATCTTGTTTCAACTTGTTTTCTCCGAACGGAATATATTTTCGTATAGAATTTATTCGGTCACAGTTCGTCATTGTGTTACGTCGTGTGTTAAAAATCCGACTGTCAAGTGGTTAAAAGAGTTAATATCCGTAATATAACATCAGTTGAGTTGAGTGTAGCGTGGAAAGTATCAGTTGAGTTGAGTGTAGCGTTGAAAGTATCAGTTGAGTTGAGTGTAGCGTTGAAAGTATCAGTTGAGTTGAGTGTAGCGTTGAAAGTATCAGTTGAGTTGAGTGTAGCGTTGAAAGTATCAGTTGAGTTGAGTGTAGCGTTGAGTTGATGGTGTAGCGTGGAAATTTGATTTATCGAGTCTTTATTGGGCTATAAACAGGGCTATCTTTTGGTCAGCAACTATCTAAACCCAAACTCTTTCTTGATATGATAGTCTTGGTAATATGCTAAGATTCAGAGCCATATAACTTTATAGGTAGGATGCAGGCATCAAATAGCCGACACTATTCTTCAGACTAAGCTCTAAGGAGTTCCAAGTGGGCCTCGAGTTGTTTAAGGCAGCACTATCTATAGCAACCGAATATTTAAATTAATCTCTTCTATATTAATAGGGGCGCCATTGATGTACGATGATAAGGACGACATCCATGGCCTAGTCGATAAGACACCTGTCTTCCAACTCGGAGGTTGCGGGTACGATTCTGTCTGATAGTAATCTAGTTTTCATTTTTCTGGATAGTTAGCAAGCAGAGATTGCTATAAACCTGCCAAGTTGTACAATGAAAGTGTGTTATAATACACTTTCATTAAAATTATCGAGTGCAAAGAAATTATCGAGTGCAATAAAAAAATGAAATGATTTCGATTCAAATTTTGGACACATTCTAGCCGTGATTCGAACCTATAAGTTGATGATGTCGGGAAGGTTACTTTAAAGTCCATGAGGGGTGCCAAATATTTCTGATACAATACATAGAAAGTACCTGTTACTTTAATTAATGGGGTAACCTACTCTAGAGGTGTGAATTTCGGACGTTTTTCTCAGTCATAATAAAAAAAAAACTAAAAACATTTTTTTACAGTTTGTTTATTGACGATTTGAGAATGTATAAAAAAAATTTTGAAAAAAAATATTCAAAATTCGAGATCAGCTGTTCAAAAATTCAATTTTTATACCCTTTTTTTTCAAATATAAAATTTTTTTTTAATTAAAAAAAATTAAATAGTTTTGAATTTTCCAAGGTAGGGACGATATAAAAACATTTATCAAAGTTTCATTCCAAATTTGAAGGCAATCGGTTGGATAGAACTTGAGATTTTATGTCGACCAGGTCGTAAAAAGTAGTTTCGAGAAAAAAGCATTTAAAGTTTTGAGATTATTCTCCGAGTCATACCAGTGCGGCGTAATTGCTGCCTCATTTATAGCTATAACTTCGTAAATATTGAGAATTTTTAAATTTGAGAACATATTCTTAAAGGTCTAAACTTTAAAACATGCAAAAAAAAAACAAATTTCTAGAATTAATCTGCAATTCAAATATTGGCACTTAAACGCAAATTTTGCAAGAAGGTGATAAGTAGAGTCGATAAAAGCTTGATTCTCTTCGTTTTATCTTTTAGAGTCTGGGTATAAACACAGCTTCGATGCTCCTCCAGGTTAGTCTATTCTGGGCCCTCTTGGGAACAGTCTCCCAATCCAGCTGAAGTCTGTCTACTTTCAAACCTTGTGCATCTTTCCCTGGGTTTCTCCTGGCTTTAACACTTTTCAGGATACCAGCATCTGATATTCTCAAAACATATCCCAACAAAGTCAATTGGTATCATTTGTTAAATTTTAGATTTTTCGTTTCACCACGTCTTTCCTCATTTCGAGGGTCGTAATTTATGGGAATATTGGGGTATAGATTGCGACAACACATATCTCGGTCACTCGCTATTATTAACATAGCAGTGGGCAGGCTTCCCTCAGTTAATTCCTTCACCTCACTGCTTCTTCCTGACACACTACCGTATTTATGACCATCAATTACTCCAGGTTATCTGGCTCACGTTAAGAAATGTATTTTTGAAGAACCGCAGAATACACTGGAAGCATATTGATAACAGTTGTACTATCACATTTAATTTCTGGAATATGGGGAGATGTTTGTTCTTCTGGCGGTCCACGGAATTCTTAGCGTCCGATGTCAACACCACATCTCAAAGAAGTTTTTAGCTTTTACTGTCCATGTTTCAGCACCGTACAATGAAGAATGCTTCGAGTTCGAATGAACTGTTTTGGTACAATTAGAAATTCCCCTATCTCTCCATATTTTTATGAATCGTTATATATACTTTTACACCAAACTATACAGAGGGTTCCTTATACTCTACTCGCGGCTCCCTATTCTGCTTCCGGCCATCTTGCAATTTTCTGCATGCGGTGTAGATGTCCTTCCCGGTGCAGTCTAGTTATTTTTTGTGTCTGATTGGGTGGAACGTGTGATATTAAAAATTATTCATATTTTGTGAACTGACAATGTCAAATTTCTTTGTCAATTTTTCATATTTGTTATGTTATAATTATATACATACATAGGTTTATATTTATTACAAATTTGTTTTCGATCAATCTAATGAGTTTTGATCATTTATTTTATTTTTAACTGAGCCGATTTTTATTACACTTTAAATTAATTATTATCGTTACAGTGAAACCCGCTTGAGATGTTTTTTTTTATTTAGATACTTTATTGTAAAATATACAAATAGCGAATTTATTGTCGTACAACAATCTCTTCTAACCAATCGGATGATAGTTACGCATAGCAGTGCCAATTGTTGGGTGGAAAAGTTACAATGTTATTTTCAAAAATAAAAAAGAAAACGTTAATATACTTATAACATTAAAATACTGAAAATAAAGTTTATAGATCAGTGTTTTTTTTTTATTTCTTGTTAATAAACTTACGTAAGTGTTTCTGATTTCTTATCAATTATACTAGAGAAAATGTAGCATGGTCCATGTGACAGTTCACAAATTTGCCCCAATACAACCTTGTAACGGCATTCAGTAATTTGAATTATTTTATCAACTTTAATATAAGCCTCGATTCTAATAAACAGCAAGTTATTTAGGTAAATACATTTCATAAAACTAACAATAATGACAAATTAATACATCTTGTTACAAATTAGCAAAAATGTGTCAGTTTGTTAAAATCAAATAATATTTGGTGACGTTTGTCAAAAGTCACTACGTTAGTCCGCATTGGCTAGGGATGGGGTATTCGATAATTGGATTTTCGAATTTTTTATACCTAAAATTAAATGTTCGTAATTAGTATTAATTCATAGTGGATCTTGGCCTATTTAAAGATAGATACAAATCATACGATACATTAGAAAGTCAGTATAATGAAAATTAAGGAATTAAAATGTCAGTTTAGAGAAAAACAATTTTTCGATTTATAAAAAAACTATTCGATTTGTAAAAAAACTATTTTACCCCATCCCTTTGAGACATGACATTTCAAACGTCACAGGGACTATCCTACATTTTCTGTAGTATAACTTATAAGATTGTTTCCGATTTCTTATTGATTAATTACTATGGAGTTTTAAAGTCTAAATGGACATTGTATAAAACATAATTTAAAAAATTCTGATCTTTTATTTAGTTGTTCCTTCGAAAGGCATCTTGAAAAGGTTTCCCTGTATTGAAAGTCCATGATGGTTTCTGTTCCTTTTACGTGGATTCCTCGACTGTTGGCCACCTCTGTGGGACAGGATGTTAGCGTTGAGTTAAGTCAGTAATTTGTTTGTTAAAGAAGTCAGCTGAGGCGGGTGTGTATTGTGGTTTATTAAAATTGAAGAGACACGTTATATTAAAAAGATGTGAGGGTGTGTTGATGAATCTTTCGAAACTTATGAATCTTTCGAAATTTATGAATCTTTCGAAACTTATGAATCTTTCGAAATTTATGAATCATCCGAACCTTCAAGAATCGTGATGAGAATTTGTCTTAATTTTGTATTTATCTTTGTAAGTGACGTTCTTTAGTTTTGTTCCTCAGCGGGTCTTGCAGAAAAGTTTTTATCAAATTTATTTTCAAATTCAATTCAAGTTTTATTGACAAGTATCAATATTTGTTGTTATGTCTCTTAATTTGTTGTTATGACCAAAGTCACGGACGTAGTTGAGAGAGCAGCTGTCTTAAAATGGAGCTGGGCAGGACATATTGCCAGATGCTCTGACTCTCGATGGACGAGAAAGGTCCTGGAATGGCAGCCTAGAACGGGCGGGAGAGGTGTAGGGAGACCACAGGCTAGATGGTCGGACGATATAAGACGGGCCGCAGGGGTGAAGTGGATGCAGTGTCCCCGAGATAGGGATTTGTGGAAGACCGAAGGGGAGGCCTATATCCAGGGATGGATTCGGAACGGCTGAAGAAGAACAAGAAGAAGACGTCTCTTAATAAATTGATTGAAAGAAATTTATGTGGCCAATTTTTTAAATTATATTAAATTCAAATTTATTCAACCTAAATTTAAATATATTCCAAGTGACCAGTTTACTACAAATTGAACAACATTTGTCTACGATTGTATTAGGCTAAGGCCACACCAAAGTGCTTCGCTTAGTGCTAAGCTATGTGCTACGTGACTAATAGACTAGGTGACTTCAGGCTTGGCCACAACAAAGTGCTTCGCACAATTTCATTTGACATTTGGGAGCGGTTGAGTCAACAAACTATGCCACTCTCAAAACTAACCAGAAAGCTAATTCTTTCGGAGAATTTAAGTTTAAAATTTCGAACATCTCAAATTGGAACTTGTTGGGTGCATAACATAATGCTAATGTTATCTAGAAGTATGGAGTGGAGAGTTTCAACTTCTCTACAAAGAATTGCGGAATAAAACTTCCTCCATCTTGTAAAATCACTTGGTGACACAATAAAATTAACCAACACGTCTGTTCGCTATGAGACTCACTAGGTGACTAATCGTCATGTAGTGTGGTATGAAGCGCGCAGTGTGGCCATTGCGATAGTATGCGGTGCGTTGGTTCGCTAGGATATGTCACCTAGCTCGCAGCGTAGCTCTAAGCACCAAGCGAGGCTCCTACCTGTGTGGCCGAGGCCTTAGGTTTTTCATAGTGTTGTATTGCATAGGGTTAAGATCAAGCGTAATGGTTACAATTGCTCTGTAACAAGGTGAATAGTTTTTAAATACATTTAGACTCCTATTATGGGCCAGTTTATATTAAAAACTCATTGACTGTGTGTATCATAAATGTTAGCGATTTGATTTATTTCATATATTTGAGCTTAACTGCTAACATAGCGATATTCACACTCAGATCTGAGAACTCCTCATTCTTGACAGTTGGACACACAATTGCAAACATAACAAATTTTATTCATCGAATAATTCATCCTAATTGATTTTCAAAGAATTCTTGAGAAAACTCAAAAGAAGATCGAATCATTTATAAAGATAAATTACAATAATACAGATTTTTCTTATATAAAAAAAACTTTAAAACACACCTTTTCTATATAATAGTTGTCTCGGTACGGGGGGGACTAGTGGAAAAAAAAATGTAAAAATTATAAGATATTAATGTAAGGGACACTTAAAATATTTGTAATTATATAAATATGTATATTTGCTTGTAAACGTATTTGGTGACAAGTGTTTTGTCATGTCAAATTATTTTTTGCGACTACCGTTTAGTCGGTGATATTATTTCTTTATTTCCTAAAAAAATTAACTTTTTAAATAAATATATTATTTAATTAATTAATTAATATATATATATATATATATATATATATATATATATATATATATATATATATATATATATATATATATATATATATATATATATATATATATATATATATATATATATATATATATATATATATATATATGTATATGTATATGTATATGTATATGTATATGTATATGTATATGTATATGTATATGTATATGTATATGTATATGTATATGTATATGTATATGTATATGTATATGTATATGTATATGTATATGTATATGTATATGTATATGTATATGTATATGTATATGTATATGTATATGTATATGTATATGTATATGTATATGTATATGTATATGTATATGTATATGTATATGTATATGTATATGTATATGTATATGTATATGTATATGTATATGTATATGTATATGTATATGTATATGTATATGTATATGTATATGTATATGTATATGTATATGTATATGTATATGTATATGTATATGTATATGTATATGTATATGTATATGTATATGTATATGTATATGTATATGTATATGTATATGTATATGTATATGTATATGTATATGTATATGTATATGTATATGTATATGTATATGTATATGTATATGTATATGTATATGTATATGTATATGTATATGTATATGTATATGTATATGTATATGTATATGTATATGTATATGTATATGTATATGTATATGTATATGTATATGTATATGTATATGTATATGTATATGTATATGTATATGTATATGTATATGTATATGTATATGTATATGTATATGTATATGTATATGTATATGTATATGTATATGTATATGTATATGTATATGTATATGTATATGTATATGTATATGTATATGTATATGTATATGTATATGTATATGTATATGTATATGTATATGTATATGTATATGTATATGTATATGTATATGTATATGTATATGTATATGTATATGTATATGTATATGTATATGTATATGTATATGTATATGTATATGTATATGTATATGTATATGTATATATATATATATATATATATATATATATATATATATATATATATATATATATATATATATATATATATATATATATATATATATATATATATATATAATTCTTTTCAATTTGTATCCTATTTTTCTTTATATATTTGGCAAAGCTTTGATCATAATGAATTGGTTATTTGATGGTCTTGTGTGAATTGTATTCCAAAAAAAATGAACGCCTCTGAATGATAAAATACCAATTTATCGAAGATTTCCGTTTTAAATCTGTGCAACTTCGTATTGTAACTAATAAATTTAATAGAACTTGTTATTCCACTCGTTTTTCTCCGTAAAAATAATTAACTCTTAAAAATAATTAAAAAATAATCATGTCTTAAAAAGAATTAATCCCCTTGATGTATTCGGAATTGGCGATGCGGACATTATGAACTAATGACACCAATGTTTTTTTTAACTACCGTATTGGCCCGACTATAGGGCGACCCTGATTATAAGGCGACCCCCCCCTATTTTTTTAATCTGCATTTTGGAGAAAAAACATTTCCCTCACCATTAAAATATTAATTTAAACAAAGTACCCAGATAATAGTAAAGTACATGTTTAAACATGAAAAGAAGAAATTAAAAAGGTCCAACTACAGTAGCTGATCAGATCAGTCAGATTCACATATGGCTACACCATATAGGTAGCATCCTCAGCATCAGTCTCATCTCATCATCAGTGATATTATCGTCTTCGGAATCCTCAATCATATCTTCCCACAAAATATCATCTTCAGCACCGTCCATTTTATTGGATATGCAACATTTAAATCCCTTGATGATGGTTTCGTTGAAAATTTGATGACGTGTGTCTCGAATATAAAGCGACCCCCCTATTTACGTGTTGCCTTTTTAAATAAAAACCTCGCCTTATAGTCGGGCTAATACGGTATTGTGCCTATATGAACGTGTTATTTTATGTGTAGATATTGAAAATTTAAAATACATAATACAGTAGTCTTTATTTTTCGGGATGGCAAGATAAAAGATTGTCCCGGGTTTAAAAAAAAACCCCGTATAATCTCTCTTCATTGACTTGGCCGATAACCCTTCACATTTTTCGTGTTTATTTCAAGTTTTTGTTCTATAGTAAGGAACAACTTTTACGTTTAGACATGGTCGTAGAACTGAACGTCGTTCGTTCATCTGTTACTAGATACGAAAACACAAACTGACGAGAAATTGATACCACGATATGAAAACTCCACAACGAAAATGATTCAGTTTTTGACTGAGTGCACGTCGGTGTTAACTCTTACTTAAAACATCAAATTTCTCGTCCTTACTTTGAGTTTATTTAATTTTTAGTACATAAAAAAACACATTTTTATTTTATTTTGAGATATATACGTACACTTGACGTTTTTATTATATTTTTGACATTACGTATACTAGTATTTTTGACGTGACCAAAAAATGGTATCTTTGCATAATATTTCTGTTGTTTTGGTAATGTCCAATAATAAATAAATATTTTATAATTGATTATTGGATCGACGACACACCAATTGAACAAGTTACAAAATTTAAATACTTAGGTGCTAGCATCTTTCTTCCGTGGTTGCAGTCCTAAGACTGGTTTGCAGCAATTTGAACTCTTCTCCTCCATTCCCCCCTGTCCTGTGCGGCTCTTTTTAAGTCTGTATATGTTGAGCAGCGCACGTCCACCAACAGGTCCTCCAGGTACTCTCGGCGTGGGCGTCCCCTAGAGTTTGTCCCCTCGGTCATACCCTCCATTATGGCATGCAAGAGGCCCTCTTGTCGTATTATATGACCGATCCATATTGCACGCCTTTCGGACAGGATCCTGAGCAGGTGCCTTCCTCCTTCGATTCGTTGGAGAACCTCTTCATTTGTGATGCGGTCTCTCCAGGAAATTCCTAATAGTCTTCTATAGGACCACATCTCAAAAGCCTCTAGTCTTCGTCTATCTCTTTCGGATAGGCACCATGTCTCGCAGCCGTACATCAAGATACTCCATACATAGGTCTTGATGAGGAGTATTCTCAGTTTTAGGTCTATATTATTTGATTCTATTATTTTCGACCTTTTATTAAATGCAAGTCTAGCCTGATGTATACGGCTGTCGACCTCGCTCTCGGACCGACCGTCCCATGTTATTTTGCTCCCGAGGTAGACAAACTCCTCGGTGTTCTTTAGTGGTTTACCCGACATCACTATTCTCATCTGGTGTTGCGCTCGGCCTACAGTCAGCAGCTTTGTTTTGTCTTTATTTATCTTCATACTGTAGTTATTTTGAAGAATGCTTTCCATAGTTGTTAAGGCCTCTTGTAGTTCCTCTTCACTTTCAGCAACCATAGCAATATCGTCAGCGAACCTTATCATATCCACCTTTGGCTTGTGTATCTTTACACCTTCTCTGTGACTCATTCTCTCTCTCAAGTCGTCAATCGCGCTCTGTATATAGGCGTTAAAAAGAACAGGTGACAGAGAGCATCCCTGCCTTACCCCTTGTCTTATATTGGCTTCCTTTGTGTCTTCGTCACATCTGATAGATGTGACGAAGTGCTAGCATAATGTGCAATAATGTATCGTGTATTGTGCTAGCATAATGTGCAATAATGACCTATATGGCGAAGTACTTGAACAATCACAAAAGGCCGCAGCTATTTCCGGATGTCTAAAGAACACTATCTGGAAGAACAAGTATATGAACATCCGAAGCAAGGTGAGGATATACAAAACCTGTGTCCGCCCCATAATGACATACAGCATAGAGTCCAGAGCCGACAACGTGGAATAACAATTAAAATTAAATATATTACTTACATTATTATGTTCTTATAAAAGTTTTTTTTTTTTTGGATTATCCAAAACCGTAAAGAAGCCCTCCAAAATTGTCCAACTATTTTCAGACAGGGTATCCTGTATCATTCGGTTTCGTTACAAATGTCACATTGTGAATGTTACTTTAAAAATAGGGAAACTTTAGTCAATAGTTTTATAACAACGAACATAATGCTTGTGTTTAATTTTTTTAAATTTACGAATAAGATTTTCATGTTGTTCATTGATAATATATTGTTACGTGGAAAGGGAAAAGACCAATTTATCGGAAAGATGAAATTCTTCACGGGAGAGTCAAAATTTTTATTTACGAGGCGTATCCAGAAATTAAGTGTACTGAGGCTCTCACGACCGGATGGATTTTATTTTCGACATGTTGGCTACACTTCCGTGTAGCCTGACCCTTCCCCTCCGCAACGAGACCGGTTCGAGGTCAGTACGTTGAGAAGTGTCGACGCGACAACACGTTTAGTGAAAAATGTCAACCCAATCTGCCGCCAAGTGCGAAATTTTGTAAAAAGGCAAGAGTTTTTGAGGCGTTGCAAACTCCATGGAGATGAATTTCTCCGCTCCATCGTTACTGGAGATGAAACTCGGGTTGCACACTACACGCCTGAAACCAAAAGGCAGTCTCAACAGTGGCGTCACACCTCTTCAACCTCCGCCAAAAAGTTCAAAACCACAATTTCAGCCAAGAAAATCATGGCATCCGTGTTTTGGGACTGTCAAGGCATAATTTTAATTGAATATATGCCTCAAGGGGAGACCATCAACTCTGCTAGATACTGTGAGACCCTAAAAAAATTGCGGAGGGCGATTCAGAACAAGAGGAGAGGCATGCTGATAAAGGGAGTCTGCCTGCTGCATGACAATGCCAGACCACACACGGCCAACGCCACGAAGGAACTGCTAGCCTCGTTTAAATGGGATGTCCTGAACCATCTCGCGCATTCTCCTGACCTAGCACCTTCAGATTACTATCTCTTTACCTCCCTGAAGCTGTACATGGGTGGAAAAAGGTTTTCAACCGACGAGGAGGTAAAGGAGAAGGTGGCGAAGTGGACGGAGGGGTTGGCGGGAAACTACTTCGAGGAAGGCATCAAAAAGTTGATACCCCGCTTCACCACCTGCATTGAGAGGAATGGCGACTATGTCGAAAAATAGCTTACATATGTACTACGGTAACCACGTATTTTTTTTGTTTAAATAAAAAAAATTGTAACCTACAAAAATTCAGTACACTTACTTTCTGGATATGCCTCGTATTTACGGTTGATTTTGATAATTTAATTTTTTTTAACATTCGTCTTTCGATTTACACTAAGTTCCAAGAACATTTGTACGTAAATCAAAATCACGCAAATTGAAGCCTTGTACGAAATTGGAGGATTCGTTCCAGATAATCAAAATTTGCTTAAAAAACATATAAATTAAATCAACCGACCTATAAAAAAAAGGTATAAGACTATCTCCGCTATCACCTATTTGGTAAGAAGTCTGTCTTCCCTCCGGAGGGGTCGCTGGTTTGATTTCCATGAGAACTCGGATTTTTTTAAACAGAATTCCAGTTTGATTTTCACGTAAGCTTTTTTTAACATTTTTTTGGTTTGTGTGAAGAGATGGCAATAAGCTTCTGCTAGGTTGTAATAAATACAGTAATATAACAAAAAAACAACATAATATACTTTACTTACGTTGTATTCAATACAACATGGCAGCTATAAATATTAATATTTTACAACCTGAGAAACTAATGATTTATAGATCCGCCTAAATAAAACGACAAAAAATTGATTATACTTGAGAAAATGTAGCATGGTTCCTGTGACAGTTCACAAATTTGCCCCAATACAACCTTGTAACGACGTTCAGTAATTTTAATTATTTTATAAACTTTAATATAAGCCTCAATTCTAATAAATAGCAAGTTATTTAGGTAAATACATTACATAAAACTAATAATAATGACAAATTAATACATCTTGTTACAAATTAGCAAAAATATGTCAGTTCGTAAAAATCAAATAATATTTGGCGACGTTTGTCAAAAGTCACTACGTTAGTCCGCATTGGCTAGGGATGGGGTATACGATAATTGGATTTTCGATTTTTTTATATCTAAAATGCAATGTTCCTAATAAGTATTAATTCATAGTGGATCTTGGCCTATTTAAAGATAGATGCAAATCGTACAATACATTAGAAAGTCAGTATAATGATAATTAGGAATTAAAACGTCAGTTTAGAGAAAAACTATCTTTAAATTTATAAAAAAACTATTCTATTTGTAAAAAAAAACTATTTTACCCCCTCCCTTTGAGACATGACATTTCAAACGTCACAGGAACCATCCTACATTTTCTCAAGTATAATAAGTCTATAGAAGGGGCAGATTCAGAGAAATGCCTCGTAATGTATTGTTTTAACATTTTCGTTGTATATAGTACAACCTAACAACTTTATATACTAATATTTCATTCCTAATGGATTTTCTGCTGTTTCTCACACTTTAAAATAATTATGATTATTAAATTTCCGATACGAGGTCCCTTTCTCTTTCCGTGTCGCAAAAATAACTTTCTTTAATTTAGATTAATACATTCAGTATTGTATAGATTGTGACGACGTATTTGCAGTGTTGAAAGTAATGGCGAATTATTGGAATTGTGGAAAGTGGTAAAAAGGATGGATTTTCCACGTATATGGACGCAATACAACTCGAGTCTGTACCAGAGAATCTTTTTGGTTATACATATTAAGCTATTAAAAATATTTCAGAGAAATGTACGTATCGTTAAGGATTTCATATTAAAAAAAAAAAGATTATCAAATGCTTATGAAATGAACAAATTCAAGTTAAGAAATGAATCAATAAGAATTGAAATGAGCTTTTTTTTTTTACTTTTGGGTCTCTGCTTATATGATGGATTGCATGAATAAATGCTGTATGGCTTCTCTCGAAAATAAATGTTCTATTCTGTGAATAAATAATCGCCGTATATCGTTGATTCCGCAGTAAACTCAAATTTTGCAATACCATATAATATGGTGCCCTTAACAATGTGAAGACCGAATGAGACTCCTCAGTGTTTAGTCTGAGGATGAAATGTCAACTTATTGTTGCCTGCGTCCATCCAAATCCAAAGAATGAAGACAACAGACGTTTTAGCTTCTTAACCCTTATCTTGGCAAAGTTTAATTTATCCAAATATTAACGTTTTTTTTTTGGTGATTCCTTGTTATATGGTAAGTTATGAACGTAAAATTGAGGAAAAAAAAATTCCTTATAGTTTTTTTTTATATATAACACCCACGTTACATTGCCAAAATATCAATTTTTATAAAACACAAAAAGGGCTATAAAATGATTCTATAATCTAAAACAAGAACAACATTTATATATCTAAATTATCAACAAATAAAATGGTTTGAATAAAAATTTCTCTGCATGTAGTGATTAATAAGATATTTAGATTATTTACCTCAATTTTCAAAACGCGCCCACACTGTCCAGACATGTTGACCCGATGTTGTTTGAAAGCTTGTAGCGTTGTCAATATTTATCGCCAGATGATATCACTGCACACAATAGTGCATGTATAGTATTTGAATGTGTTGCCATATTTGAAATTACGTTACAGTTTCTGTTTTTTTTTTTAAATATCCCTAAATTAGTGTAACACCTGTGTTATAATGCCATGATAAGGGTTAACCTATGGGTTGCAAATCAAAATTTGCATTTGGAATGGATCGTGAAATATTTTCGACAATTCAGTTCGATCCCCCCACTAGCCACGCTCTTATGGTATACAAAATAAGTCCTCATCCAGCACGATCTGCATTAGAAGATCGAAATATATTTGTTTTTTGAGCGCAATGTCACGTAAACGAAGAAGAAACTGTTAGAAGGGACTTCTTCGGTAGCGACTACCTGAGTAGGAAAATAGAATAGTAACGACGACAGACTTAAGGGTCTGACGTCACGGGATATGGTGAATGACTCGACAGACTTAAGGGTCTGACGTCACGGGATATGGTGAATGACTCGACAGACTTAAGGGTCTGACGTCACGGGATATGGTGAATGACTCGACAGACTTAAGGGTCTGACGTCACGGGATATGGTGAATGACTCGACAGACTTAAGGGTCTGACGTCACGGGATATGGTGATTGACTCGACAGACTTAAGGGTCTGACGTCACGGGACATGGTGAATGACTCGACAGACTGAAGGGTCTGACGTCACGGGATATGGTGAATGACTCGACAGACTGAAGGGTCTGACATCACGGGATATGGTGAATGACTCGACAGACTTAAGGGTCTGACGTCACGGGATATGGTGAATAACTCACAGCACAATAAATATATTTATAAAGCAACAATTTATATTTTTACGTAAATTTATTTTATATTCTGTATTTACAAACATTGTAATAATAATAAATAAAAAAAATTATATAGCGCGGTAAAGAGACCAGACTTTCTTTACGGGCGCTTTAATTCATGACTATTATTGACAGATTAAAAATATTAAATAATAAATATGTATATAAATTGAGTGTAAGGATAGGAAGGTGGTGGTTGCGGCCACTATACTCAAGAATCTAAATGTAGTATGGTCCCTGTGACGTTTGAAATGTCATGTCTCAAAGGGGTGGGGTAAAATAGTTTTATTTACAAATAGAATAGTTTTTTTATAAATCAAAAAATAGTTTTTCTTTAAATTGACATTTTAGTTTCTAATTTTCATTAAACGGACTTTCTAATGTATTGTATGATTTGTATCTATCTTTAAATAGGCCAAGATCCACTATGAATTAATACTAATTATGAACATTTCATTTTAGGTATAAAAAAATCGAAAATCCAATTATCGTATACCCCATCCCTAGCCAATGCAGACTAAACTTTTGACAAACGTCACCAAATATTATTTGATTTTTACAAACTGCCACATTTTTGCTAATTTGTAACAAGATGTATTAATTTGTCATTATTGTTAGTTTTAACATATGTAATGTATTTACCTGAATAATTTGCTATTTATTAGAATCGAGGCTTATATTAAAGTTTATAAAATAATCAAAATTACTGAACGTCGTTACAAGGTTGTATTGGGTAAATTTGTGAAACATCACAGGGACCATGCTACATTTTCTTTAGTATAGATAAGGTAATTTCCCGCATCTGCATATGTTTTGAAAATACATATTTGGTAAGAAAACCGCAGAAAACTTACCAATGGAAGACAAACGCTAAAGAAACATAATTAAGTACCGATGTTTTTGCATAATAACATACAACACATTACAAATTTACAAAAAATCATTTTAAAACCTTCCGAGCCTCTGTGTGTTGAAAGTAACAGCTTCGTAAATCGTAAAATTGTTATCTGTATGAGTTATATTATTAATCTTTTTGAGTTGTGAAACCAAAACTATAGCCCTAATCTGGGTCACGGCTTAAAAATGTTAAGAATTACTGCCTTGGCAGGATTATGGGTGTCAGGTGGTACGATCACATAACAAATGAGACGAACGGATGCAGCTTCTTCAGTTTCAAACCTGGGGATTGGTTAGCAGCAAAGCCCCGTATCTCCTCCATTCCGCTCGGTCTTCAGCGATCCTCTTGAGCTCTGTATAGGAGGTGCAGTCCATATTGTGGCATATTTGCTCCAGATACTCTCGGCGAAGACGCTCTCTGCCAATCGATCCCTCAATCATTCCCTCCAGTATATTGTGCGGGAGATTTTCATGTCGCAGCATATGACCCATCCATTCTGCACGCCTTTCCGATATGGTGTTTGACAGGTGCCTGGTTTCTTCGATCCTGCTGAGAACCTCGTCATTTGTAATGTGGTCTCTCGAGGAAATCCTTAGGATTCGTCTATAGGTCCACATCTCGAAGCCTCCAATCTTTTTCGATACGGATGCAGCAGCAATATATAATCACCATAAGAAAAGTGAGGAGGCGCTGAAGGCAGGTCAAGTATTGAGGAAACTGTCATCGGTAGATGGTCAAAAGTTGCGCTGTTGGATTGCACACCCTTTCAACACTAGACCACCGGTGTTACAATGAGAAGATTTGTAATCTCGACTTGATGTAACTGACAGAGGCATTTTATGAATCTCTGTGTTCCTGATAGAACGTGTAAAATCTAATGGCCGCAGCCACTACTTTGCTATCTTTACTCTCAATTTATTTATATTTAATTTGTAATATTTTTGCTTGGGGAGAGTTTGCCCTCTAAATGGCGTTATATAAATTGTCCTATTATTATTATATGTGTAAATAAATACAAGCCAAATTTTTTTTGCTATTCCATCTGTCAATGGAGACCCAAAGTCATATTTCTATATTACTACTAAAGTCTAAAAGTCTCGAGTCTGAGCAAGTGAGAGTGTGTATAGACAGATACCGTACTGGCCATGCCCATCACATGGTCAAGCAATGTTACCATTGAAATTTGGAACCTCTATCCTCGGTAGTACGTCAACTAGATCCTGTAGAAGACGTGTTGTTTAGTTATATCTGAAGTGTTTAACCTTTAAAGGAGTATGGCCGTACGGTGTACGGCATGCGATTTTTTACCTCAAGAGAGTATGGACGTCCACGGTACGTCCGATGCTTTTTTCTCGAATATATGAATTTATCCATAAAACAGACAAGGCTCAAATCTTTTTATGTATTCAATTATTTTGTATATGGCGGCTGCAATTACATTTTTTATATTACATACAAAATCATTTTTTTTATTTTACTTACAAAATCTCACTCGCTTAGAGGTTAAAATTGAATATCGTACGGTTTTCGAGTCTCTTTCAAAAGAAAGAAAAAGCCCTGTAGAAATGAAACTACGTTAAAATACTAAAATACAGCATCTAAATGTTGTTGTTTAATTCTTTTCCCTTCTTTTAAAAGAAACTCAATAACTGAGCGATATTGATTTTTTAACATTTAAGAATATAACGAAACAACACGTCTTATCAGCTCTTGTTGACATTTGACATACTAGTGAGGATAGAGGCATCAAATTTTAACTGTATATCATCCATACACGCTCTTAACCCTTCCCTTACGGTGATAAAAATAATACGCGTGATCCGGTGTTGGGTAGTGAGTACGCAATAAAAAATTAGCAATTTTAAATCGGAAAAATAAAAACATTCATAGATAATCCCCATAATTAATTATAATTGAAGTTAAAAATTATAATAATTGAGATTTATTTGCTGAAAACATTAAAAAACCATCTGAAAACATTAAAAAACGCTCACGGAACGGGCGTACGTCTAACTTATTTGCAAGCCTAGAGGCTACTAGTGGCGCGGAACGTCTGTCGCATACCCCAGCGCTTACGCCTTTGCTTGCGACGTTGAGACAATTCAGGATCTCGCAATTCAGTCTAGTATGCAAGGGTGAGATGCGAATATAGTGTCGCGCTTCCCGCATACTATTCACCTATCGTCAAGACGAGGCACTCGCAGCGTTTAAATGCGAATTTGTTTTCGATCTTTACAAAACACCTCGATGTAGTCGATAAATGCTGATTATTATTAATATTATTTTTTAAATCAATGCGTAAATATATTATGGAGGAATACCTAAAATCTTAACCTTGTATTTATTATATTTATAGAGATATTGATGGTTATTATTAGCAACGTGTAGAAGATACCCAACACAGGGAAGGAAAGGTTAAAAGAAACTCAACCGTGCGATATTGATTTTTTAACATTTAAGAATATAACGAAACAACACGTCTTATCAGCTCTTGTTGACATTTGACATACTAGTGAGGATAGAGGCATCAAATTTTAACTGTATATCATCCATACACACTCTTAACTTGTTTAGGCAGGAAACTTTAAGACTTTAGTGGTTTATTAACATCCGTTTTTGGTTTTTCAAATACATATTTTTCTACCATGATATCATTCCATTTCATATTAAAAAAAAAAAAAACAATAACAAGTTTGTCTAATTTTATAAAATCATATTTAACTTTACGACTAAAATTAATTAATTTTATAAAATAACGCCGCCATATATTTATTTTGCCACCGTAAGTTTTATTGTATTTAAAAAAAAAAAAATTAACAAAAAGCAAATTACTTAAATTATTTTTTTTATGTTGAGTGTTGTTTATTTATTTTCTAAAATCTTATATCAAATAAGGGGAAAACAAAATAAAAAAAAAACATTTTTTTTTTTTTTTTGTATCAAAAGCGTTAAAAAAGGATTCCTTGTTGATTTTAGTAATGTATATTTGATATATTAGAAAAATAAAAAATCTTGTATGATATAATAAATAAATAATTGCCACTGATAGGATGGTTCAACGTGCAAAATAAATGCACTCCATATGTGGTGCAATGTGATGGTCAAGGAGAAAATAGGCTTATATGTAGCGTGGCCTAATTGGAGTAGTGAAGGAGAGTGCGTGTGCATGTGTGTGTGTATGCGTGCGTGCGTGCGTGTGTGCGTGCGCGAGTGTGTTGTGTCTCGGGGGGTTTATTTCTCCCGTTGGTGTGTTTGTGTTACAAATGATGTTGGGGAATTTTAATAGTTTAAAGGAGGCAGGAATGAGGCCTTATGTACTAAATGATTATTTGTATATTTTTTTTGCATTAATAAAATAAGTGTTTAGTTACATATTTCGTATTATTTAAACACCTTTCCTCTTTTCGTTTATCAGGTCTGTAAATATGAAACCGGAATTTGCTCACAGATGGCTCTAGTTGTCAATGTAGTAACTGTCAAACTGCGTCATTGGTGCCTTTTCTTGTGTTTACATTTGTCAAAGAATTTTAACTCGCAACAATACAAGTTTAATACAACTAGATATGTTTTCATAGCGTTGAACATGTCTGTTTTTGTGCCTGAAAACTACGGTTTGCGGACAGCATTCATTTTCTGTTACCATTTGAAGAAAACTGCTGCAGAATCTCATCGAATGCTTGTCGAACCTTACGATGAGCGTGTTCTTGGTAAATCACAGTGCTTTGAGTGGTTTAAAAAATTCAAAAGTGTCGATTTTGACGGGAGAAACGAAGAACGTGGAAAACCACCGAGAAAGTGTAAGAATTGCAAGCATTGTTGGATGAGGATGACGCTCAAACGCAACAACAACTAGCGGATCAATTAAATGTGACACGAGAAGCCGTCTCCATATGTTTGAAAGCCATGGGAAAGATCCAAAAGGTGGGAAAATGGGTTCCACATAAACTGAATGAAAGACAGCAGGAAAACCAAAAAACCACTTGTGAAATGCTGCTCGCCAGGTACAAAAGAAAACCATTTGTCCATTGAATTGTGACTGGCGATGAAAAATGGATATATTTCGAGAATCCTAAGCGTAAAAGATCATGGAAAACTCCGAGCAAACCAGCGACATCGACTGCAAGGCCAAATCGCTATGGACGGAAGACTGCTCTGTATTTGGTGGGATCAGAAGGGTGTTATCTATTATGAGCTGCTAAAACCTGGCGAAATCGTTAATACTGAACGCTACCGACAACAAATGATGGATTTGAACCAAGCATTGCGTGAAAAACGACCAGAATATCAAAAGAGGCATCACAACATGATTTTGCTTCATGATAATGCACCATCGCACACAGCAAAACCGGTCAAGGAAACGATTGATGCGTTTAGTTGGCAAATACTTTCGCATGCGGCTTACTCACCAGACTTGGCTCCATCCGATTACTACTTATTTGCATCGATGGGACACACACTTGCTGAGCAGCGCTTCACTTCTTACGAAAATGGCTCGATGATTGGTTTGCCTCAAAAGAGCAACAGTTTTTTTGGCGTGGCATCCAGAAATTGCCATAAAGATGGGAAAAATGTGTAGCTAGCGATGGGCAATACTTGGAATAAAATATTTTTTACCATTTTCACACAATAAATTTGTATTTTCTATAAAAAAAATCTGGTTTCATATTTACATACCTGATTTACAACCATTCTTTGCCAACCGTGGTATATATGTTTTTTTTAAAACACTGTAATTGGTAAAACTGTTGTTGGTACGATTAGGACCTGAATTCATAGTTTTCAATTATGAGGCCTAGCAATGACAATGTCATTATTCCTTTAACAATACAATGTAACGACTATTTTACATTGTGTTATAAGTAATCTAGAGATGATTTATATTGTACGGGAGGATGTGCTTAGGTTATGTGCAAATAGAGGTTTTTAAAATTCTTTGATAAAACACAGATGGTGTCATGAACTTGCCTGAGTCTTGTGAAAATGGAGTCGTATACAATACAACAACGTGTTCAAATTGAGAATTATTTTATGTATTGTAATCTCCGGAAACGGTGATGTTAATTGGCCACCAAGATTATGTGATCTGACACTGTTGGACTATTTTCTCTGAGGTTACGTGAAAAGCCCGGTCTATAAGAATGACCCCCGATCAATTCCTGAGCTGAAGGACGAAATTATTCGCGTTATTGGTGAGTTAGAACCGCAATTATGCCAAAATGTCATTGAAATTTTTGACAAAAGAGTGGACATCTGTGGAGCTGCAAGAGGTGGACATTTGGCTGATATTGTTTTTTGTGTTTAAATGTCATACATTATACTTTAATGACCAATAAAAAGTTTTTTGAAATCAAAGCAAATTGTGTGTTTTATTAAAGAATTTTAAAAATTTTAATTAAAAAAACACTCAATTTGAAAAACCCTTTACTATGCCATTTTATTTTAAATAAGGGTCTTGAACAGATTTTGAATTTTGGTATCCGCAGAGGGTTCTGGAACCAATAACACTGAAGGACGACTGTACTGATGTCCATATATAAAAAAAAAGCTTCAAATATTTTGAAATCAATGTTGACAAATGGGAGTTTCTTATTTACTTATTCAAGACTGTCGAAAGTGGAGAGAGATGCTCCAGACAGGAAAGGTGGTCCATGATATCAATTAGTTGAGAGAGCTGAAGTAGAAGAACACCCCTGGATCATCTTGGAGGTGCAAAGCAAGGATCGGTTTGCATGGCCTGGAAGTCAAGTGTAGTACTGACAAGACCATAAAGCCGAATCTATGTATTAGTCGAATATCGGAAAAACTACAAAGGTTTCTTTGTAGTTCGCCTTCCCTTGATAAGTTTTCTTAACAAATATGTTTTCCTAATGTCTCGGCCACACAGGTAAGAGCCTCGCTTGATGCTTAGAGCTACGCTGCGAGTTAGGCGATATATTCTAGCGAACCAACGCACCGCATACTATCGCAATGGCCACACTACATGACGATTGGTCACCGAGTGAATCTCCTAGCGAATAGAAATGTTGATTAATTTTATTGTGTCACCGTGACTTTACAAGATGGCGGAAGTTTTAATAACAGCTGTGTATAAAAGGGAACCTTTGTGGAACTCATCGAGCAAATTATACAAAAATGTACCTGTAATAAAATCACTTTGGAATGAAGTTGCACAGGAAGTAAAAGATGGCAAATTGTAATGAAATTGGTAAGTTTTGAGAGTGGCATCGTTTGTTGACTCAACCGCTCCCAAATGTCAAATGAATTTGTCCAAAGCTCTTTGGTGTGGCCAAGCATGAAGTCACCTTAGTATACGAGTCACGTAAAATCTAGCTTAGCACCCAACGAAGCACTTTGGTGTGGCCTCGGCCTAAGCATATCTATATGCGGGGAAGTACCCAATCTAATGGCTGCAGCCACCACCTTTTTGCCCTTACACTTAACTTATTTAAATTTATTTTGTTATATTTTTTATCTGCCAACCAATAATAGTGCGTTTTCAATTCCAAGTTAGATGGACTCTTGAAGAGAGTTTGCTCTCCAGATGGTGCTGTATAAATTGTTCTTTTTTTAGTATTACTATAGAAAATCGTCTCCGATATTGAAAGAACACGTAACTCGATTTTTTGGTATAAGTCTTCTTCAACTTTCTGTTGACTCAAAAGTCTGTTACTACAGGATTGCCCTCTTATGATGCTGAGCTCCAGCTATCTCTCCATCGTTTCGGGGGTCTCCCTGGTAGACGCTGTCCATCCCGTACCCCATGCAGAGCTATGTATGGAATTTTTGTGGAATTCATTCTCTGTACATGTTGGTACCAGTATCGCCCCCATCTGACCACATCTTGGACATCACAGACCTCTTGGATTGTGGTGTTCCTTAAACGATCACGCAAAGTCTTCCCAGCAATAGCACGTAGAGTTCTCATTTCCGTTGTCCTTAGCGTACTTTTTGTCCTGACAGTGTCCACCCTCACTTCGATGCTATATGTGAGGATAGGTCGCACACAGGTCTTATAAATGCGTACCTTGCTATCCCTTCTCATATCTATATTCCTCCATATGCCATCTCTCAGGCAGCCCTCCACAACTGCAGTTTTATCTACCTGAGGCTTTACTTCTCTGGGGTTGTCATGAGAGCTGAGCACTGCCAAGATATCTGGTATATAGTAAGTAACTTTCTTTATTTTTTCTTATCTCTTGTATCATTGACACATTTTTGCATTAACATATATAGTTATTTTTAATGCGGAACGCATTTGTTCATAACTGCAATACCAAGTGACGTTTTTGTTTTATTATATTTTTGCAGAAAAATAGTTTTTTGTCTCCTCTGTAAGATTTGGGCAATCCTAGATACGTGTTCCTGCAGTATTGACGATGATTTGTCAATTTTAGGCAGATAATAGGGTTTGTAAAAAAAATACACTGTAATGGTGGATTGACCAATAAATGTATACTTTTATTAATAATTTTCAAAAAAAAACTATTTGAAATTTTATAAGAAAAAAAACATCCTCAGAACAAACTTGACTTTACATGGATATGATGACATAACAAAGACATTAGCAGTCATCATGGCACATTTGTAATACTTTTTGATTTAAAAATTATTAATTTAATTGTAAAAAATAATATCGATATTCGATGCCAGCTCCATACCATTTGTATTTTATTACACTTCCGTTGTATATGGTACAACCTGGCGGACTTATTGTCGTATGACAATCTCTTCCAGTCAACCAGAAAAATGTTACAGAGGCATTGTACGAGGCATATCCAGAAACTAAGTGTACTGAATTTTTGTAGGTTACAATTTTTTTTATTTAAACAAAAAAATTACGTGGTTACCGTAGTACATATGTGAGCTATTTTTCGATATAGTCGCCATTCCTCTCAATGCAGGTGGTGAAGCGGGGTATCAACTTTTTGATGCCTTCCTCGAAGTAGTTTCCCGCCAACCCCTCCGTCCACTTCTCCACCTCCTCTTTTACCTCCTCGTCAGTTGAAAACCTTTTTCCACCCATGTGCAGCTTCAGGGAGGTAAAGAGATAGTAATCTGAAGGTGCTAGGTCAGGGGAATGCGCGGGATGGTTCAGGACATCCAAAAATTTCCAAAAAATAATGGACTATACTCAAGAAAATGTAGCATGGTCCCTGTGACGTTTGAAGTGTCATGTCTCAAAGGGTTGGGGTATAATCGTTTTTTTTTTTAACAAATCGAAGTTTTTTTATAAATCGAAAAATAGTTTTTCTCTCAACTGACATTTTAATTCCTAATTTTCATTATACTGACTTTCTAATGTATTGTATGATTTGTATCTATCTTTAAATAGGCCACTATGAATTAATACTAATTACGAACATTTAATTTTAGGTATAAAAAAATCGAAAATTCAATTATCCTATACCCCATCCCTAGACAATGCAGACTAATGTAGGGACTTTTGACAAACGTCGCCAAATATTATTTGATTTTAACAAACTGACATATTTTTGCTAATTTGTAACAGGATGTATTAATTTGTCATTTTTGTTAGTTTTACGTAATGTATTTACCTAAATAACTTGCTATTTATTAGAATCGAGGCTTATATTAAAGTTGATAAAATAATTAAAATTACTGAACGTCGTTACATGGTTGTATTGGGGGCAATTTGTGAAACGTCACAGGAACCATTGCTACATTTTCTTTAGTATAGAGAAAATTTATTAGGAAAAGGATCAAATCATTAAGTGTTTCACTTGTATCAGGATATTTTTAATTATATTTGGTAAGTTAAATCAATGTAACAGCAAAAAGAAATACAAAATATCTTAACAAATTCACTTTTAGACAGTGGAATTTTTTTTCAGGGCATTTTTAACAATTATTTTCTTGGACCTTCAATCTAAATAATGTTCCTCAGTTCTTCATATTTTAAATAAAATCTTGATAGTTTTAGATGTATTGTTACAATTAATCCTTCTAAGATGGAACATTAGGGCTTGTTCAAGACTCCCTTAATCCAGACGTCATATTTGGCTGTGTCGGTAAAGATGAGGTACTCATGAAGGTTGCAAGTGTTGAAGGAGCCGGGGTCCTTGAGGCTATTGGAGACCACGCCACGCAGCATCCAGCGATTATCTCTGCTCAGGTACAGCCCACCTCCAGAGTCTCCGTTGCAGGGGCCTGTGCCGTTTCTTTCACCTGAAAATAGTTTACGATAATTTTGAATTCACTGAAATATGTAAGAGGAGAAAACTTGCATGCACAGTATTCCTTAAGATCCATTTTAGAAATACATTCTTGTCAACTCATCTGATAACGACACAGCAAGTGTTGAAATGCATTGCTTCTTCTTCTTTTAGGCCTTTTATGGTCCTGCATCATTGTTTCCCTCTTGTGATGTTGACCACTAACTGTCTTTCCATCTTTTGGGAGGTCGTCCTGGAGGTCTGCTCACTTGGGGGATACTGTCCCTGGCCATTCTTACGGCTGTTGGTTCCGCCATTCTGGATACATGTTCGTTCCAGAACCTTCTTCTCTGTCGTCCCCATCTGACAATATCTTCAACTTCGCACATCCTTCGGATTTCTGTGTTTCGTACTCTATCACGAAGGGTTTTGCCAGCGATACTCCTGAGTACCTTCATTTCGCTGGTTCGAAGGAGATTTTTTGTTCTGACAGTGTCGGCTCTGGATTCTATGCTGTAATGTTATTATGGGGCGGACACAGATCTTGTATATCCTCACCTTGCTTTGGATGTTCATATACTTGTTTTTCCAGATAGTGTTCTTTAGACATCCGGAAATAGCTGCGGCCTTTTGTGACTCTAGCCACAGAGCAAGTTGGATGCAGTGTGGCGATCAATGACACACAAATTGAACAAGTAACAAAATTTAAATATTTGGGTGCTAGCATAATGTGCAATCTCTATGGCGAAGTGCTTGAACAATCAAAAAAGGCCGAAATACATTGCAAATATAAATATAGTTCAACGTCTCTTTATGGAGCTCTATAAAGTGTTGTCGGTTATTTAAACAAAAAAAAAATGGGCTGAGTTTTCAAATAGTTTCAAAAAAGACAATTACCACCACACATGGTCCTGCTGTTGGTAAGTAGCTGGAACTCCACACGGGACTCACGGCAGGTTTCTGTGGATACGATGGGAACCTCGGCCAGTCGGGGCTCAGGGGTAGCCTTCAGCCCGTTCTCGTCCCTGCCCCAGCCTACCACCTGAAAGGGGAAAAAACACAATCTTGATTCCATTTTAAAAGTAAAAGAATAATTTAATATAAGAATGTGGTATAATGGATATAGTTCACAAATGGTTGCATATCTGGATTATGTGTCGAGGGAAGAGAAATACTTCTGCCTTATGCCATACTAATAGGCAAAATCGAGGGATAGTTTTGGTTCCAGAATAGAGCAATAAATTAGAAATGCCTAGAGGCAATTTCTACTCGAGTCAAGCACAAGTCCATAATTTTAAAAACACTGAACATTGTCAACAAGGTTGGATTTGTCCCTTCAGCAATGAGGTAGTTAACCCTTCCTTCACTCTACTTCGGTATATGAGAAAGCAAGAAATAAGATCTCAGTTCGCTAGCTTCTCTCGCTTCAGTAGCTCTCGGGCACCCATTTGAGGTGGTCTCTTCGTCCGTTTTTTGAACGTCGGCCGATGGTTTTTTCATGTTTTCAGCAATTAAATTGCTGAAACCATGAAACATTTGCATTTGTTTTATTCGTCGTAAAGACATTATAATTTGTTTAGTAAACCCTTCCTGTCCTGTGATGTGTAACTAGTACACATTGCTTCTAAAAACTTTAATATCTCTATAAATATAATAAATACTGGGTTCAGATTTTAGGTATTCCTCCGTAATACATTTACGCATTGAATGAAAAAATAATATTAATAATAATTAGCACTTATCGGTCACATCAGATATATTTTGTGAAAATCGTTAATAAATTCACTAATACAATCAAACGTGTGCCAGTGTGTGACGTAGGTATATTCATTCTAAAAAAACCACTATAGGTGAGGAAGCGACGCTATTCACGTCTCACTCTCACTCTACTTCGGAATATGGGAAAGCAAGAAATAAAATCTCAGTTCGCTCGCTTCTCTCGCTTCAGTAGCTCTCGGGCATCCATTTGAGGTGGTCTCTTCGTCCGTTTTTTGAACGTCGGCCGATGTTCTTTTCATGTTTTCAGCAATTAAATTTAAATTATTATCACTTTTGACTTCAAATTTAATTTATTTAAGCGATTGGCCATGAATATTCTTATTTTTCATACTTTAAATCGCTTATTTTTACATGTGTATTGATGTGTATGCGTACACAGCACCGGAACGCGCGGATTTTTTTAGCACAGGAAGGGAAAGGATAAGGATGTTATATTTATATAAAATAATTAAAATACATGCATATGTTGATGACTTTTTACATTCAATATCCAGATATCAATCGTCCACATAGTCAAGAAGCGATATAACAGACTGCATAAGAATTTTTTTAGTTTAGGCAATGCCCATTGCATGGTCAGGTAATGTTACAGTTGATATTTGATACCTTCATTAGTATGTCAACTATAGCTAACATTAGTATGTCAACTATAGCTATGATTAGTATGTCAATTATAGCTATCATTAGTATGTCAACTATAGCTATCGTTAGTATGTCAACTATAGCTGATAGACATTTGTTGGTTTGTTGCATTTTTGAAATATTAAAAATTGAATGTGGAATCTCTGTGGACACTGAACCAGGAAACGTCATATAATATTCAAGATTTTAAGATGTTGATCTACAGAAGTATCCTCAAGATTCCCTGGACAGATTGTGTTACAAATGCAGAAGTATTTGCACGTACATAAAAGGACCAAGAGCTGCTTATTTACTATTTTTTTTTTCAAAACAGGCTTAGCCCAATTACTTTGAAAAATACAAGACATTAAAAAAAAAAAAATTACATAGAAAACAAAATAAAAAAATTATATAAAATAAAAAATAATGCATATGCATACAAACGAGTATATACACACAAACATATGATACACATATATTCACAGTCACTTAAGTACGTTGATGAGTGCTTTCTAACGCGCTTAATCTAAGAAGAAAATTTACTTTTGCTTTTGGTAATGTGATATGAAATATGTCAATATCCGAAGCAGTCCCGTTCAGAAGAGTTAAGGTCCTTCCAACAGGCATAGTGGCTAGAAGACCCGTTCTTGCGTATGTTATTGAGAACAGTTCTTGCCAGCGCAGTCTAGTGTAATTGTTAGGAACTTTTAACGCTAATCTTTGTAGAAATGCTGGACAGCTCACAACTCCTCGAACGAGTTTGACAACGTATACCAGGAGACGCAGATCTCTTCTTACACTCAAGGAGTTATACCCGAGCATGCCCAGCAGGAACTGAGTAGGATAAAGTCATGGATAGACACCGAACTCTCTCATATAGAGATATCGTAGATATTTATTTTGTACTTTCTCCACCATGAGCAAGTTCTGCGCCCCCACCAGGCTCCAAACGCAAGCATTGCTTTCTAGTTTGCTACGGATCAATTAATTAAACAACGTTTTGAGCACCAATTGGTTTTCAAACGACTTAGAGATTCTCATTACAAATCCTAGAGTTTTATAAGCTGAGTTGCACATAACTTCTATGTGAGGACCAAACGCGAGATTGCTGTGGGATAAGACACCCAGATCTTTAATATTATCTGTGCGGGGTATAGGTATAGATTCTAGTGTATATTTATGGAATTTCAAGACGTGTGAACGATGATACGACATAATTTTGCACTTTGATGCATTGAAATATAATTTATTATTGTAGCTCCACTCACAAACGTTGTTGAGATCTGACTGTAGGTCTAAGCATTCGGTATAAGAACGATTTTTTTTAAAGATTTTGAGGTCATCAGCAAATAGAAGAAATGTGGATTTTTTTATAACTCTACCTATATCATTAATAAAAATAAGAAATAAGGTAGGTCCAAGATTAGACCCCTGCGGAACACCTGAGTAGGCAGTGAAGTAATCGGAGTTGTAGATTCCATGTGAAACAAATTGTTTTCTATCTGTAAGATAAGGACTGCTTGTAGGACCAAGAGCTGTTTGTACGTACATACGTACATAAAATGACCTGCTTACAACTGCGAAGGTTTGCAAGTTGTAGATCTCAGTCACATGATGAGAGACAAGATATATTGTAACACAACTGGTCATTCAGGGAAAAATAAATGGGGAACGAGACAGAGGAATTGACGGAAATACTACTGAGTTGTTCCAGGTTGCAAGATGTCAACAAGATAAAGATTTAAATGATGGTGGTCAACCTCCAATAGGAGACGGCACCTCAAGAAGAAGAATGAATTTAAGAAAAAATTAGAATTATTAATGATGGCTTACCGCTCCCTTTTGCCCCACGATAAGATCCAAGTCAGGATCCCCTTCCCAGAGGCAGGCCGGGACTATGTATTCCGAGAAAGTGACAGTTCTGCTCAGGATCAGTATCACAATGTCACTGTTCAGCACCTGGAAATACAATTTGTTGAAGACTTCTTTAAGAATGCTCATCATCATGGGAAGGTTAATGTTGTTCTTCATTACATTGTTTGAATCCATCTTCATTACAGTATTTGAATCCATCTTCATTACGTTGTTGAAATTATGATGTAAATGTATTTGTGTGTGTGGTAATTTTAGTTTTAAGCATGTGATAGTATAGTGGGAATGTTTCAGGTGAGTATTTTAGTATCTTGGATAAATATATAAAATTTGTGAAGTTCGGAAATTCTAAGATGAGTCCTGTGACAGCTCACAAATTTGCCCCAATACAACCTTGTAACGATGTTCAGTAATTTTAATTATTTTATCAACTTTAATATAAGCTTGGATTCTAATAAATAGCAAGTTATTTAGGTAAATCCATTACATAAGGTTGTATTGGGGCAAATTTGTGAGCTGTCACAGGACTCATCCTAGAATTTCCGAACTATAAGTAGTGAGCTCACGTAGTCACAGGCCTTGTATTGTAAAGCGGTTCTGTACATTCAAATACTTTTATTTAGTGAACAAATAGGCATAAAGTATAAAAAAATATTTTGTGAACAAATAGGCAGAAAAGTGTGAAAATTCCATTTTGTGAACAAATAGGCACAATAATTATATTTTGTGAACATTAGGTATAAAAATGTGAAAAAATCCATTTTGTGAACAAATAGACAAAAAAAGTGTAGAAAATTCCATTTTGTGAACAAATAGGCAAAAAAAATCCCATTTTGTGAACAAATAGACAATAAAAGTGTAAAAAGTTGATATTGTGATCAAATAGGCATAAAAGTATTAAAATTTTTATTTTGTGAACAAATCGGCAAAAAGTATCGAAAATTCCATTTTGTGGAAAAATAGACCAAAAAAGTGTAAAAAGTCGATATTGAGAACAAATAGGCACAAAAGTATCAAACATTTCATTTTGTGAACAAATAGGCGGAAAAGTTTGTTTTTTAAATTTTGTAAGCAAATAGACACAAAAGTGTCCAAAATTCTATGTTGTGAACAAATAGGCACAAAAGTATAAAAAAAATCCATTTTGTGAACAAATAGGCGGAAAAGAATGAATTTTTTCCTTTTTGTGAGCAAATAGACAAAAAAAAGTGTTAAATGTCCATATTGTGAACAAATAGGCACAAAAAAGTGAAAAACTCAATTTTGCGAGCAAATAGACAAAAAAAGTGTAAAGTCCATATTGTGAACAAATAGGTACCAGCAAGTGAAAAACTCAATTTTGTGAGCAAATAGACAAAAAAAGTGTAAAAAGTCTATATTGTGAACAAATAGGCACCAGCAAGTGAAAAACTCAATTTTGTGAGGAAATGGGCAAAAAAAGTGTAAAAAGTCCATATTGTGAACAAATAGGCACTAACAAGTAAAAAATCTCAATTTTGTGAGCAAACAGACGAAAAAAAAGGGTAAAAAGTCCATATTGTGAACAAATAGGTACCAGCAAGTGAAAAACTCAATTTTGTGAGCAAATAGACGAAAAAAAAGGGTAAAAAGTCCATATTGTGAACAAATAGGTACCAGCAAGTGAAAAACTCAATTTTGTGAGCAAATAGACAAAAAAACGTGTAAAAAGTCTATATTGTGAACAAATAGGCACCAGCAAGTGAAAAACTCAATTTTGTGAGGAAATGGACAAAAAAAGTGTAAAAAGTCCATATTGTGAACAAAAAGGCACAAAAAAGTGAAAAACTCAATTTGGTGAATTTAGCTATAAAAGTGTAAAATGATATTATACGAGTATATGCACAAAAATGTGAAAAATTTCATTTTGTGATCGTATAGTCACAAAAGTATTAAAAATTCACTTCGATAAAGTAATAATATACGGAGCACGGAACAATAACTCTAATGCTACCTGATTCTCTTTGAAGTCAGGGTGGAATTCCATCTTCTCTATGCCCATAGTCTTGGTGTTCTCGTCTGTCCAGTCCTGGATGTTGTACACGCCCACCTTCAGCACCAGCTCGTTCACCTTCACCGGCCTGTTGCCGTTCTCACGCACGCAATGGGCAGCTGCAATGCAACACCCAACCCAATTATGTCATTGAGATTAACTGATTATAGTAGGATAGACTCTCCAAATTGAAGATAATATATCATAAGTTCATCCTTTAGATCGCTAAGGCCATTCTTGACAGATCAAACAATCTGCAGCCTTTTAACGTGCTGATTTATATGCCATTAATTCATCTCGTTTTATGTCATTTAAAAAAAAAGCATCTGAGAAACATCAAGAATCTCCCATATTGTGCAGCATGGAAGGTCCTACACACGTTCTTTCCTCTCTTTTACATCCATACACCTTCTCATATAACTCGTACGATTTATCTGTCTTTTTACGTTTCTTCTTTCAAAATATCATTCACTTGAACCAACCACACTTTCATTGATTTTCCTCTACCCCACTTTCCACTCACATTTTCACAATACATACACCAACAATCTTAGAGTGTTCTTCTTGATCTTACTTAACCTTTCCCTTCCTGTGCTAAAAAATCCGTGCGTTCCGGTGCTGTGTATTCAATACACATGTACTCGTAAAAATGAGCGATTTAAAATCGAAAAAATAAGTACTATATATTCATAGCCAATCGCTTAAATAAATTAAATTTGATGTCAAAAGAGTTAATAATTGAAATTTAATTACTGAAAACATGAAAAAAAAAAAAACATCGGCCGACGTTCACAAAACGGGCGAAGCGACCATCTCAAACGGAAGCCCGCGAGCTACTAAAGCGAGAGAAGCGAGCGAACTGAGATTCTATTCTTGCGTTCCCATATACCGAAGTAGAGTGAGAGTGAGACGTGAATAGCGTCGCTTCCTCACCCATAGCGGTTTTTTAGAATCAATATACCTACGTCACCTTGGCACACGTTTGATTGTATTGGTGAATTTATTCCCGATTTTCACAAAATATCTCTGATGTGGCTGATAAGTGCTAATTATTATTAATATTATTTTTTTCATTCAATGTGTAAATGTATTACGGAGGAATACCTAAAATCTGAGCCCAGTATTTATTATATTTATAGAGATATTAAAGTTTTTAGAAGCAATGTGTACTAGTTACACATCACAGGGAACGAAGAGTTAATGCATCACTCTTAATTCATTCCTAATAATTTCATTCCGTATTCTATCATAAATTGTCACTCTATAAATTCTTCTCTGTATTTCTTCAGCGTTTACTCGGCTTCTTTCAGTTTTTATCAACATCCTCGTTTCACTTCCATCAATTCAAGTTGGCACTAGAATACTGTTTTTTTAATACTCGTAAGTATGTTTAAGTTTTCTTTTTTTTATTATTGAAAATAACGTGGTAACATAACGTTTTTATTATTGAAAATAACGTGGTAACATAAAGTTTTAATTATTGAAAATAACGTGGTAACATAATGTTTTTATTATTGAAAATAACGTGGTAACACAAGGTTTTTATTATTGAAAATAACGTGGTAACATAAGGTTTTTATTATTGAAAATAACGTGGTAACATAACGTTTTTATTATTGAAAATAACGTGGTAACATAACGTTTTTATTATTGAAAATAACGTGGTACAAATGGTTTGTATTATTAAAAATAACGTGCTAACATAACGTTTTTATTATTGAAAATAACGTGGTAAGTAAAATATTATTAACTTAGCAATTAACACTAATCTACGTAACTTTTGTCTAGTTGGCTGGAAGAGATTATCGTTAGGTAGTAAATTCGTCATTTGTTTATTTTACAATAGTGTATTAATAAATAAATAAATCATTTATGATAAACTTTCCGATTGTAGCGTCATATTTATTCAGGGTAAGAGATAATACACATATTATGAAATACTTCTCTTAATTTGAGGGACCGTTCTGTGATGAATTGCAAAGGAAGGTTAATTAGGCTTAGGCCACACCGAAGTGCTTCGCTTAGTGCTAAGCTAGGTGCTACGTGACTAATAGACTAGGTGACTATAATAGTCACGTAGCGTGGCGCGAAGCGTGCAGTGTGGCCATTGCGATAGTATGGGGTATGTTGGTTCGCTAGGATATGTCACCTAGCTCGCAGCGTAGCTCTAAGCACCAAACGAAGCTCCTACCTGTGTGGCCGAGACCTTAGGCCTCGGCCACACAGGTAGGAGCCTCGCTTGATGCTTAGAGCTATGTTGCGAGTTAGGCGACATATCCTATCGCAGTGGCCACACTGCAAGCTTCGCGCCATGTTGCATGATGATTAGTCATCGAGTGAATCTCCTAGCGAACAGACGTATTGGTTAATTTACAAGATGGCGGAAGTATTAATGACAGCTGTTTATAAAAGGGAGCCTTTGTGGAACCCATCGAGCAAATTATACAAAAATGTACCTGTAATAAAATCACTTTGGAATTAAGTTGCACAGAAAATAAATATACGAGTAGATGGTAAGTTGTAATGAAATTGGTTCGTTTTGAGAGTGACATCGTGTGTTGACTTAACCGCTGCCAACTGTCAAATGAATTTGTGCGTAGCACTTTGGTATGCCCAGGCATGAAGTCACCTAGTATATGAGTCACGTAAAACCTAGCTTAGCACCTAACGAAGCACTTTGGTGTGGCCTCGGCCTAAGGTTAAACTAGTTAGGCAATGTTCTTGAAGTGATCTTAATGATTGGGAAACAGCGTTATATCAAATTATGTTAGCTAAAAAAATGTCGTGTCTGTTAATCTATACTATGTAACATAATATGTTGAACTCACCACTGACGATGTGTTTGTTAGAGATTAGCGTGCCGGCGCAGATGAAGTCGATGCCAGTGACTTTCTTGACAAAGATGGCGACAAGCCAGGGCCAGTCCCCTCGTGATACGGCGTCGCCACCGATCACCAACGGGTTGGACACCTGTCGGGTCACGCCGCATTTAAAGGTGCTGTAACAGTAGAACATTAGTTAGTTATCATCTTTGCCGCTGATGGGTGGAGGTAAAGGCTAATAACTACTCTTCTAGCGTTATAGACTATCGAGGTCTAAAGTCGGATTCACTGATGCCCTTCACGTGAGGCTGTACTGTGCAGACTGTTGCATGTAATTATGACGTATCATGCGCTATAGTCCATTCTCATTTTCCAATGGAACAACCATGCCACCAGCATACAGAAGTCTTTAATAAACATTTACTGTTATTATTTATATGTCACCATCAGACCGTTGTATCTTCTTGACGCACAGTCTATATAAAGGGTCTTTCAAATTGAGCGTTTTTTTTTAAATTCTTGGATAAAATACAGATGGTGTCGCGAACTTGCCTGGGCTTGTGACATTTGAGAAGTGTAATGTATGACATTTATAAAAATGGAGTCGTATACAATACAACAACGCGTTCAAGTTGAGAATTATTTCATGTATTGTAATCTCCAGAAACGGTGATGTTAATTGGCCACCAAGATCATGTGATCTGACACCGTTGGACTATTTTCTCTGGAGGTACGTGAAAAGCCAGGTATATCATATAAGAATGACCCCCGATCGATTCCTGAGCTGAATGGCGAAATTATTCGCGTTATTGGCGAGTTAGAACCACAATTATGATATGCTAAAATGTCATAGAAAATTTTGTCAAAAGAGTGGACATCTGTGGAGCTGCAAGGTGGGCATTTGGCGGATATTGTTTTTTTTGTATTTAAACATTATACTTCAATGACCAATAAAAGGTTTTTTTGAAATCAAAGCAAATTGTGTGTTTTATTCAAGAATTTAAAAAAAATTTAATTAAAAAAAAAACGCTCAATTTGAAAGACCCTTTAGGTATTTAATAACCAAGGTGACATATCACATCCTTGCTTCACACCTTTTGTTATTTCAAATGACCAGTCACTTTAAAGCAGGCTCTACTCTCAACATACGAGTATAATAATCCTATTGGCGAGTTTTGTTAGTACAATTCAATAGATCTATTTGACATCCATATCAGTCATTTAACTGTTGAATCGAATTTTATCTGTAACATTGCTTGATCATACTGTAGGCATGGTGTATGTTCATATCCGCTTAAAATTGTTCAAACTGAAAGCTTTTGGATCTTACTAAGTATTGGGTGTTAACATAAGTTGTGTCCGTTTTTTTCCAATTTAAAAATAAGCACCAAGAATAAACAAAATGGTAAAAGTTATACGTCATTCGAAAGAAAATTTTCTGCTCTACAAGATATTGTGTTTGCTTTTACGTTACATATATTATTTTATTTGATTACAAGCCTTCGAAATGGAATGTCAAGTAGACGAAAGTGAGCATTTTCGACACCTCAAGTGGACTTCGATAAGGACCGCTTAAACCATATTATTCATAAAGATCCCCTTCAAACCACCGTAGAATTGGCTGAGCAGATGAATTGCTGTCACATGACTGTATACCGCCATCTTAAATCAATGGGAAAAGCCCAGAAGTTTGGCGCTTGGGTTCCACATGTTTGAGTGAAAACAACAAAAATCAACGTTCGACAATTTCTGCTGGTTTGCTCGCGCGTCATAGAGCTACGCATGGCCACAAGCAAAGGTTTCTTTACCGCATCATTACTGGTGATGAAAAATGGTTTGAAAATGGGGATGAAAAAATAAATGGTGATGAAAAATGTTTGAAGGGGATCTTCATGAATAATATGGTTTAAGCGGTCCTCATCGAAGTCCACTGGTCGTCCGGAACGCTCCATGTCTTTCAGGTCGAAATTGCCGTCTTGAAACGAAAAAACCATCGACGAGCTGTCCTTTCATTCATAGCATCTTCACCGTACACTTCGCAAATATCTCGAGCAGCTTTGGCAGCTTTATCCCCTCGATTGAACGCGAACAGAAGGAGGTGTCGAAAATGCTTACTTTCGTCTACTTGACATTCCATTTTGAAGGCTTGTAATCAAATAAAATAATATATGTAACGTAAAAGCAAACACAATCTCTTGTAGAGCAGAAAATTTTCTTTCGAATAACGTATAACCTTTACCATTTTGTTTTACTTTTAGTGCTCATTTTTAAATTTAAAAAAAAAACGAACACAACTTATGTTAACACCTAATATTTAATTTAGTTTATCTAACTCCTCATCTTTGTTACGTCAATCAAATAAAATAATCACTTACATTTGATTCCGATTGTCAAGTGTATCATCGTCAGTATCTGCAGAACCTGGACCTTGAGGATTTACAGCTGAAGGGCTCTCTGTTGAAACTTGAGGTCTGACCCTCACAGGTCTCGCAAAGTCGTCTGGTGTCGGTTTCTTATTGTAAACTACAATGTATTCCCCGTTTCCTGTGGGAACCAGTTCGTATTCTTGATTGCCGACATCTCCTAAACCTAGATTGTTGTTAGGGTTCTTCTGAGTTGTGATCTCATTGTCTTGGTTCTTCTCATCAGAGTTATTTGGTATTTCTATGATTATGGTATTTGGGTCATAGTTATTATTGTTTGTGTTTTGCATTGGATATATTTGATTATATCCATTGAAGTTTTCTCCCGGGTAGTTGTAGCTGGGTCGACTAAATCCTCCTTGGTTGACGCCTCCCGTTTCTAGTTTGTGGTCTAAATTTATCGATGTCACATAACCGCCATGAGCTGCAAGAAATGAAAAAAAAAGACAAGAATAAGTTATATATTACTTTCTTCTCAAACTATACTTGAGAAAATGTAGGATGGCCCCTGTGACATTTGAAATGTTATGTCTCAAAGGGATGGGGGTAAAATAGTTTTTTTTTAAATCGAACGGTTTTTTTTAAATCGAAAAATTGTTTTTCTCTAAACTGACGTTTTAATTCCTAATTTTCATTATACTGATTTTCTAATGTATTGTATGATTTGTATCTATCTTTAAATAGGCCAAGATCCACAATGAATTAATACTAATTACGAACATTTAATTTTAGGTATACAAAAATCGAAAATCCAATTATCGTATACCCCATCCCTAGCCAATGCAGACTAACGTAGTGACTTTTGACAAATGTCACCAAATATTATTTGATTTTAACAAACTGCCACAATTTTGCTAATTTGTAACAAGATGTATTAACTTGTCATTATTGTTAGTTTTATGTAAATGTATTTACCTAAATAACTTGCTATTTATTAGAATCGAGGCTTATATTAAAGTTGATAAAATAATTAAAATTACTGAACGTCGTTACAAGGTTGTATTGGGGCAAATTTGTGAAACGTCACAGGGGCCATGCTACATTTTCTTTAATATACCATATATCAAATTATACATTGAAAACAGAGTGGAGTCTGGAAATTTGCGAATCATGTAAATCAGAATAAATAGAATTAACATATGATATAATAATCTAGAAGCAATAAAATTAATGAATGAATTCATGTTTTTATTTGTGTTCTGAGAATGTCAAATACGCATTCAATATATAAAAGGTATTGAATGTTTGTCTATTTGTTTCATAGTTTGAAAAATGTGGACTTATCGAAGAATTCTGCGAGTTTCATAATTTGAAAAATCCGTAATTTATTTAGATTTATTTTAATGGTCAAATGACCTTTTTGATACGAAAATTAAATAATACAAACATAGAATTTAACATTGACATTTAAGCTAATAAATAGGAAATACTGTAAAAGTCGAACAATACACAAAGCAAATCCATACAATTTAATAAATTCATCACGTCAAAAAACAACTTCCTAATTTTACACCTGTAATTAGTCAAAGTTATATTAAAAAGCTATACAATGCCCATATTGATTATTTTGTCAACCTGTTTGGAGGATTCTGCCGATTCCTTACTTTTTTGAATCCGAAAAATCCAGATTCATACTCGTACGAGTATATCAAATATATTACTTCAAAATTTGACACTTCGGCGAGAAAAAAAACAGGAATGAAACACGTTATAGTATTACTGAATAGAAATGGTTTTTTTCGGCGAGATAAGAAGGGGCAGCGGGACAGTTAAGGATATTATTCAATTACGATAGTATGTGAACTTGGCGTCTATTTCTCACGTTCAACCAGTCCAGCGCATTCTGGTATGAAGTGATATGATCGTACTTTCTCAGGTTAAAAATAAAACTAAGGCTCAGGCCACACCAAAGTGCTTCGTTTAGTGCTAAGCTAGATGCTACGTGACTAATAGACTAGGTGACTATAATAGTCACGTAGCGTGGCGCGAAGCGTGCAGTGTAGCAATTGCGATAGTATGGTGTGCGTCGGTTCGCTAGGATATGTCACCTAGCTCGCAGCGTAGCTCTAAGCACCAAGCGAGGCTCTTACCTGTGTGACCGAGGCCTTAGACAAATATTTTGAAGATGCTGTAATTTGTCCAGCTGTTCCTCCACAATATCCCAATAACAGATGTCCGCATAGTCCAAAATCAGAAAGAGCAGATATTGCAAGAGTAAAATTTTGATTGAAGTAGGCAGGAATCTTTGCAACATTTTAAGGGAATGAAGGCTGAAGAAGATCCTTCGACTTACCTCATTTATTTGATCTCGCAATGAAAGAGTGCTATCCATTAGCCCTCCTAGATTTTTAACGTTTTTTTTAATGGTATTATAAAGCCATCATGTAATATTAGAGGAAGTAAGTCAGTGTTGAATTTACTGAGAAACTGAAAACTGCCAATGAGGACCGCTTGACACTTCGTAGGATTTATGAGTAAGCCTCTTTAGTCCATTCGGAGATCGATTGAAGATACGGGGAAGTACCCAATCTAATGGCCTCAGCCATTACCTTTCTATCCTTACACCCAACTTATATATTATATATTTTTTGTAATATTTTTAATCTGTCAATAATAATGGATTCGACTCCGAAGTTAAAGCATTCTTGAGGAGAGTTTCCTCGATTAACAGCGCTATACAAATTGTCCTTTTAGTCACATTATTATTAATGGTGACATATTGAAACGGATGAATCAAGATAAATCAGTATATTATCCACCATCAAAAGAAGAAAATTAAAGTGCTTTGGATATATTAATAAGTTGAAAAAATATGACATCCTTTAATTGGTAAGCAAAAATTCAGACCAGAAGAAGTCTGGAAAGAAGATGCATCTCTTGGTTGAAGAACTTAACTACAAGAATGGTTTAACTGTAGTATCATATCTTTATTTAGAGCTGCTGTCTTAAAGGACAAGATAGTCATGATGATCGCCAGTCTCCGAAGAGGAGAAGTTTATAAAAAGAGACGTTTTTTCGATATATTCCATTCCAATTCTTGCTTTAAAACTTCAAGTTCAAGGACTGAAAGTCTATTATCTTCCACAATGTCGAAGACGTTAATTTTAGTTACTTGATTTAAAGCAGGATATCGGCGCGTTAGTTCCACTTTTTGTGCAAATCGTTTCCATCATCGAGCATTGGAAAAACACTGGAAAAGGTCATGTCTTTTTGTCACTGACCAACAATGGACACGATTTTGGCGGCTTCTTAATGATGACGTGACGGCTTCTTGATGATTGTTGCTATAGCTGCGGACGGACTTTAAATCGATTTGCGATTTGTTTCGTGTTTTATACAAATTCTTTTTTGTTGTTTATTTTGTTGGTATTTTAAAATTACAACAATCATTACATACAGGAGAGTGTATATCTGCAGATTAGCCATACTTCTACCATTCGAAGGATACAGAAAGCAACGAACTGGATCGGTGGGCTGCTTGGAATTTCCAAGCAGGCTGATATGCAAATAGGCTGAAATATTCAGTGTACTGTTTAACCTTTCCATTCCTGTGCTAAAAAAATCCGCGCGTTCCGGTGCTGTGTATTCAATACACATCAATACACATGTAAAAATGAGCGATTTAAAATTGGAAAAATAAGAATATTCATAGCCAATCGCTTAAATTAATTAAATTTGAAGTCAAAAGTGATAGCAATAGAAATTTAATTGCTGAAAACATGAAAAAAAAACATAGGACGACGTTCACAAAACGGGCGAGACGAACACCTCAAACAAAAGCACGTTGGCGAGTCAAGCGAACGAACTGCGATTATATTTCTTGAGTTCCCATATACCGAAGTAGAGTGAGACGTGAATAGCGTCGCTTCCTCGGCCATAGTGTTTTTTTTTCTTCTAAAAATGTCTTTCTAAAAAAAATCTGAATATGCCTACGTCACACACTGGCACACGTTTGATTGTATTGGTGAATTTATTCCCGATTTTCACAAAATATCTCTGATGTGGCCGATAAGTGCTAATTATTATTAATATTATTTTTTTCATTCAATGCGCAAATGTATTACGGAGGAATACTTAAAATCTGAACCCAGTATTTATAATATTTATAGAGATATTAAAGTTTTTAGAAGCAATGTGTACTAGTTACACATCACAGGGGAGGAAGGGTTAAAATTTAAATAAAACAATGGACACTCCATTCAATCAGCCCTCCAAGGAAAAGGAAAGATCGCACTGGTAGAAATGGAGATTTTTTTAATATTGATAATAAAACGAAGATTTATAAAGGGTAGTTTAGAGAGTTGACTCTCTTCAAGTTGAGTGTAACGATGGGAAAGTGATGACTGTTTCCATTAGATTGGGTTATTTCTTGCATCTGTATATTTTTGTAAAAACACATTCATGAAAACAAAAACAACAGAAAATTTACCAAGGGAAGACAAACTATAGTTCGGAAATTCTAGGATGAGTCCTGTGACAGCTCACAAATTTGCCCCAATACAACTTTATGTAATGTATTTACCTAAATAACTTGCTATTTATTAGAATCGAGGCTTACATTAAAGTTGATAAAATAATTCAAATTACTGAACATCGTTACAAGCTTGTATTGGGGCAAATTTGTGAGCTATCACAGGACTTATCCTAGAATTTCCGAACTATATAAAGAAACCTTTGTACAGGGTAGCCCAAACGTAGCTAAATTATTTAAAATTCAAATAACTTTCTACAACTAATTAATTTTTTTTTTAATTTCAGATTATTAAAGAGTAATTCTTGAAAATGAAATGAAAGAAATTCATGCCTAAGCAACGTCTTAAAATAATTAATAATTGCAAAGATTTAAAATAATAGGTAGCCCAAAAGTCACTAGACTATTTTAAAATGATATAACTTTTTTATTTCGTAATGATTTACATTCATTCTTTTATAAACAAAAAACACACTTTTTGAAATTAAATTCTATATAGTTTTAAAAATTACATGCTTTAAATAACTACCATTTTGCTCTTCACACTGACCCGCTCTTTCTAAGGCGTGAACCATCACCTGTCGTAATGTTTCTTGACTTATTTCTTCAATTTCTTCGCGGATGTTGGCTTTCAAGTTTGAGAATTGTTACAGGATACTCTATCTTTCAAATTATTATTATTATTATTATTACACATGACAAGAAATATACACAATTTGAGAAAAAACAACAGGTAATTTGATTTGGACATATAATTTTAATGGATCTGGGTTTGTTGCCTTTCATTTGTCGTATCCCCAGTAAACTAGGCTTTTGCCTGTATCTCACTGAGGATATTTAGCATGAAAAAATAAATCGATACTTCTTTCCCATTTTTGATAACACAAAAAAACCCCGTTGCACGCTCTCATCAACCTGACAAACAGTGACACTCAACTACAACTGGAAACATCTTGCGAAACTCAACTCCTCATACATTATCGCTCCAGAAAGACCAAAAATATTCATCCCACAATATACTGCACACAATCATAAGAATAAAAATCAAAACAAATTCAAAACAAAAAAAAAGAAGAAAAAAAAGAAAAACACACAGAAACACAAATACAAAAACAACCAAAATTAAAACAACAATAAGAGACCCACACTCACGAGCTCACATCCTTTCCACTCGTCATTCATCCTGAAAGCCCAAGTACTCAAAATCCTGTCGCAATAACAACCACGCTCCGATCGACTGTCTAAATGGTTTTCCTACCTTTACTTTTATTGAAGTCGGCACTATATCTCTATAGAAAGAAGTCTTGAGTTATTCGAATTTTAAATGGTGAATTTTAGCTTGTGACTTTTGGGCCAGTCTGTAGATCTGCCAAAATGGTCGAAATCGATCTAAAATTTTTACTTCTCTTCGAAGGAACATCCCTCTGACACACATTCGAATACTGAGAGAGTTTTTGACTTTGAAATTACAAGAAGTTCCGGGGTACAATTGGAGGACGTGGTTTAAACAGGATTGGGACACTTACCCCACGTCCAATAACAGTTTGGAAATGGTTCATGAGATATTCCCCGGAAAACTAATTTTGCGAAGGAGTGGCATTGTGTGGAAAGTCAAAATAGCTTATAATACAAAGGTTTTAATATTTTACCCTGCCCTGTTGAATCGATTTGGAACAATAATTGTATGATATTTTAGGTATGTATCCTAGAGGGAAGAGGTGATGAGGATGATTTGTTGATAAATAATAAAACACGTTAGATCGCAATGCGGAAAGAGAGTCTGTCCAATTTTATTAGTAACGTAGGTATTTATATCTTTTTAGAATGCGCGCGAGAATGCGCTCGCGATATGCCTGCGTCTCGTTTCCGTAAATGCAAAAACGATTAATTGTTGTATGTAGGTAACAATCTATTTACGGAACCGGCGAGACAGCGTGGTGCGTTCTCTCTCTAGTATGGAGTGCGGTCCGCTCGGCTATGGGATGAATGGCCGGCGGGTGACCTTCGGACTTGTTTACTTAGATTTATCGAGGAATCCGAAGGTCATTTCATCGGTCATTGACCGTATGTATGAATGCCCACAGTATTCGAGTGGGCGACCGCCACAATATTTTTATGAAGACGAAACCGACCTCATAGTTATACTCCTCTCCGAAGAAATATCTAAATATCTTTCAGACACAGAAATATACAATGGACACATCCTATTAAGTGCCCTGAATATAAAGATGATAACCGTAGGTAGAGACGAACACCAAATGAACATACTAACGTCAGGAGCTGCACTTAAGAACGCTTAAGAGTTTGTCTATCTTGGAGGCAAGATCACATGGGATGGCCGTACAAAAAAGAGAGGTTGACAGTCGCATCCACCAAGCAAAACTCGCCTTTAATAAGAAATCAAAGGTTTTCGAATCTGTGGGGATCCACTGTCGTCGCTGAATATTGTCGCATACATACGGTCAATGACCGATGAAACGACCTTCGGATTCCTCGATAAATTATAGTAAACAGTCCAAAGGTCACATGCCAACCATTGACGCCGGCCGAGCGATCGCGCCGCATTCCATACTAGAGAGAAAACGCACCACGCTGTCTCGCCAGTTTCGTAAATAAAATATCACCCACATACGATATTAATCGTTTTCTGCATTCACAGAAGTGAGACAGAAGCATATCGCGAGCGCACTCTCGTGCACATTCCAAAAACATATAAATACCTACGTTACTATAAAAATAAACACTCTCTTTCCGCATTGCGATCTAACGTGTTTTATTTATTTACCAACAACTATCACAATCTCTTCAAATAAGAACCATTCTGCTAAAAATCCAACAACACGGACCTAAACCTCCGCAAGCAATTGTTCAAAACATATGTGTGGAGTATTTTGATGTATGGTTTCGAGACATGGTGCATAGGCGAAATAGATCGAAAAAGATTGAAGGCCTTCGAGATGTGGACCTATAGACGAATCCTAAAGGATTTCCTGGAGAGATCACATTACAAATGACGAGGTTCTCACCAGGATCGAAGAAACCAGGCACCTGTCAAACACCATATCGGAAAGGCGTGCAGAATGGATGGGTCATATCCTGCGACATGAAAATCTCCTGCACAATATACTGGATGGAATGATTGAGGGATCGATTGGCAGAGGGCGTCTTCGCCGAGAGTATCTGGAGCAAATATGCTGCGATATGGACTGCACCTCCTATACAGAGCTCAAGAGGATCGCTGAAGACCGAGCGGAGTGGAGGAGGAGATGCAGAGCTTTGATGCTACCCAATCCCCAAGATTGAAACTGAAGAAGATATAAATATACTGTGTTTGAAACCAATCCGTTCGCAACACTAGAACCAATTTAAATTCATTAGCTCTACACTTGACGATGAAACTCTAGGGAATACCCACGTCCCTAAAATATTGTTAACATGCAGGGTCAACGACCGATGAATCAACCTCTGGATATGTACAAATGTCACATACCAGAACGTCAATACTGTTTACACGCAAATAATATTTACATCGCATTCCACGGTAGAAAGAGAACATATCACGCCGTCTCGCCGTTTCGACAATAAATATCCTACCCACTGTATTATCCGCAGCGTCTGCGACCACCTCAGAACGCGCAGGAGTGAGATCGAGATATACCGCGGACGCATTCACGCGCTCCGTTCTGAAATTCTATATATAATATACCTACTTATCGATGAATAAAGGGCACTTGTTATTATTCGCTTGACCATTCATTTCTGTTTACTATTTATTGATTATTCACTCTCACTTTTATCGCATTCCTGAATCGACGTATTTTATTTTAAATACAAACAAATCAAAATCATCACGACGTATCAAATTAAGCATCCCGCTAAAAAACTATCATTAAAATTGCAAGTGACTATAACTCGGATGAAGTAAAGATAGAATTATGAAAAAACTGCGTGGTTTGTTGTTGGTATGTTTTGTAGCACTTTAATTTGTATTCGTTGACCTATAATCACGTATTTATAGCATATAAATATTTATTGATCCTGTCGTAAACACAAGAATCCTGTTTTTTTTTTCAAGTCAAAATATAATTTGAATTGATAACGACATTCCTTAGCTTAATCGCATCTCGAACCGTTCATGGTGATGTCTCTTGACCAAGATTGGTAATGATTATGTGACAAATATTTTGGCATCAAGCATGATATCATCATCATCATCAATAAATATAAAATCGGATGTACTTACGTCCGTGTGTAATATTAGGTGTTGTTATAATCTCGGTTTAAAAGTTATTATTTAATTTATGTCAAAGTAAAAAAAATATATTCAAATAAAGGGCCTTTCAAAATGAGCGGTTTTTTTAATTCAATTTTTAATTAATTCTTGAATAAAACACACAATTTGTTTTGATTTCAAAAAAGTCTTTATTGGTCATTGAAGTATAATGTATGACATTAAAATACAAAAAACAATATTCGCCAAATGTCCACCTCTTGCAGCTCCACAGATGTCCACTCTTTTGTCAAAATATTTAATGACATTTTGTCATAATTGCGGTTCTAACTCACCAATAACGCGAATAATTTCGTCTTTCAGCTCAGGAATTGATCGGGGGTCATTTTTATAGACCTGGCTTTTCACGTAACCTCAGAGAAAAAAGTCCAACGGTGTCAGATCATATGATCTCGGTGGCAAATTAACATCACCGTTTCCGGAGATTACAATACATAAAATAATTCAATAATTTGAACGCGTTGTTGTATTGTACACAACTCCATTTTTATAAATGTCATACATTACACTTCTCAAATGTCACAAGACTCAGGCAAGTTAGCGACGCCATCTGTGTTTTATCCAAGAATTAAAAATAACGTCCAATTTGAAAGGTCATATACATATCAATATACTAATCCCATCAAAAGGACCGGGTTTAAAAGACCCGATCTAAGTAATATTGTTTATATCAGGGATGACCAACAGGTCGATTATAATCGACCGGTCGATGGCGAAACCAATTTTGGTCGATTGTTGTCGACTGTCTTCAACACAACATACAATATGGCGTGCGATGTTTCTCAAATCTCATTACGCGCATACACTTGTCAACGCAGTCAATTAGTTGTCCTTTTTTAATATGTAGATATTTCTTCTCCAAATAAATTTAACATATGTATATTATTTAACATATACCATATGTATAACTTTTCTTTTCCTTAATTATTTTTTTATTCAAGTTAACACTTGCCTAGCCTATCTGTGATGGATGGCGAGTGACCAGGACTTATATTTTATTTAATTTCTCTAAATATAATGATTGCAGGGTCTTCATACTTTATGTATTCCTCATCAAAACCTCTATGATTTGAATGATATCATTACTAAATAAAAACATTTATAAATATCCACAGAAATGAATATTTTATATTAGATCGAAAATTTTTCGAACTGTGCCAAAAAGGTGCGCATGACTCATTCATTTTTGACAGTTCATATTTTACATCCGTTCCAGGGATTCGTCACCAGTTTTATAATCCTGATTTTTGTTATTTTTTATATTTTTTATCTGGTATGTTTTTTTCTATTGTTATTTTTTATCTGGTATGTTCTATTGTACCGTTAATCTTTTTATGATAAATGTATATTTGTTACATTTTTCTTTATTATTTCATTTTCAAAAAAATAATAATTGAGATGGCGGGAAATATCGATAGCGATTTGGGATTTGAGGCGACAGACAATATATCAGAATCAGAAGATTTTGTCGAGAAAAGGAATTTGATCGAGAAAAAAGAACCAGGTTATTCTGCAATGTTTGTCAAACCCCTGTGTGTTTAGTACATAGAATAGAAATAAAAGTTATTTCGTGCCCCAATTGCTATAGACTTTCTCCACAGGATTAAACTTTGATTATAGGTTTGTCCTATTTTCTAATTTTTTGTAGTGTTTATATTTTCCAAATTGCATATTTAATTGGTTTGAATTTTGTGTTTTTTTTTCATATTATTATTTTTGAATTAATATATTCATTTTATATTTTGTTAATATAATATGTTATTTATTGTCTTAATTCGTAGTTTATTTTTATTGCTAAAAAAATACACGCTACATTTTATTGTATTATTTTATGAAAAAATAATTAAACGGTTGGAAACCCCTATTACGCATGCGCAGATAGAGGGGGGATAATGATATCTGTGCGCACCATAATTGTCACTGTACAAACGAAATTCCTATAGAAATGTCGTCTCTCTGTTTCAGCTCTTATTTTATAATTTCTTGCACTTATTTTATATTTTAATGCATAATAAAATGATATTTAAAACATACATTTTTTACTGTACACTTAGAGCCCAACAACGTGGCTGACGGGATTTTTTAGCACAGTAAGGGAAGTGTTAATTCCGCTCATACTTGTTAATTAATTTTCAGTTATTCTTTTTTATCATGTATGTTGTGTTAATGTATGAAATCTCGCAAATTTGGGTAGATCGCGTCTAATTTTTCCCGTAAAAAGTCGATCGCTACAACAAAAAGTTGGCTACCCTTTGGCCATTTATATTAAACGAATTAACGCTGTGAAGGATTTAAGACATTGTAATTTGTTAAGTAAAGCACTATGTATTCCACTTTATATAACTGTATAACCCTACCGGTTTCAAGGTGTTCACCTCATCATCAAGAAGCACAAACAAGTCTTGGTGTGTTCCCCTTATGATGACGTGAAAACTTTGAAACCGGTAGGGTTATATCGTTATATTAAGTGCAATAAATAGTAAATGAAAAACTTATTTTATATTCTTTTGTTCACCACAGGTTAATTTTGGTTTACAACCGGTTTCGAAGACCACCGTGTTCATCGTCAGGTGAAGATAAACTATCTAGTTTATCTTCGATCTATTTGACGACCTCCGTGGCCTGGTGGTAAGACACTTGTCTGCCAATCCGGAGGTTGGGTGATCTATATATATATATATATATATATATATATATATATATATATATATATATATATATATATATATATATATATATATATATATATATATATATATATATATATATATATATATATATATATATATATATATATATATATAAAATAAGTTTATCATTTATTTATTTTTCGTTTTACGTAAAACATGGCACCACAAAGTGAAACTATAGTCTTTCCGAAGATTCAAGAACCAATAAATAGTGTTTGAATAAGCAAATAACAATAAATAAAGTTAGTAACCAATTCTATTCCACTATACTAACGTAATTCATAATAATCCAATTATAAACAATACGAAATCTATTTCATAAATCATGTAATTAATCTCACACAATAAAAAAACCTTTTGTATCACGAATTAAATGGGTCTTCCCATAAATTATTTGTACATGATTCTGAAAGTCACGATAAAATAAGGTACCACTGATTTAAATTTTTTTCTTTACTATTTTTACCCTTGCCTAGACGACCTTCATGGCCTAGTTGGTAAGAGGCCTGTCGCCCAATCTAGAGGTTGCGGGTTTAAATACCGCTGAAACCCCTTTTTTTTAAAGATTTCAGTCTGGTTTTTACTTGAGGCCTCTTTAACGTCTTTCTGGTTGGTTGGAAGAGATTGTCACATGACAATAAACCCACCAGGTTGTATTGTATTTTTGTACAAGACAAATGTCGAAGTATGACAGAAAAAGTTTTTTTTTACAAGACATATGTCGATGTATGACGGTATAAGGTTTTTTACAAGATAAATGTCGATGTATGACAGAATAAAATTTTTTACAAGATAAATGTCGATGTATGACATAATAAGGTTTTTTACAAGATAAATGTCGATGTATGACAGAATAAGGTTTTTTACAAGACAAATGTCGATGTATGACAGAACAAGATTTTTTACAAGATAAATGTCGATGTATAACAGAATAAGGTGTATGAAAGAATAAGATTTTTTACAAGACAAATGTCGATGTATGACAGAATAAGGTTTTTTACAAGACAAATGTCGATGTATGACAGAATAAGGTTTTTTACAAGACAAATGTCGATGTATGACAGAATAAGTTTTTTTACAAGACAAATGTCGATGTATGACAGAATAAGTTTTTTTACAAGACAAATGTGGATGTATAAAAGAATAAGGTTTTTTACAAGACAAATGTCGATGTATGACAGAATTAGGTTTTTTACAAGACAAATGTCGATGTATAAAAGAATAAGGTTTTTTACAAGACAAATGTCGATGTATGACAGAATTAGGTTTTTTACAAGACAAATGTCGATGTATGACAGAATAAGTTTTTTTACAAGACAAATGTCGATGTATAACAGAATAAGGTTTTTTACAAGACAAATGTCGATGTATGACAGAATTAGGTTTTTTACAAGACAAATGTCGATGTATGACAGAATAAGTTTTTTTACAAGACAAATGTCGATGTATAAAAGAATAAGGTTTTTACAAGACAAATGTCGATGTATGACAGAATTAGGTTTTTTACAAGACAAATGTCGATGTATGACAGAATAAGGTTTTTTACAAGATAAATGTCGATGTATGACATAATAAGGTTTTTTACAAGATAAATGTCGATGTATGACAGAATAAGGTTTTTTACAAGACAAATGTCGATGTATGACAGAACAAGATTTTTTACAAGATAAATGTCGATGTATAACAGAATAAGGTTTTTTACAAGATAAATGTCGATGTATGACATAATAAGGTTTTTTACAAGATAAATGTCGATGTATGACAGAATAAGGTTTTTTACAAGACAAATGTCGATGTATGACAGAATTAGGTTTTTTACAAGACAAATGTCGATGTATGACAGAATAAGTTTTTTTACAAGACAAATGTCGATGTATAACAGAATAAGGTTTTTTACAAGATAAATGTCGATGTATGACATAATAAGGTTTTTTACAAGACAAATGTCGATGTATGACAGAATAAGGTTTTTTACAAGATAAATGTCGATGTATAACAGAATAAGATTTTTTACAAGACAAATGTCGATGTATGACAGAATAAGGTTTTTTACAAGATAAATGTCGATGTATGACAGAATAAGGTTTTTACCAAGATAAATGTCGATGTATGACAGAATAAGGTTTTTTACAAGATAAATGTCGATGTATGACAGAATAAGGTTTTTTACTAGACAAATGTCGATGTATGACAGAATAAGGTTTTTTACAAGACAAATGTCGATGTATGACAGAACAAGATTTTTTACAAGATAAATGTCGATGTATAACAGAATAAGATTTTTTACAAGACAAATGTCGATGTATGACAGAATAAGGTTTTTTACAAGATAAATGTCGATGTATGACAGAATAAGGTTTTTACCAAGATAAATGTCGATGTATGACAGAATAAGGTTTTTTACAAGATAAATGTCGATGTATGACAGAATAAGGTTTTTTACTAGACAAATGTCGATGTATGACATAATAAGGTTTTTTACAAGACAAATGTCGATGTATGACAGAACAAGATTTTTTACAAGATAAATGTCGATGTATAACAGAATAAGATTTTTTACAAGACAAATGTCGATGTATGACAGAATAAGGTTTTTTACAAGATAAATGTCGATGTATGACAGAATAAGGTTTTTACCAAGATAAATGTCGATGTATGACAGAATAAGGTTTTTTACAAGATAAATGTCGATGTATGACAGAATAAGGTTTTTTACTAGACAAATGTCGATGTATGACAGAATAAGGTTTTTTACAAGATAAATGTCGATGTATGACAGAATAAGGTTTTTACCAAGATAAATGTCGATGTATGACAGAATAAGGTTTTTACCAAGATAAATGTCGATGTATGACAGAATAAGGTTTTTTACAAGATAAATGTCGATGTATGACAGAATAAGATTTTTTACAAGACAAATGTCGATGTATAACAGAATAAGGTTTTTTACAAGACAAATGTCGATGTATGACAGAACAAGATTTTTTACAAGATAAATGTCGATGTATAACAGAATAAGATTTTTTACAAGACAAATGTCGATGTATGACAGAATAAGGTTTTTTACAAGATAAATGTCGATGTATGACAGAATAAGGTTTTTACCAAGATAAATGTCGATGTATGACAGAATAAGGTTTTTACCAAGATAAATGTCGATGTATGACAGAATAAGGTTTTTTACAAGATAAATGTCGATGTATGACAGAATAAGATTTTTTACAAGACAAATGTCGATGTATAACAGAATAAGGTTTTTTACAAGACAAATGTCGATGTATGACAGAACAAGATTTTTTACAAGATAAATGTCGATGTATAACAGAATAAGATTTTTTACAAGACAAATGTCGATGTATGACAGAATAAGGTTTTTACCAAGATAAATGTCGATGTATGACAGAATAAGGTTTTTTACAAGATAAATGTCGATGTATGACAGAATAAGATTTTTTACAAGACAAATGTCGATGTATAACAGAATAAGGTTTTTTACAAGACAAATGTCGATGTATGACATAATAAGGTTTTTTACAAGATAAATGTCGATGTATGACAGAATAAGGTTTTTACCAAGATAAATGTCGATGTATGACAGAATAAGGTTTTTTACAAGATAAATGTCGATGTATGACAGAATAAGGTTTTTTACAAGATAAATGTCGATGTATGACAGAATAAGATTTTTTACAAGACAAATGTCGATGTATAACAGAATAAGGTTTTTTACAAGACAAATGTCGATGTATGACAGAATAAGGTTTTTTACAAGACAAATGTCGATGTATGACAGAATAAGGTTTTTTACAAGACAAATGTCGATGTATGACAGAATAAGTTTTTTACAAGACAAATGTCGATGTATGACAGAATAAGGTTTTTTGCAAGACAAATGTGGATGTATGTCAGAATAAGTCAGGAATGAAACATGTTATTTTACTGACTAGAAATTAAGAGTTTTTACAGTTGCTTCTTAAATCGTGCCAAGGACGGAGCGAGTCTTAAAGTGGTTTGTGACTGATTCCAGAGTCTCACTGTATGTACAGTAAAGGACGACTTAAAAAAGAAGAACGGGAAACTGGGAAGACTAATAAACAATATCTGTCTGAGCGTAGAGCTAGTCCATGATCGGAAAGATGCTAAAAAATTTCGGCGAAATAAGAGGGGGCGGTGGGACAGTTAAGGATATTATACAATAGATACAGTATGTCAATTTACTATCACAAATCGAAAGATCTACGATGAGTTTCATTTTACAATAGTTCATTTTCCTTTGATAATTTGTTTGTGGTTTTCTTACCAAATGGTTTCAAGTAAATATGTGCAGATGTGGGGAAGTACCTACCGAATCTAAAGATGGCAGCTACTACCATCCTATCCTTACATATTAGACTTATATATTTATTTTGTAGTATTTTTTCAATGTATCAATAATAGTGGATATACGAGTAAGTCAAGAGTTGGAGAGTATGCTCTCTAAGCGGCGCTATATAAATTGTTCTTTTATCATTATTGTTAAATTTAAATACCTCGGAAGTATCCTAGTGGAAGACCTCGACCCAGAAACCGAAGTCAAGTGCAGAATTGAACCTAAATTTTAATAAAATGAGAAGCGTATTCTGCGATTATAATCTAAACTTGAAACTTCGACAACGGTTAGACAAATGCTTCGTTTGGTCAGTGTTATTACATGAAGTGGAATCATGGACCCTCAAAGTTGGTAGTATGAACCGACTGGAAGCATTCGAAATGTGGATGCACCGGAGAATGCTACGGATACCCTGGACGAATATGATCAGCAACACAAGGGTTCTTCAAAGAGCCAAAGTTGATAGAGAGTTGCTGACTAATATTAAAATTCGAAAGGTGTCTTATTTGGGTCATATACTTAGAGGAGCAAAGTAGAAATTACTGCACCTGATCATCCAAGGCAAAGTAGAGAGTCGAAGAGGTGTTGGCAGGAGGCAAATCTCCTAGCTCCGCAATATACGTGATTGGACTGGTATAAAGAGCCTTGGGGATCTTTTTCGGACTGCCGGGGACAAAGGTGCCTACTCTCAGATGATATTCAACGTTGGGGGGACTTGTAATGACACCGGGAAGAAGAAGAATCATTATTGTAAACACAGCTGATAATCTAGAGATAAATATTATAAATGACAAAGGAGGCAAAAGAAGACACAACAACTCTTGGCTTAAAAACTTGTGGAAATGTTTTGGCTGTAGTTCTACAGGGTTGTTCTAGTCTGCAGTGAACAGGAAAAGGATGTCACGATGATGGCCCTCCTTCGACAGGAGACGTCATCTCGAGTAAAAGATTAACAGTTTAATTAAATTAAAGTATTTATTAATTTTCAAGTCACGAATGTGTCCGTTATCAAACGTTTCAAATCATCCGCCTATAAAATCCCGATACATGAAACCAAAACTAAATTATAAATTGAAAAAAAAATGTCGAGTCATTGAAATAGTTGGGTTTAATCCGGTGATATGTTTGTTACAATGTCATTGGACATTTTCAGGATCTAGAAAAATGACTACACCTACTGGTGATAAATTAATGATCTTTAAAAAAAGTCTATTGTTGATCAGACAGACTGGATTTCCGTGATTGTTATGGTATTGTCTCTCCATCCTGCTTTATAATGTATTTCTGATTTATACAGGATGGTGTAAATATACATAAAAGGAAAAAATAAGTAAAATAAAAAACTTATTTTATATTTTTGTGTTCACCACAGGTTTAATTTAGGTTCACAACTAGTTTCGAAGACCACCGTCTTCTTCATCAGGTGAATATAAACTTAGTTGCTAAAATATATATTATGTACGAGTGTAAATAACCTAATATAAAAGAGGTGAGGTAGGGGGAGTAAAGTGGGGAGAGATGTAATTCAATGGTGAATGGGGCGGGGAAAAAATATGTGAAAGTGAATCTTTTTTAGACAGGGGGGGATTTTAAATTGGAAACATAAATGGAAAAAGAAAAATATAAAATAAGTTTTTTATTTTACTCATTTTTTCCTTTTATGTTAAAAATGGCACCACATAGTGAAACTATAGTCTTTTCGAAGATTCAATGTGTAATTATAGTTTCGAAAATAATATATCTTCTTCTTCCTCTTCTTTTAGGCCTGTTGGCCTGTTATGGTTCTGCAGTATCGTTTCCCTCTTATGACGTCGACTGCCAGCTGTCTTTCCATCTTTTGGGAGGTCTGCTTGCTTGAGGGATACTGTCCCTGGCCATTCTTACGGCTCTTGGTTCCGCCATTCTGGATACATGTTCGTTCCAGAACCTTCTTCTCTGTCATCCCCATCTGACAATATCTTCAATTTCGCACGTCCTTCGGATTTCTGTGTTTCGTACTCGTATCACGAAGGGTTTTGCCAGCGATACTCATGAGTACCTTTATTTCGCTGGTTCGAAGGAGATTTTTGGTTCTGACAGTGTCGGCTTTAGACTCTATACTGTAATGTCATTATAGGGCGGATACAGGTCTTGTATATCCTCACTCCATTTTTTGTAAATTCTCTATCAATTTGTATAATGTCAAATTTACACGAGCTTAACACTTGTCATTAGTGCTTCTCACTTGCACTTGTATCCACGTGTAAACAAGCATACTATAGTTCGGAAATTCTAGGGTGAGTCCTGTGACAGCTCACAAATTTGCCCCAATACAACTTTGTAACGATGTTCAGTAGTTTTAATTATTTTATCAACTTTAATATAAGCCTCAATTCTAATAAATAGCAAGTTATTTAGGTAAATACTCGTACATTACATAAGGTTGTATTGGGGCTAATTTGTGAGCTGTCACAGGACTCATCCTAGAATTTCCGAACTATAGTACTAAACATTAGTAAATCTGGCAAGTGCAAGTGAATAGGAGGCCGACTTATTTACTAAACGACAAGCAGCTACCCCCACCACAATTCAACTAAGCACTTGTCGTTTGCAGTGTCGTCTAAACAGCAGCGGCAAGTGTTTAGTGACAAATTGAAATGGCAAGTGAGCGCACGTGTTCGTTATATTTTTGATATTTGAACACATTTCTCAAAACAAGGCGGCGGCATCGGTTGTCCATTCCGTACGGATGTCGTGGTACTAATACCTCTTCCTAACACCAACGTGTAAACTATTTCTTCTCACTTGTCACTAAGCAGCTTAGTACAAACGATAAGTATTAATGATAAGTACTATAGTTCAGAAATTCTAGGATGAGTCCTGTGACAGCTCACAAATTTGCCCCAATATACAACCTTGTAACGATGTCCAGTAATTTTAATTATTTTATCAACATTAATATAAGCCTCGATTCTAATAAATAGCAAGTTATTTATGTAAATACATTACATAAGGTTGTATTGGGACAAATTTGTGAGCTGTCACAGGACTCATCCTAGAATTTCCGAACTATAAGCTCGTGTAAACATTTTAAATACAGTTTAAATTATTGACTCTTCGGCCGGGTACGTGTAAAAAATAATTTATTCATACAGGATTGTCGAAGGAAGTTTGTTTGGGCAAACTTAATAAAACCTTATATAAACCTTAATCAAACAATGACCGCAGAATGAGGAAGGGAAAATACAAATGATTTATTTTAAATTTTAATAATAGAATTTCTTATTCCCAACAAGTGTTCGTTGATAGATTCTCTAATACTATGCGTATCCAGAAAGTAAGTGTACTGAGGCTCTCACGACCGGATGGATTTTATTTTCGACATGTTGGCTACACTTCCGTGTAGCCTGACCCTTCCCCTCCACAACGAGACCGGTTCGAGGTCAGTACGTTGAGAAGTGTCGACGCGACAACACGTTTCGTGAAAAATGTCAATCCAATCTCCCGCCAAGTGCGAAATACGCGGCGTCATCCGTTATCTCGTTTGGAAGGGAAAACCTCCAGTTGAGGTTTATAATGAGGTGAAAACTGCATATGGTGATAAAGCTATGAATCGTACGAGTGTGTACAAATGGTGTTGCGAGTTTAAAAACGGTCACGTCACACCTCTTCACCCTCCGCCAAAAAGTTCAAAACCACAATTTCAGCCAAGAAAATCATTGCATCCGTGTTTTGGGACTGTCAAGGCATAGTTTTAATTGAATATATGCCTCAAGGGGAGACCATCAACTCTGCAAGATACTGTGAGACCCTAAAAAAATTGCGGAGGGCGATTCAGAACAAGAGGAGAGGCATGCTGACAAAGGGAGTCTGCCTGCTGCACGACAGTGCCAGACCACACACGGCCAACGCCACGAAGGAACTGCTCGCCTCGTTTAAATGGGATGTCCTGAACCATCCCGCGCATTCCCTTGACCTAGCACCTTCAGATTACTATCTCTTTACCTCCCTGAAGCTGCACACGGGTGGAAAAAGGTTTTCAACTGACGAGGAGGTAAAGGTGGAGAAGTGGACGGAGGGGTTGGCGGGAAACTACTTCGAGGAAGGCATCAAAAAGTTGATACCCCGCTTCACCACCTGCATTGAGAGGAATGGCGATTATGTCGAAAAATAGCTTACATATGTACTACAGTAACCACGTAATTTTATTGTTTAAATAAAAAAAAAATGTAACCTACAAAAATTCAGTACACTTACTTTCTGGATATGCCTCGTAATTTACATGATACAGTTTGAATTATAATATTTATTCACGGCCGGGTATGAGTTAAAAATAAATTATTCAAACAGGATTGACGAGGGAAGTTAATTTGGGGAAACTTAATAAAACCTGATATAAACCTTAATCAAACAATGACCGCAGAATGAGGAAGGGAAATTACAAATTATTTATTTAAATTTAAAAAAATAGATATTTTTATTGCCAACAAGTGTTCGTTGATATCGCTGCTGTAATCTAAACTCCCAAAGAAGGATCCTCATTCCTTCCCATCTACATCCTTATAATTTTTTTTCTTATCGAAATAATTAATCTTAGGTTTCAAGTCACGTTTTAATAGTCGATAATCTCGATTCTTTATTACGATTCTCTCTGTGAACATTTCAGTTGGTAGATTCATGATTTATTATAGACCTTGAGATTAGTCCTTGAAATAATTCAAGGTTTATGGATGTTAACACGTTCACTGCGTATAAAATACTTAATGTCATACAGAGATGCTGAAAATTCGCGAATTTTTGAAAACCTATAAAAATCAAATTCTACTTTCTATTGAAACATCATCCTTCCGTGGTTGCAGTCCTAAGACTGGTTTGCAGCAATTTGAACTCTTCTCCTCCATTCCCCCCTGTCCTGTGCGGTTCTTTTTAAGTCTGTGTATGTTGAGCAGCGCACGTCCACCAACAGGTCCTCCAGGTACTCTCGGCGTGGGCGTCCCCTAGAGTTTGTCCCCTCGGTCATGCCCTCCATTATGGCATGCAAGAGGCCCTCTTGTCGTATTATATGACCGATCCATCTTGCACGCCTTTCGGACAGGATCATGAGCAGGTGCCTTCCTCCTTCGATTCGTTGGAGAACCTCTTCATTTGTGATGCGGTCTCTCCAGGAAATTCCTAATAGTCTTCTATAGGACCACATCTCAAAAGCCTCTAGTCTTCGTCTATCTCTTTCGGATAGGCACCATGTCTCGCAGCCGTACATCAAGATACTCCATACATAGGTCTTGATGAGGAGTATTCTCAGTTTAAGGTCTATATTATTTGATTCTATTATTTTCGACCTTTTATTAAATGCAAGTCTAGCCTGATGTATACGGCTGTCGACCTCGCTCTTGGACCGACCGTCCCATGATATTTTGCTCCCGAGGTAGACAAACTCCTTGGTGTTCTTTAGTGGTTTACCCGACATCACTATTCTCATCTGGTGCTGCGCTCGGCCTACAGTCAGCAGCTTTGTTTTGTCTTTATTTATCTTCATACTGTAGTTATTTTGAAGAATGCTTTCCATAGTTGTTAAGGCCTCTTGTAGTTCCTCTTCACTTTCAGCAACCATAGCAATATCGTCAGCGAACCTTATCATGTCCACCTTTTGCCCGTGAAACATCATATACAAGTGTATTCCTTCGTGTCTTCGAAACACATGAAACCGGCGACGAATCCTTATCGGGAGACGTTTATGAGTGCACTCAACACTCAAGGCTATTTTGTATGGACACGGGAGCCGTGTTCGACGCAGTGAACGTGTTAATGTACATTTGACTACCTTCGTGGCCTAGTTAGTAAGGCACTTGACTTCCACCCGCGGTTTCTGGTTCGATTTCTGTTGATAATTAAAAAAACAGATGCGTGAGACTCTCGCGTTGTAGAAGTGAAACTTCTTAGCTCCTAGGAAAAGTTGATTTTATGCATTGCTTTTTTTCCATTCGTTAACGATTTTTATTATTATTTTTTAGGATTAGGAAATGGTTATGTTGAATTTAATTCAAGAGAACCTCTCTTAAATAAATAAAAAATGGTTAAGTGGAATTTAATTTAAGATAATTAAATAAAAATATATTTTTTAAAATTTTTATAATAATAATTTTGATAATAAATAATAATTTTAATAATAAATAATAATTTTAATAATAATATGATACACTTAATAATATTAAATTTATATTATTTATCATCAAATATTTTAATATTTTTATGTTATTATTAATTATTAAATGAATTATTTTTAAATAATTATTTAATTGTTTATTTATTATTATATTATTTTTATTACGTTATTAATTTTATATTATTAATAATATTATTATATTATATGTTTAATTAATTATAATATATTAATAATATTATTATTAATATTATAATAACATATACATATATTAAATATAAATTAAAGATTAAATAAATATTTAAAAAATATAAAATAAAATAATTTGATGTATGAATAATATGGTTTAAGCGGTCCTCATCGCAGTCCACTGGTCGTCCGGAACGCTCCATGTCTTTCAGTTCGAAATTACCGTCTTTGAAACGCAAAAACCATCGACGAGCTGTCTTTTCATTCAGAGCATCTTCACCGTACACTTCACAAATATCGCGAGCAGCTTTGGCAGCTTTATTCCCTCGATTGAACACGAACAGAAGGAGGTGTCGCGAATGCTCACTTTCGTCTACTTGACATTCCATTTTGAAGGCTTGTAATCAAATAAAATAATATATGTAACGTTAAAGCAAACACAATATCTTGTAAGCAGAAAATTTTCTTCCGAATGACCTATAACCTTTACCATTTTGTTTTACTTTTGGTGCTCATTTTTAAATTGGAAAAAACGGACACAACTTATGTTAACACCCAATAAAATAAAATTAATAAATGTTAAATATATTAATATAAAAATTATAGGTAATAAAAATTTTATTTTTTATTTTTAATAATAATTTTAATTATAATATAATACACTTAATAATATTAATTATAAATAATTATTAACAAAAAATAGTTATTAACAATTTATTAATAAATAAAATATTTAATAATAATAAATAATAATATAATACACCGTTTCACTTTTCGTGACGTTCAGGCCAATTTGCCCTACCGCGCCTAAACAAGTTTCATTTCAAAAAGTAACAATTTATATATCGCCGTTTTGAGAGCAAACTTGACTCAAAGGCACTCCATTTCGGGACTCGAACGCGCTTTTATTGACATATTTAAAATTACAATACAAGTTTATACAAGGATAGGAAGGTAGTGGTTCAGTATAAGGATAGGAAGGTAGTGGTTCAGTATAAGGATAGGAAGGTAGTGGTTCAGTATAAGGATAGGAAGGTAGTGGTTCAGTATAAGGATAGGAAGGTAGTGGTTCAGTATAAGGATAGGAAGGTAGTGGTTCAGTATAAGGATAGGAAGGTAGTGGTTCAGTATAAGGATAGGAAGGTAGTGGTTCAGTATAAGGATAGGAAGGTAGTGGTTCAGTATAAGAATAGGAAGGTAGTGGTTCAGTATAAGGATAGGAAGGTAGTGGTTCAGTATAAGGATAGGAAGGTAGTGGTTCAGTATAAGGATAGGAAGGTAGTGGTTCAGTATAAGGATAGGAAGGTAGTGGTTCAGTATAAGGATAGGAAGGTAGTGGTTCAGTATAAGGATAGGAAGGTAGTGGTTCAGTATAAGAATAGGAAGGTAGTGGTTCAGTATAAGGATATGAAGGTAGTGGTTCAGTATAAGGATAGGAAGGTAGTGGTTCAGTATAAGAATAGGAAGGTAGTGGTTCAGTATAAGGATAGGAAGGTAGTGGTTCAGTATAAGGATAGGAAGGTAGTGGTTCAGTATAAGGATAGGAAGGTAGTGGTTCAGTATAAGGATAGGAAGGTAGTGGTTCAGTATAAGGATAGGAAGGTAGTGGTTCAGTATAAGGATAGGAAGGTAGTGGTTCAGTATAAGAATAGGAAGGTAGTGGTTCAGTATAAGGATAGGAAGGTAGTGGTTCAGTATAAGGATAGGAAGGTAGTGGTTCAGTATAAGGATAGGAAGGTAGTGGTTCAGTATAAGAATAGGAAGGTAGTGGTTCAGTATAAGGATAGGAAGGTAGTGGTTCAGTATAAGGATAGGAAGGTAGTGGTTCAGTATAAGAATAGGAAGGTAGTGGTTCAGTATAAGGATAGGAAGGTAGTGGTTCAGTATAAGGATAGGAAGGTAGTGGTTCAGTATAAGGATAGGAAGGTAGTGGTTCAGTATAAGGATAGGAAGGTAGTGGTTCAGTATAAGGATAGGAAGGTAGTGGTTTAGTATAAGGATAGGAAGGTAGTGGTTCAGTATAAGGATAGGAAGGTAGTGGTTCAGTATAAGGAAAGGAAGGTAGTGGTTCAGTATAAGGATAGGAAGGTAGTGGTTCAGTATAAGAATAGGAAGGTAGTGGTTCAGTATAAGGATAGGAAGGTAGTGGTTCAGTATAAGGATAGGAAGGTAGTGGTTCAGTATAAGGATAGGAAGGTAGTGGTTCAGTATAAGGATAGGAAGGTAGTGGTTTAGTATAATGATAGGAAGGTAGTGGTTCGGCCGTTAGATTAAGTGCCTTCCTGCTACTGCATATGTTCAGATAAACATATTTAATAAGAAAACTGCAGAAACCTACTAAGAGAAAATTAATTACGACGAAGTCTTTATATTGACCTTTATGATACAGACTTCAGATCTTCCGATATGTGATAGTAAAATATATGATACAGCCTTCAGATCTTCCGATATGTGATAGTAAAATATATGATACAGCCTTCAGATCTTCCGATATGTGATAGTAAAATATATGATACAGCCTTTAGATCTTCCGATATGTGATAGTAAAATATATGATACAGCCTTCAGATCTTCCGATATGTGATAGTAAAATATATGATACAGCCTTCAGATCTTCCGATATGTGATAGTAAAATATATGATACAGCCTTTAGATCTTCCGATATGTGATAGTAAAATATATGATACAGCCTTTAGATCTTCCGATATGTGATAGTAAAATATATGATACAGCCTTCAGATCTTCCGATATGTGATAGTAAAATATATGATACAGCCTTTAGATCTTCCGATATGTGATAGTAAAATATATGATACAGCCTTTAGATCTTCCGATATGTGATAGTAAAATATATGATACAGCCTTCAGATCTTCCGATATGTGATAGTAAAATATATGATACAGCCTTTAGATCTTCCGATATGTGATAGTAAAATATATGATACAGCCTTTAGATCTTCCGATATGTGATAGTAAAATATATGTTACAGCCTTCAGATCTTCCGATATGTGATAGTAAAATATATTGAAAGGGAAAAATAAGTAAAATAAAAAACTTATTTCATATTTTTGTGTTCACCACAGGTTTAATTTAGGTTCACAACTAGTTTCGAAGACCACCGTCTTCTTCGTCAGGTGAATATAAACTGTCTTCTTCGTCAGGGGAATATAAAGATTATATTCACCTGACGAAGAAGACGGTGGTCTTCGAAACTAGCTGTGAACCTAAATTAAACCTGTGGTGAACACAAAAATATAAAATAAGTTTTTTAGTCTACTTATTTATTCCTTTTATGTAAAAAATGGCACCACAAAGTGAAACTATAGTCTTTTCGAAGATTCATGAAATATACTGAAAGGCTTTAGCAGGAAGGTAGTATTCATACACAATCATAAATGTTGATAAGAGCTCCATAAAAGGGGTTGTCTTTAGGAGCTTCTCAAAGCTGCACACGTCACTTATATCTCTAAAAGCAGACCATTCCACACCACACGTTCAGAAAAAAACGTGTTTGGTAAGAAAACGGCAGAAAACTTACCAAGGGAAGATAAACTACTAAGAAATCTTAGTAATTCTTCCGATATATGATAGTAACACATTCGTCATTAGGTGTAGTGTAATGTATGTGTGTAGTGTTTTGTTTTATTTTTATGATTGTGTGCGGTATATTATGGGATGAACACTTTTGGTATTTCTGGAGTGATGATGTGTGAGGAGTTTGATTTCGTGTGATGTATACATATATGTAATTGAGTGTCACTGTTTGTCAAGTTGATGAGAGCGTGCAACGGGGTTTTGTTTTTGTGTAATCGAAAATATGAAAGAAGTATCGATTTATTTTTTCATGCTAAATATCCTCTGTGAGATACAGGCAAAAGCCTAGTTTACTGGGGACACGACAAATGAAAGGCAACAAACCCAGATCCATTAAAATTGTATGTCCAAATTAGATTACCTGTTGTTTCTTCACTAATTATGTATATTTCTTGTCATGTGTAAATTAAATAAAAAAAAGTGTTTATTTACTCGTACAACTATAAATTTTGATCTTTAAAAATGGTTGCCTTTAAGTGCTTCCTAACGCTGCGCACGCCATCCACATCTAAAAAACTAAGGGGTAGACCATTCTCCGCCACAATACCAGCAATAAAAAATCTCTATCGTAATACTTCACCATATTGGATCGATTCAGAAATTAATTTATTTGAAGAAGATGAAATTGACCTCAAAGTCTCCTTTTCGAAGGAATATCTCCCAAATACAGATTCGATGGTACACAAAAACCGGTTCCAGTGTGGTAAAAGTTTGCCTGGTAAAAAAACACGACTTAGATTGGACACTCGTGTGAGTATTGTTGCCTCTCAACGTGCTTATACGTGCGATGACGAATCGAGAGTTCCGTTCTTACTGTAGTGGTTCTCAATCCAAAGGTTTGAAGGATAATAGACCGAAGACAATGTTGTCTCCTGGACACGATTTTTAATATGAAAGAATCATCAATTTGAATACGTTGAAGGGATACCCTTAGTTGAAGAAAAAAAACGTACGTTTGCTTTTTTAAATAACCTCACAAAAAAACTGCTCCAAGAATTTACTTGCTATAAAAAAAATGTGACCAAGGAAAGTATGGTTTGATTAAGTAAATGATATTTTGAAAGAAGGAAACTTAAAAAGTCAGAGAAATCGTTGGAATTGTATGAGAAACTGTATGGATGTTGGAAAAGGTGAAGGACGTGTCGAGATTTGAAAGTCGAGCACTCAGTCCTTTCTGTCTACCTTTACAGAGAAATAGTGCGTCGGGACAGGGTCTATAGGGAATCGTTTGTGGTGTGGTGATGATTGCAGATCGCACGCTTTACATAGTTGGGGTTTCATTGATTTTCCGTGATGCTCTTGTGAAATGCGTCCAGACTATCGGTCACATCGTGAAGGTGTACCCAACCCTGGGAGGACTGTCATGGATGATATACCTGAACATCCGGTAGTGATAGAGAAACCATATAACAGAAGAAGAAGACTAATAATAATATAAAATGAAACAAAAGACTGGTTGGCTGGAAGAAATTGATTCAAAGTAAAACATCAGTACAGTAGTATTTATGGTATATTAAGTGTTAATTAAATAAAGAAATACATAATATAAATAAATTGTATGAGAGATACGTAGAGAAAGATCTAAGAATGAAAGTAAATGCGAAGATGAACAGTGAAAGATTAAAATAAGTTAAAGAATTCTGTTATTTACAGTACCCGGCGGTGAGTAATACACATCGGGCTTAAGAAAGAGACTGTCGGCCATAATCGGCTAACTTCGGCTTTGTAGAGCGTCGTTTCTGACAAAACGTGACGGAACACGTCTATGAATGACAGAGACGACGCTCTACAAAGCCGAAGTTAGCTGATTATGACCGACAGTCTCTTTCTTAAGCCCGATGTAAAATAAATAAATAAATAAATAAATAATAGGTTTATTGATAGCAACATAGTATGTACAGATTATATTTAAATAACACTTCTAAAATACATTAAATACAGAAGCTATCAAAAGGTCTGGGCTCATCTAATAGCATCCCCTCGGCCAAGATACACCCCACTAATATAGGGCGAACCCAGCCACGGGGACACCAGATGTTTTTCAGCCCACACCCTTGTGTATTACTCTTACTTACCGCCGGGTACTGTACGTAGTATTTTATCAGATAATAGAAGAGCTGATATATATCGAACGGCGTGTAGCGATAGGAAACAAAATCAATAGGGTACTAAAACATGTAAACTCGAACAGAACACTATCAAAATCTTTTAAGATGTCCATAATAGAATTTTAGAACGAACTTTTATCTATGGGATGTGGACTTGAAAAAATACTAAAAGGAGCCGAATAAATGCTTGCACTGAGAAGAAAACATGGGGTGACAATGTATAACAGAATATGGAAAGAAGTGATGAAGGATGTATGTGAATTTAAGGCTGATGTGTTGTGTACGATGTACAAGAGCACTCTGAGATAGTTTGGGCATGTAGAAAGAATGAATCAAGAAAGCTTTATAAAAGAAATGGTAGAGGAAGATCAAGGAAAGTATGGTTGTATTAAATGAACGATATTCTGAAAGAAGGAAATGTAGAGAAGTCAAAGAAATGGTACGAGAAGGTGTATTGATGTAGGTGAGACTAAGGATATGTGCTGAAAAATTAAAGTATGGCTTTCTGTACTCCCTGCTTACCCCGACAGGGAAATTACATAGCAAGTATATATATTTTGAAAGAAGGAAATGTAAATAAATCGTTGATATATGGAGGAGAAAGATGTGCATCGTGACATCAAGTCTGGGCTCTATCCTCACTGCCTACCCCGATAGGGACACGATGCGATGATCTACATGTATAATATAAACTTAATTATTTCGAGTTTGAAAATAATTGTTATTATATTTCACCAAAAACTATGATATCGTTTGAGCTTTGAACCACGATTTGATTGTAAATTTTCGCTTGAAATCACACTGAGGTCGCAAGGTCAAGGCAACGCGTAAAAAAAACGCTGTCCATACATCACAGCGGCATCAGCCACATAATTAATCGGTTCAATTCGGTCATACAGACTCAACACTGGTGTTTATCTAATCCTACCACACGTCCAAACCACAATGGTCAGCTTATTAAATTTTCCATTAATGTACCGAGTGAACAAAAAAATACTTGACAACTTATGTCAACAGCCATTTTCATTTTGACAGTTCAAATCAGTCAAGCAGTGTCGACCTCACAAATTTGATATTTAACGACGTGTTGTTCGCATTGGTCTTCAATTTGAATGGCGTGCTATTATCGCATTGGTCTTCAATTTTAACGACGTGTTATTATCGCATTGATCTTCAATGTTGACGACGTATTATTATCGCATTGGTCTTCAATTTGAATGGTGTATTTATTATTGCATTGGTCTTCAATTTGAATGGCGTGTTATTATCGCATTGGTCTTCAATTTTTACGACGTGTTATTATCGCATTGATCTTCAATGTTAACGACGTGTTATTATCGCATTGGTTTTCAATTTTAACGACGTGTTATTATCGCATTGGTTTTCAATTTGAATGGTGTATTATTATTGCATTGGTCTTCAATTTAAATGGTGTATTATTGTTGCATTGGTCTTCAATTTGAATGGCGTGTTGTTATCGCATTGGTCTTCAATTTTAACGACGTGTTATTATCGCATTGGTCTTCAATGTTAACGACGTGTTATTATCGCACTGGTCTTCAATTTTAACGACGTGTTATTATTGCATTGATCTTCAATGTTAACGACGTGTTATTATCGCATTGGTCTTCAATGTTAACGACGTGTTATTATCGGATTGGTCTTCAATTTTAACGACGTGTTATTATCGCTTTGATCTTCAATTTTAACGACGTGTTATTATCGCATTGATCTTCAATTTTAACGACGTGTTATTATCGCATTGATCTTCAATTTTAACGACGTGTTGTTATTGCGTTGGTCTTCAATTTTTATAAGAAAAATAATAAAATGCGAGTTTTAGTCTTTCTTTATTATTTTCTTCTTTTTATCATATTTAAGTGAGTGAGCCGTTGTACACTAGCAACTCACCTCATCGGTCACACCGGTGTACTTGATCCGATGGTAAACCGAAGTGAAACGATCGGAGCGTACACCGGCATGTTTTTTAAAATATTTTTAAAATAATAGATATGACCGAAGTCGTAGGTATTATATCGTACGGAAGTCCAGTGTGTTACAGTATCCATGCACCACATATGTTGTCTTCACACACTACGTGGAATGCATGGTAAGAGTTATCAATAATAATAATGAAACAAAAGCTCGTTGATTGCAATAAATTGCATTAAAGCGATAAATCCGCAAAGTGTATTTGTAGGAAAGTATTAAATACTCGTCGATAAATAATTTATTTTATATATTAGGTCCTTACATATGAAATTGGCGTTTTGTTTGGGAGGAACATAAAGTTGATTTTTTTTTAATATAATATATTTATTTAATCAAAGTATGTACCATTGCTATCTATGCACTTTTGCCATCTCATAGGTAGTTCATCGATCCCTTTACTAAAAAAACCATTCGGACGGGAATCAATAAAATCGTTGAAGTCGGTTTGGACTGCCCCATCGGAGTTGAATTTTTTCCCTTGCAAGAAGTTATCCAAATTTCGAAAAAAATAGTAATCTGTTGGGGCAAGGTCCGGAGTAACGCAAAGAAAAAAAACAATTGAGTAAAAAACAAATGAATTATAATTTTCGAAACACAAATACTTGAGTAAATAGCTGTATAAATTTGAATTTGGTATTCCTAACCAAAGAGAAGATATTTGAGATCAAAGTTGCCAGTACGGCAAAACGCCAATTTCATATGTAAGGACCTAATATGACTAAAAAATAATAAACATATTATATAATTTGTGAAAAAAACAACAGATTATTTAATGTAGACACACCATTTTAACTAATCTGGGTTTGTTACCTATCATTTGACGTGCCCCCAGTAAACTAGGCTTTTACCTGTATTTTACTAATACAGGTAAATACAAACTATGGTATCCACGTATTTTTATATAAACGCTTTATTTGGACTTTTGTGGATTATTTCTGGGTATCAAACGGACGTGGAACAAGAATGAAAAGAGTCGAATAAACGTTGTAGAAATGCGTGCACTTAGAATACATGGAGTGACAATGTATGGCAGAATACGGAACGAAATTAATTTATTTTATTTGTTTATTTTGCACATGACAATAAATATACGTAATTTGCGAAAAAAACAGCAGGTAATTTAATTTGGACACACAATTTTAATGGATCTGGGTTTGTTGCGTTTCATTTGTCGTGTCACCAGTAAACTAGGCTTTTGCCTGTATCTCACTGAGGACATGATTAGAGATGAATGTATACTTAAGGCTGATGTATTAAGTAAAATGAAGAATTGCACTCCGAGACGGTTTGGGCACTTGGAATGAATTAATGAAAAATGACGAATAAAACAAATGCAAATATTTCATGGTTTCAGCAATTTAATTGCTGAAAACATGAAAAAAAAAAAAACAATGGCCGACGTTCACAAAATGGGCAAAAAGACCACTTCAGATGAATGCCCTAGAGCGACAGAGACCTGAGACTGACTAACACTGTGTATGTTATACCTCGAAGGAAGAAACACAACTGCAAACTAAGATTATATTTCTTGCGTTCCCATATACCGAAGTAGAGTGAGAGTGAGACGTGAATAGCGTCGCTTCCACACCCATAGCGGTTTTTTTTTAGAATGAATATACCTACGTCACACACTGGCACACGTTTAATTGTATCGGTGAATTTATTCCCGATTTTCACAAAATACCTCTGATGTGGCCGATAAGTGCTAATTATTAATAATATTTTTTTTTTTCATTCAATACGTAAATGTATTACGGAGGAATGCCTAAAATCTGAACCCAGTATTTATTATATTTATAGAGATATTAAAGTTTTTAAAAGCAATGTGTACTAGTTACACATCACAGGACAGGAAGGATTAACATAGAACGCGTTTGAGAGAGTCACCTAATGAACACCGCGTTATAAATTGACATTTTATAATTGATAAAGTTATTTCAAAATATTTTATTTTTAAACACGTTAATTATATTTTATTTTATGGTGATTCGTGCTAATATTATTTAAGTATAATTACATTTGTGGTTAAAATATCTAAATGTGTAATGTGATGATGTGTCCATTACGAGTCTGGTGACATCCAAATATTTGCATATCGCATTAAGAAACGATTCGCACATATTCACTGGCAATCATTGGCAACATATTGTCGTATTATCTGTTTTTTATCACCATCTTAAGTCCATATGGCGAGGCAGACTGGATTATTTAGCTTCCGGGAATTCCCCAGTGTGCCAATATATAATCTTTAGTTTTATTTTCAAATAAAACGTAAAAATGTAAACAAAAAAAATAAGTACCCGGCGGTAAGTAATATACATCGGACTTAAGAAAGAGTCTGTCGGCCATAATCGGCTAACTTCGACTTTGTAGAGCATCGTCTCTGTCGCACGATACGCTACGACAACGACTGACAAATTGCGACGGAACACGTGTATGAATGACAGAGACTACGCTCTACAAAGCCGAAGTTAGCAGATTATGGCCGACAGTCTCTTTCTTACGTCCCGATGTGTATTACTTACTGCCGGGTATTGTACATATCATGACGCCATTTTCCTGCCGGAGTAGGCAGATAGTACAGGTAGCTATACTTTCCTATCTCGACATACATATTTCGCCTCTTTCACATCCATATACTTTACCATATAGCGCCTCCGTTCTTTCAAAATATCATTAACACTTGCCACCCTGTGATGGATATCGAGTGACCAGGACTTATATTGTATTTGATTATTCGACGTTTTAATACGTAATAATATTATTTTAATAGATTATTACAAAAAAAAAAACCTGACAGACTTTGCATAATTTTAATTTAAAACATACATTTTTCCCTGGACGCTTCGAGTCCAGCACCGTGGCTGGCGGAATTTTTTAGCACAGTAAGGCAAGTGTTAACTTGATCCAACTATACTTTTTCTTATTTTTCCTCTAATAAGTCTTCCATTCACATTTGCACTGTATATTAGTATTTGTGTAGTTAATATTTTTAATTAATTTATTCTACATGTCCAAACCATCTTCTTCATCTTAATCAACTCATCAGCCTAAAGTTAACATATCTCCCTAATCACTTTATTCTATATTCATTGACACTCCTTTTTCTTCTTCTCAAGCCTTTTTCTAAGTCCACGTTTTACTGCCATATATCAAAGTTGTTACTATTCTAGTATTCCTCTCACACGCCTTCCACTCACATTTGCACTATATACCATATATATTTGATAGTCTTTCTTCATTCATTCGTTCCACTTGCCCAAACCATCTCAATATATTCTTCTTCATCTTTCTTAACTCATTATTAGCCTTATGTTCACAGTCATCCCTAATTAGTTCATATTTATAATATATAGTATATAGTACATTAGATCAGTTCTTAATATATAAATTTGTACATAGGTATAGCCTTTGGCAAATGTTTGTGTTATATATTACTTTAATAAATAATAAATAAAAATTAGCATTGTCGAAATATGCCTTTAAACTAACATATTTTTTTAATAGGAGTCGACTATCCTGCCATGTTGGGAACTATCAGGTGTTGTACGTCCAGGCCACATAAAAATGTAATAATACAATATTAGTTATATTAACACTTGCCTCCCTGTGATGGATAGCGAGTGACCAGGACTTATATTTTATTTGATTATTCGACGTTTTAATACACAATAAAATGATTTTTATAGCTAATTACAAAAAATAACCTAGCAGATTTTGCTAAATTTTAATTTAAAATATACATTTTTTACTGGACGCTTAGCGTCCAGCAGCGTTGTTGGCGGATGTTTTTAGCACAGTTAGGCAAGTGTTAAGCCATAGCTTGTAAAACATGCTATATAAGTTTAGTCAGTAATGCATTGAGTATAGTTTAACAATGCTCTTGTAAAGCAAAACAGATCTGTCACTTTCATTTATACATTGAATTTTTTCACAGTTAAATAATTAAAAAAAAAAATTGAGTCCTATAATAGAAATACTAAACCAATTAATAAGTAAAGGACAATGCACATCTGATAACTCTTACAAGTTCGTTGCAAGCCTTATTGTGCAAAATATTGTAACATTATTGAAGTGACTCACCCGGAGGCCCTTGACAGACGATATTTCCGTTGAAGGTGATTGATGTGATCTTGGGCAAAGGATTCAGCAGAGGGAAGTGGACCCGGTACCGCAGCAGACCGCCCCTGATCAGCTCCTGTAGCACCTCACCTCGGTGCCCCAACAGTTCCAGCCTACCCACGTAACGCTAGAACACCACAAAACACACCATAATTTTTTTTATCATTATATCACAGAGCACCTTTGATCTCCTTTCTAAGGTTCACGTGGAAATAAAGCAATCATCTTAATCTTTTATTCTCATTCACACCTTTTAACAGCAGCGCAGACTCTCAGGAAATAAAAGTTTTATTTTTATTCTGATCAACTGACGGTATGAGAATCATTATGAAGACTGATGCCACAAACTAAATTTTCTATGTGCTGAAGGCGATAATTTCTGAAGATCCTTTGAAAAAAGACTTAATGAATCCTTTAATTTATTCTGAAATGGCTAATCATTGTCACCGAGGAAATCACACATTTTATATCGATGATGCCAAATTCTTGCATATTAGTAGTAATCTTGCGTCCAACGTGCGATTGAGATGGTGTAGGCACGTTGGACGCAGAGCACCCGATCACATTGTGACCCAGGCAATCTCCATGGATCTTCTTCGAATAACAACCAGAGGAAGGCCAAAGAATTCGTGGGTGGTGCAAAAAGATAACCTGATGCAGAGGCACGGCCTGGGGGACGTAGTCCGGGACAGAAGAGCATACAACCTGGCGAGGACGAGGAGAGCTGACTCCAACAGTCTTCGCAGACAGTGAGTTGGGATGGAGCCAGGGAGAAGTAACGGAAATAAATTGAAAGATTAGAGGCCTTGACAATATCCAAATCAGTGCATCAGTGAAAATATCTAAATCAGAACATCTGGTAAATATATATGATACAATCTCAAGAATCACCGCTGCTTGCTGAAAATATCTCCTGCCTTCCTTCACCCGCAATCCCCAGACCGATTTTTTACTGGTAGATGCTTGTGTATGTCGATGTCTGTTCGAATATTTTTTCCGAATTCAATAAAGGTAAAGGTAGGAAAACAATTTAGGCAGTCGATCGGAGCGTGGTTGTTATTGCGACAGGAGTTTGAGTACTTGGGCTTGCAAGAGGAATGACTTGTGGAAAAGGTTTGTGTGAGGTGTTTTTTGTTGTTTTATATTTATATTTTTGTTTTTATTTTTATCATTATGTGCGCGTACATGTGATGAATGTTTTGGTCTGTCTGGAGTGATGAAGTGTGAGGAGTGTGATTTCGTGTGATGTATACATATGTTATTGAGTGTAACTGTTTGTCAGGTTGATGAGAATGTGCAACGGGGTTTCATGTAATTCAAAATCGGAAAGAAATATCTATTTATTTATTCATGCTACGAGTATATGTCCTCATTGAGATACAGGCAACAGCCTAGTTTACTGGGGACACGACAAATGAAAGGCAACAAACCCAGATCCGTTAAAATTGTGTGTCCAAATTAAATTACCTGTTGTGTTTTCGCAAATCATGCATATTTCTTGTCATGTATAAAATAAAGAAAAATTGTCTTGTTTGTGCTCCCTAATGATGAGGTGAAATCTTAAAAGCGGCAGGGTTATTCCGTTATGTTAAATAAAATAAACAGTGTTTTACTTAAGAAATTACATGTTAAAATCATCGAGGATAGCGTTTCACCTTAATAATAATACTAAACGGACAATTTATACAGTGCTATTTAGAGAATAAAAATATTTCAAAATAACCATATGTTAAAATAGGAAGGTAGTGACTGCGGCGATTAGGTTACGTACTTAACCATATTTATAGTTGTTCAGCAAAACATATTTTGTTATTGTGGCGCAGTCTCACGGGAGTTAATTAGTATTTATGAAATAAGAAATAAAGATTAAGAAAAATACCATATCTGCGAACGGATTTTATATAGAGAAATTTTGTGTCCCTGGCTCTTAAAGTATTTAATGCATTACAAAACGGCTTAGAGGATATGGTAAATATGACAGAATACAGAATTATAGGATTAAGGATGAGTGTGAGCTTATTAAATATGACAGAATTACGGACTTGTGGGATTAAGGATGAGTGTGATCTTATTAAATATGACAGAATACGGACTTATGGGATTAAGGATGAATGTGAGCTTATTAAATATGACAGATTACGGAATTATGGAATTAAGGATGAGTGTGATCTTATTAAATATGACAGAATATGGACTTATGGGATTAAGGATGAGTGTGATATTATTAAGTATGACAGAATATGGACTTATGGGATTAAGGATGAGTGTGATCTTATTAAATATGACAGAATACGGACTTATGGGATTAAGGATGAATGTGAGCTTATTAAATATGACAGATTACGGAATTATGGGATTAAGGATGAGTGTGATCTTATTAAATATGACAGAATATGGACTTATGGGATTAAGGATGAGTGTGATATTATTAAGTATGACAGAATATGGACTTATGGGATTAAGGATGAGTGTGATCTTATTAAATATGACAGAATACGGAATTATGAGATTAAGGATAAGTGTGATCTTATTAAATATGACCGAATACGGAATTGAATTATGGGATTAAGGATGAGTGTGATATTATTAAATATGACAGAATACGAACTTATGAGATTAAGGATGAGTGTGATCTTATTAAGTATGACAGAATATGGATTTATGGGATTAAGGATGAGTGTGATCTTATTAAATATGACAGAATATGGACTTATGGGATTAAGGATGAGTGTGATCTTATTTAATAGGACAGAATATGGACTTATGGGATTAACGATGAGTGTGATCTTATGATGATATGTTGAAGATAAGATAGAGTAATCTATGGTGGTTTGGGAACGTGGAACAACCAACGACAAAAACTATCATAATGCCCCGTCCTATTGGATTAGATTAAAAAGACCAATTAATTAGATGAAAAAGAAATTAACCTCTCAGTTCTACTTCTCTCCGAAGGAACATCCCTTGGACACAGATTGGAAAGATACAATGGCGACATCTCATTATAGAACTTCAATACAGAGAGATAAAGTTTAAAATAAATTCATTCGCGACACTTAAACGCCAGTGTAGACGTTTTAAAAGCAGACCAATATGGTAATATTTATGCCTATATTCAAGAAAATGTATCATGGTCCCTGTGACGTTTGAAATGTCATCTCTCAAAGAGATGGGGTAAAATCGTTTTTTTTACAAATCGAGTCGTTTTTTTTATAAATCGAAAAATTGTTTTTCTCTAAACTGACGTTTTAATTCCTAATTTTCATTATACTGACTTTCTAATGTATTGTATGATTTGTATCTATCTTTGAATAGGCCAAGATCCACTATGAATTAATACTAATTACGAACATTTAATTTTATGTATAAAAAAATCGAAAATCCAATTATCGTACACCCCATCCCTAGCCAATGCAGACTAACGTAGTGACTTTTAACGAACGTCGCCAAATATTATTTGATTTTAACAAATTGACATATTTTTGCTTATTTGTAACAAGATGTATTAATTTGTCATTATTGTTAGTTTTATGTAATGTATTTACCTAAATAACTTGCTATTTATTAGAATCGAGGCTTATATTACAGTTGATAAAACAATTAAAATTACTGAACGTAATTACAAGGTTGTATTGGGGCAAATACGTGAAACGTCACAGGGACTATGCTACATTTTCTTTAATATACCATATATCAACTTATACATTAAAAACAGACTGGAGTTTGGAAATTTGCGAATCATGTAAATCAGAATAAATAGAATTAACACATAATAATCCAGAAGCAAAAAAAATCATGTTTTTATTTCTGTTCTGAGAATGCCAAATACGCATTCAGTATGTAAAATGTATTGAATGCTTGTCTATAAAAGTATGACGAAACTAAGAACAATTATGTATTTTCGACTATAATGGTGGGGCTTAGTTGGTAAAATGCGTGTCCTCAATCCCCGTGGTTTCGAGTCTTTTCCAAACCACCATAAATAAAGTACACACTGGAATCCTTTTCCAAACCACCATAAATAAAGTACATACTGGAAACCTTTTCCAAACCACTATAAATAAAGTACACACTGGAATCCTTTTCCAAACCACCATAAATAAAGTACATACTGGAAACCTTTTCCAAACCACCATAAATAAAGTACATACTGGAAACCTGTCATAAAAATATTTCAGTCTGGTTTCATATGGCAATAAACCCTCAAGGCTGTATTGTATTGGGTGTTAACATAAGTTGTGTCCGTTTTTTATGAATTTAAAAATGAGCACCAAAAGTAAAACAAAATGGTAAATGTTATACGTCATTCGAAAGATAATTTTCTTCTCTACAAAATATTGTTTAAGTGGTCCTCATCAAAGTCCACTGGTCGTCCGGAACGCTCCATGTCTTTCAGGTCGAAATTACCGTCTTTGAAACGCAAAAACCATCGACGACTGTCCTTTCATTCATAAAATCTTCACCGTTCACTTCGCAAATATCGCGAGCAGCTTTGGCTGCTTTATTCCCTCGATTGAACGCGAACAGAAGGAGGTGTCGAAAATGCTCACTTTCGTCTACTTGACGAAAAAAAAACAAACACAACATCTTGTAGAGCAGAAAATTATCTTTCGAATGACATATAACATTTACCATTCTGTTATACTTTTGGTGCTCATTTTAAAATTGAAAAAAAAACGGACAAAACTTATGTTAACACCTAATATACTCGTATAACAAAAGTAAATACTGCGATATGATAATGTCAAGTCTTATAGCTGATTATACCACCATATAAAACATGTAAATGACGTACGATGATTATTTCCATGCTATCAGGCTAACTATACAATAATTAGCGCAATCTATTGCAGTTCAATGCAGTTAGATGTGACAAGCTATATACAGGCTGCATTTTATATTCCAGGCCGATGATTTTTTTAATAATTTTTAAATGAAACACAATTTTACAATTTATATTTAATTGAACGATTATATGGTCTTTACCATGATGTATGAAATATCATCATCATTGTCAACCAGGGTCGATCCACTGCTGCATGAAGGTCTCCCCAAGTTGACTCCAAATAGTTCGGTTTTTTGCTCGTTGATACCATGTAATGCTGCCATGCTTCCTGATTTCATCTATCCAGTGTACCTTCGGTCTTCTTCTGGGCCTCTTTATGCCTCTTGGGTACCGTTGGATTATTTCGGATGTCCATCGGGAGTCTGACATTCTGGCTACGTGTCCTGCCCATTGCCACTTCATTCTTTTGCACACCTTTATAACGTCTTCTACCTTTATTATATTGCGAATCCAGGTGTTTCATTTAGGGTCTCTTTTAGTATATCCCAACATGCATCTCTCCATGCCCCTTTGTGCGGTCTGGAGTTTTTGTGTGTTCTTTACTGTGAGCGTCCATGTCTCGCAGTCATACGTAAGTACTGGGAGAATACACTGGTTGTAGACCCTTCGCTTCAAGGATGTTGGGAGATTATTTTTAAAGATGTTGTTCAAACGTCCAAATGAGCTCCACACTTGTTTTGTCCTTCGTGCTATTTCCTCCGATATGCAACAGGCACGTATTGAATATAATGTCAGTTAAGTGGCTACCTCTGGTCGTGTTGCAAACGCGAGCTCTTTCAAGGATATTTTTCATATTATTCTCGCAGACTTCTGGTGTTATTTCAGCAATTTCTTTTCAAATGTTGTCCTTGATCATCGAGATTGTTGTTGGTTTGTTGGTGTACACCTTTCCCTTCAAGTACCCCCATAGGAATTAATAGGGGGCTGTCAAATCAGGGGATCGTGGAGGTCAGTAGATATCACCACTTTTTGTAATTTTTCATCATTATGTATTAACACAATAAATATAAATAGTGAAGGAAAAACCAGCGTTAAAGGTAAACAAAATATCAAATATTTAAAGAGGTGCATGGCTGTGCGGTTACGCACTGGACTTCCATGCGGAAGGTGACCAGTTCGAGCCCCACGCTAATTTTAAGCTCAATTATGACTTCTTGGGACCCGTAAGATCTTTCATTATTTTTAGTGTCTGTTTGACTGTTTTCTATCGCTATTTGGTATATGCTGGTTATGATTTAAAAAAACATATAATTATTGTATGTATAAGCGCCCAAATAGTCAATATAAATAATTAGTTACTGTTTGCATGCCACATTAAATACAAGACGTATCGTTGTTGCTGGGCATCGCAGTTGAGGATTCCCTCGCCACTCCAACGTTAATCTTGAGTTGCTCTTCTACGTCGATCTCGCGATCTTCCTTGAAAGGGTTTATCATTAACTAGACTTATCTAGATTCTAGTTTTGTACAAGATTCTTTTCGTGAATTGATGGATTGTTCATATAACGCGACAGTCAACTTTATTTTTTGTAATTTATTTTATCAAACACTGTTTATTCCACTTTTTTGTAACGGTATAACCCTACCGGTTTCAAGGCTTTCACCTCATCTTCAGGGGAGCACAAACAAGACTAAATTCTGTTCGAACTGGCACCGATATACACGCTTCAACGGTTGTGGATTGAGGGGTGAGGGAGGCATGGGACGATTTCGGCCAAGAGCGGAGAGATTTTTGGAATATATGTATTTACCAGATGTTCGGATCGATGTACTGACTTAGAAATTTCTAGGGCGTCTAATCTGTCCAATTTATTTCCGTTACTACTAATATTTAAGAATTTGGCATTATCGATAGAAAAAGTATGGTTTTCATGGTGACAATGATTAGCCACTTAATTAGAGGATTTGAGAATAAATTTGAGGATTTGATTCGAGGAGGATTCAGAATAAATTAGAGGATTATAATGTCTTTAAGCCTCCACAACGTTAATGCCTTAACTATAAACAATATATTTCTTAAATATTTTCTTATATGTGTATTTTTTATACTTTACATAGCAATTGAGGTTTGTGTAGAATATGTAATAAATTAGAATGAGTGTATTTAATACTACGTGAGAACGTGACTATGGTGTGGCTCTTTATATACTCGTATATGGAAATTCAGAATGTGGCTCTCGTTGAACTCATGTATGCCCACCCCTGATCTATATAAACCAAATAAAGAAGTTAAGACGATCGTCTTGAAGCGCTGCATTCAACAGGACTTGAAAGGATGGAGACATATGGTATATTAAGTTTCAGATATACTACCTTGGTCAAAAAGTTTAGGGACCGGCCACCGTGTGGCGCTGTCAGTCACCCGATTGGATTTTTTTTTGTTAGGTTACCACATCTATCGTCGACACTTCCCTCCAAATATCAGTGTCATAGCTTGACATTTGTAGTTACGCTGTACTGAGTATATCTACCTTTGTGCGTATTTTCGATTTTTTACAAGTTTGAAAATGGCATCAACTGTGCATCAACGAGTTTGCATTAAATTTTGTGTGAAGAAAGGCAGACCTTGGAAATGTTGGAGAAATGTTTTTTGGTGGCACGAACGCTTCAGAAGTGGTCGTGAGTCGGTCTAAAACTTTTTGATCAAGGTTAGTAGTAGAAAACCACGACGCTCAGCATTCAACATGCGATGAAGAAGGAGGATAAGGCTCAATCGATAAGTGCAAAAGAGAAGTATGATATTCTCACTAAGGAAATGACGATGAATAATCAACATGAATGGATATCGATAAGAAGTCAGTGAATACCCTTTTTAATTTCCTACAAAATTTCCTTAAACTAGAAATAATTGTGACTCATCCTGCGTATTCACAATCTAATATTGTAACAGATTACATAATAATAATATATCATCACGATTACTAGACCCTGTAGTAGTTATGATTGAGGTACATATAAATAATAGCAATGGGGATATAATATATTCTTGTGCGAGACCGCAAAGATTTCACTATGAGACAACACGCCGGAAATTACGTGGTTGCCTTTTTAGATAGGGTATTTAAGTTTTTTTTAAACGTCATACGCTTATTGATAAAGAAGTAAATTGTCATACGTTTAAATGGGATTGTCATATGTTATAAATTTAAAACGTCATACGTTTATTGATAAGGAAAAAAAAGAAAGACTTTATAAAGAAGGAAAATATAGCATGTCAATCTTTTCTTCTCACTAGCTCCATCCCAACTCATTGTCTGCGAAGACCGTTGGGGTCAGCTCTCCTCGTCCTCAGGTTGTATGCTCTTCTGTCCGGGACTACGTCCCCTAGGCCGTGCCTCTGCATCAGGTTATCTTTTTGCACCACCCATGAATCCTTTGGTCTTCCTCTGGTTGTTATTCGAGGAAGATCCATGGAGATTGCCTGGTTCACAATGTGATTGGGTGCTCTGTGTCCAACGTGCCCATACAATCTCAATCGCCTCTCCTCCATCTTGCTGTTGATGTCTGTAACACCTAGGCTTCCACGAATGCGTGAGCTTTTTATTTTGTATCTTAGGAACACACCAGCTGACCATCTTAGCATGCGCATTTCAGCAGTTTCTAGTTGCCTAGAGTAAGAGTTATACATCGTACAGTATTCGGAGCCATAGAGGAATGCGGGGCTGACAATCGTTTGGTATATTTTTCCTTTTAACTTTACTGGCATTTTCGGATTACATAGAACTCCCGTCATTGATCTAAACTTCATCCATCCCACACTAATTCTATGTGTTACATCTGCTGCACATCCTCCATCGCTATGGATGAGTGACCCAAGATACTTAAAGGAGTCACAATTAGGTAATGTTTCTCCATCCATTTGCATTACGGGAGTGACAGCATTTGTGTTCTCGAATGGTAGGTACAGATACTCTGTTTTCTTTCTGCTCAGTCTCAATCCATTGTCCTCCAAGATTCTTCTTTACCTTTCCAGACTATTTTGCAGGTCTTCATGTTTTTCACTTATTCATGTCAATGAATTTTTAAAGTTTTTCACTTATTCATGTCAATGAATTTCAATTTTCATGTCAATGAATTTCAAAATTCTTACTGCAAAGGAATTCTAACGAATTCTGACAAGGTTCCAAAGTATTTTCACATACCATAACGTTGAACATACGTTGAATGTATGACGTGATTTAATATTCGATACGTTTATAAAACGTATGAAGGTCTTGTTAGATTCTTTTCACCTGAGCAATAGAAATATGTCTTCACAAAAAGACGATAAAAGTGACGTAAAAAACTATAGACCATAGGTCTTAGCGTGTCTTATTATATTAGAATATTGTGCATGAAGAAATGTTTGACTATTGAAGGAGCGAAAGTTGTGTGCGTGTATAGAAAAGTTTGGAGATCTTATCTTTCTGCCTACCCAGCAAGTAAAAGTAATATTTATAACATCTTTGTTTTATATTGTGTTACACTTTTGTTGAATACAGTACGGTCTGGCGGGCTTAGTGCCATGTGGCAACCTATTCCAACCAACCAGAAATATGTAAATACGAGTATGTCCTTAAGTAAAAAATATAGCATCGTGTGTAGAGGGCGTCTCAACAGTTAGGCGACCCAGGAATTTTGAAATTCAAAAGCGCTGCTGGCAAACAAGAATATTTATAACTAGTTGCAGCCCGTGAAATATTCACGGAAGTAAAACAAATTCTACATTTATGAAAATATATATTCATAAATGTAAAATTTGTTTATATATCCTTTATACATCGTCCCCTTTTACACCGGATCAAAAATTGTTAGCTAGGTATTCAAAATTCGTTCAGTATCACGGACCCACCGAGATTCAAATTTCGAATTACTTTCGGAGAGAATCCAAGTATTCCTCTCTCTCTCTCTCTATCTCTCTCTCATATTCAAAATTCAATTCTCGTATTCTTTCTTTGGCGACAACCGTCGTATGGGTTTTGGCCTATTTATACTTTGATATGATTTACGTCATTCGTACTATGGTTATAAGAATTCATATGAAAATTATCCATTCGTACTTTTGTTAATACCATTCGAAGTATAGGTAAAGCTATTCGTACTATGGATAAATACAATCCGAAAGTATTTTTTCTAATTATGGTATACCATTCATAGTATATTTAAGACCATTTGTACTAGGATTGATATAATTAGTACTATAGTTAATACCATTGTAACTGTGATTAGTAACATTCGTTTTATGTTTAAAACCATTTGGACTAGGATTAATATAATTAGTACTATATTTAACACCATTGTAACTGTGGTTAGTAAGTAACATTCGTATTATGTTTAAGTCCATTTGTACTAGGATTAATATAATTAGTACTATAGTTAATACCATTGTAACTGTGGTTAGTAACATTCGTATTATATTTAAGACCATTTGTACTAGTATTAATATAATTAGTGCTATAGTTAATACCATTGTAACTGTGGTCAGTAAGTAACATTCGTATTATGTTTAAGTCCATTTGTACTAGGATTAATATAATTAGTACTATAGTTAATACCATTGTAACTGTGGTTAGTAACATTCGTGTTATATTTAAGACCATTTTTACTAGTATTAATATAATTAGTACTATAGTTAATACCATTGTAACTGTGGTTAATAACATTCGTATTATATTTAAGACCATTTGTACTAGTATTAATATAATTAGTGCTATAGTTAATACCATTGTAACTGTGGTTAGTAACATTCGTGTTATATTTAAGACCAGTTGTACTAGAATTAACATAATTAGTTCTATAGTTAATACCATTGTAACTGTGGTTAGTAACATTCGTATTATATTTAAGACCATTTGTACTAGTATTAATATAATTAGTGCTATAGTTAATACCATTGTAACTGTGGTTAGTAACATTCGTGTTATATTTAAGACCAGTTGTACTAGAATTAACATAATTAGGTCTATAGTTAATACCAGTGTAACTGTGGTTAGTAACATTCGTATTATACTTAAGACCATTTGTACTAGGATCAATATAATTAGTAGTAAAGTTTATACTTTTGAAACCGTGGTTAGTAACATTTGTATTATATTTAAGACTAAGGTCACTATAGTCAGTATTTTGGTTGATACAATTCTTACAATGGTTTATAGTTTATATCATTCGTACTAAATTTAATACCATTCGTTCTATGATTAATACCATTCGCATTATGCTTAATACCATTCAAACTATCGTTAATACCATTCAAACTATGGTTAACACAATTCAAAGTATGGTTAGTACTATTCAATCTATGGTTAATACCATTCAAACTATGGTTAACATCATTCAAATTATGGTTAATACTAATCAATCTATGGTTAATACCATTCAAACTATGGTTAACACCATTCAAAGTATGGTTAATACCACTCGAACTATAGTTAATACCATTCGTACCATAGTTAACACCATTCATGTTATGGTTAATACAATTCGTACCATGGTTAATACTATTCAAAATATGACTAATATAGTACTATTTGAAATATGTGAATATCATTCACACTATGGTTAATACCATTGGTACTCTATTTAATACCATACCATAGTTAATACCATTCGAACTATGGTTTTGTACTATGCTAAATATTATTCGTTATATGGTTAATACCATTTGAACTATATTTAAATATCATTCAAACTATGGTCAATAATATTCGTGTTATGTTTACCATAATATCATTCGTATCATGTTCAATATAATTCGTTATGTGGAGAATATCATTTATAACATTATACAACTTCGATGGTATAAAAGTAAAAAAATAATAACTCACAGTTGGCAACTGGACTCCAATAGACATCTTAATGTTGAGTAGAAGTTTGACTCCGGTAGACACGAAAGGCGGCGAGCTGATGTGTATGATCCCCCAGAACTCTGATCCATCAGTCTGGTACTGGAACACCCTGGGGCACGGGGACAGGGGCACTTGCGCCCCGCACAGGCCCCACAGCCCGAGAGCGCAGAAGGCGACCAGGAGGAACTGCGATGATCGATGCATCTTCGTGTCTTACTTACGCTGATCTCTTGTCCAATATTATAATAACTTTTCACAGAGTAAATAATATCTTATATTTTGCAATAATTGTCCTTGCATAGCTTACATTATTGTGTCTTGTAGCACTTTGTGATCAAACTGTCTGTTTGTGCGATATTATAGTTTATAGTTTCTAATGAATTGGATATATAAAATTAGTATTCTTTAATTGGTAATACCGTTATATAAAGTGGAATAACCAGTGTTCCATCGTTCCCTTCCTGTGCTAAAAAAATCCGCGCGTTCCGGTGCTGTGTGCACTACACATGTAAAAATGAGCGGTTTAAAATCGAAAAAATAAGAATATTCATAATCAATCGCTTTAATTAATTAAACTGGAAGTCAAAAGTGATAATAATTGAAATTAAATTGCTGAAAACATGAAAAAAAAAAAAACATTGGCCGACGTTCACAAAACGGGCGAAATGACCACCTCAAACGAAAGCCCGCGAGCTACTGAAGCGAGCGAACTGAGATTCTATTTATTGTGTTCCCATATACCGAAGTAGAGTGAGAGTGAGACGTGAATAGCGTCGCTTCCTCACTCAAAGTGATTTTTTAGAATGAATATACCTACGTCACACACTGGCACACGTTTGATTGTATTGGTGAATTTATTCCCGATTTTCACAAAATATCTCTGATGTGGCCGATAAGTGCTAATTATTATTAATATTATTTTTTTTCATTCAATGCGTAAATGTATTACGGAGGAATACCTAAAATCTGAACCCATTATTTATTATATTTATAGAGATATTAAAGTGTTTAGGAGCAATGTATACTAGTTACACATCTTAGGACAGGAAGGGTTTACTAAACAAATTATAATGTCTTTAAACCTCCACAGTCTTAATTCTCACCAGGAGCTTCGAGTGCAGAACAAGGCATTCAAGGCATCTCTTTCAACACCCATCCCAGAACTAACTTCTCCCGACTTCACGCCGAACAGCGTGAAGCAACCCTCCAACACCACGTCCTCGCTTGGACTGTGAGGTTCTATAAAAGCCAACAGGATCACAGTAATCCTCTTGTCGTTTCCCTGGGGGCTTACGAGAGTAAGTCCGATCTACCTTTCCGTCATACGCACATGCATCGTCTGTTTATTACGAGTATTTTAGATTCGTAAATAAATTTTACGTGTTTCTTTGTAAAATTGATTTTACATTTATATGAGTTCTGCATCTCAATTTACGAGGATTTAAAATAAATATAGGTTTATGGAAAGCAACAGAATTTGTATCATAAACTTTAATTTCGCTACATTAATTTTCAAACCTATCATATTCCTGAAAATCTTATTCTGATATCAACATAATAATCTTTGATCAATGTATCGGACGTGTGCCGTCACCCGTGTGTGTGTGTATGTGATATGAAAAAGACATCGTGTGTAGATCTGTATTACTGAACTTTTTATGCTATGATATCTAATGTTCCTGTATGTAAATCTGTATTCCATATGTTAAATGTTATATTTGTATGCCATACGTATGTCTGTTTGACTCCGATTGCATTCGCGACCGCATTGTAAATATGTAACTTGCGAAGCGGTGCGATCGGGGTAGGTCCGGATTCAGTCGGCGTAAGCATGGCCCAGACCCCGAAATTTGTCGTATTTCGCGGACAATGGGCGCTGCTGACGGCCGACTGACCATTAATATAGAGGGTACCACCCGATTTGTAATCACTTCTCACTTGACTTCTCACCACTTCATTTGAAATACATTCTCAGTAATACCGAATTTACCGTGTTTTTACTTGAGACCCGCTACCCTACATCAAGCTGCCTGAGAGGAATCTCTCCCTGCTCTTCTTCTTCTTCTTCTGCTGGATCTTCGCTACGGAATTCGCGACGTCGATTCTTCGAGCGCTACGCGGCGACCAACGATCTATTTCTATTTCTACAGTCTTTGTACCTGTCTGGTACATCAAGCTATTTTTTTTTAAATAAAATCAACCATTAAAGTTGTTGACGGTAGAAATAATGTTAAAATTAACATATTATTTAAATAATTTGTCGCCTCGGAATAAATACAAGTATTTGGCGAGTCATAAATTTGATAAAAAATAATAATAAAATTCTAGTTGAGAGTTATCTTCAGCTGAATTATGTCATAGTATAACATAACAATTTTTACCTCAGCATAAGGATAAAATTATAGAAGAAGTTGCCGACCTTAACCTGGGATACAAGATGGGTGACAATATGCTAAACATCATATGCTATGCTGACGATGCCACCATCATAGCCGAATCAGAGGAAGACCTGCAACAAATGCTACATCGATTCCACACTGCTTCCAAAAAATACAACATGTCTATCTCCATCAGCAAGACTAAATGCATGACTCTAGCCAGAAAGCAAGTTGGATGCAGTGTAGCGATCAAAGACACACCAATTGAACAAGTTACATAATTTAAATGCTTGGGTGCTAGCATAATGTGCAATAATGACCTCTATGGCGAAGTGCTTGAACAATCACAAAAGGCCGCAGCTATTTCCGGATGTCTAAAGAACACTATCTGGAAAAACAAGTATATGAACATCTAAAGCAAGGTGAGGATATATAAGACCTTTGTCCGCCCCATAATGACATTACAGAATAGAGTCCAGAGCTGACACTGTCAGAACCAAAAATCTCCTTCGAACCAGCGAAATGAAGGTTCTCAGGAGTATCGCTGGCAAAACCTTCCGTGATAGAGTACGAAACACAGAAATCCGAAGAATGTGCGAAGTTGAAGATATTGTCAGATGGAGACGACAGAGAAGAAGGTTCTGGAACAAACATGTAACCAGAATGGCGGTACCAAAAGCCGTAAGAATGAATGGGACAGTATCTCCAAGCAAGCAGACCTCCAGGACGGCCTCCCAAAAGATGGAAAGACAGCTGGCAGTCGACGTCACAAGAGGGAAACAATGATGCAGGACCATAACAGGCCAGCAGGTCTAAAATAAGAAGAAAAAGAAGCATAAGGATGGATCTTTACTGTCCATGAATGTCCTCACAATTAAGGATGTCTCGATTCTTTACAAACTTTTACATAGAAGTTTTAGACAATTTACTGGGTGGCTCAAAAATCGCTAGATCATTTAACATTCAAATAACTTTCTACAATTAATTTTAATTTTTTTTAAATTTCAGATTATTAAAGTGTAATTCTTAAAAATTAAATGTGGAGAAATTTATGACTGAGTAACGTGTTAAAATAATCGAATTTCATCTAGAAAATTAACGACCAATTGTGCTAACGCAAAGAGCTTAAACTCGTCATTTTAGGGGGCAGAAAACCATCATATTAATAAACGATACTTAACGTAGTCCGGCGGTTTCAAATTCAGGGGTATGTGAGTGATTTACCACGTGCTGGGAGGCCATGTTCAGGGAGGTCACAGGACAACATTCAGCGTGTACGCCGAAGCATTTAAGAAGAGCCTTCAATGTCAACTCGAAGGCGGTCCCAGCAGCTGGAGATGTCTCTAACCTCGCTCCAGAGGATTCAAGGGATGCTGAATGTCTATCCGTATAAGGTACAGCTAGTGCAGGAACTGAAGCCGTAACTGTACATGTATTGTTTGGACACTATTTTTTAACAAAAAATCTGGCTTCCAATGGGAAATGAACCCGCAAATACCTAATTAGCAGACAAGCATCTTACCAACTAGACCACGGAGGGCGTCGTTGTAGAAGAAGACGAAGTATGTATGGTTGGATCGATTTAATGATATTTTGAAAGAAGTAAGAAAAATAGTAGGAGTTATATAGGATATATGTGTTTGTCGAGATAGGAAAGTCAGGCAATATATCGTATCTGCCTACTTCAGCAGGGAAATGACGTAATTGTATGTATGTGTGTATGTTTAATAACAAGTGTATAAACTACAATATATAACAGCGAAAAATGAAGACAAATGCGTGTACAATTTTATCAAATTCTTCTTTTTCTCAGTGTCATGTCAGGTTCCCCCAACGTTGACTATCACCTGAGAGTAGGCATATTTGTCCCCGGCAGCCCGAAAAAGATCTCCAACGCCCCTTATGCCAGTCCAATCACGTATGTTATGTTGCGGAGCCAGGAGATTTGCCTCCTGCCAACACCTCTTCGACCCTCTATTTTGCCTTGGATGATCAGGTGCAGTAATTTGTACTTTTCTCCTCTAAGTACATGACCCAAATAGGACACCTTTCGGATTAACATTCGGATCAAATTAACTCAAGATATTGTAATTTGCTAAGTGGAACACTGTTTATTCCCCTTTATATAACGGTATAACTCTACCGGTTTCAAGATTTTTACTTCATCATCACAAAAGTCTTGTTTGTGCTGCTATGATGATGATGTGAAAACTTTGAAACCCGTTATATAAAGTGGTATAAACAGTGTTTGATTAAACATTGTAATGGCTTAACCATAAATATTATATTATATGAGTATACATAAATGCCATAACGTCATTTCCCTGTTGGGGTAAGCAGAGATGACATACTTTCCTTTCTCGACATACATGCCTTTTCCACATCCATAAATAATCTTCTCTCATACAACTATGATTTTTCTAACTATTTTCATTTTCTTCTATCACAATATCATTCCCTTGGATTGGAATGGATTCATCCAATCCACATTAATTATTATAGGAAAAATTGATTCGTTTTTCGAGCAGCGATTTCTGAACCGAGTAATCAAAAAATAATCTACTGTCCACGTTCTTCAACATCATTGTAATGGGTCTTTCAAATTGAGCGGTTTCTTAAGTTCTTGGATAAAACACAGATGGCGTCGCGAACTTGCCTGTGTCTTGTGACATTTGAGAAGTGTAATGTATGACATTTATAAAAATGGAGTCGTATACAACACAACAACGCGTTCAAATTATTGAATTATTTTATGTATTGTAATCTCCGGAAACGGTAATGTTAATTGGCCACCAAGATCATGTGATCTGACACCGTTGGACTATTTTCTCTGGGGTTACGTGAAAAGCCAGGTCTATAAGAATGACCCCCGATCAATTCCTGAACTGAAGGACGAAATTATTCAAGTTATTGGTGAGTTAGAACCGCAATTATTCCAAAATAGCATCGAAAATTTTTGACAAAAGAGTGGACATCTGTGGAGGTACAAGAGATGGACATTTGGTGGATATTGTTTTTTTTTGTGTTTAAATGTCATACATTATACTTCAATGACCAATAAAAAGTTTTTTTGAAATCAAAGCAAATTGTGTGTTTTATACTAGAATTTGAAAACAATTAATTTAACTTTTCCTTCCCTGTGTTGGGTATCTTCTACACGTTGCTTCTAATAACCATCAATATCTCTATAAATATAATAAATACAAGGTTAAGATTTTAGGTATTCCTCCATAATATATTTACGCATTGATTTAAAAAATAATATTAATAATAATCAGAATTTATCGACTACATCGTTAGTATTTCGTGAATATCGGAAAAAAATTCGCATTTAAACGCTGTGAGTGCCTCGATCTTGGGTCTTGACAATAGGTGAAGAGTATGCGGGAAGCGCGACACTATATTCGCATCTCACTTTTGCATACGTCACTGAATAGCGAGGAGCTCAATTTTCTCAACCTCGCAAGTGTAAGCCACGCCCGAGTTAGCCACCAACCCTGCCGCGCCGCAGTAGCTGTTGAGCTGGCAACGAGACTAGATCTACGCCCGTTCCGTGAGCGTTGCCAGATGGTTTTTTAATGTTTTCAGCCAATAAATCTCAATTATTATAATTTTTAACTTCAATTATAATTAATTAAGGGGATTATCTATGAATGTTCTTATTTTTCCGATTTAAAATCGCTAATTTTTTATCGCGTACTCACTACCCAACACCGGAGCACGCGTTTCAATTTTATCACCGTAAGGGAAGGGTTAAAAAACCGCTCAATTTGAAAGACCCTTTATATTCTCTCTTCATATCCATAAGCCGACTAGGAATATTACTCGATGACAACAGTCTTTTGAGAAGGCGTTTGTCTTTAGAAGAGTTATAGCAAACGATGGCGAGAGGCAAAGATGTTCTGGTACTGTCATCATTAAAAAATATATATAAATGTCATCTATGGTATAATGTATACCGGATTTTAAGCCAGCAAGAATCCTGACCTCAACGACATTGCACCTACACATTAGCTTTTTTGAACTGCATAATTCTCTGGGTTAATTTGGTTTCCGTCACATTAAAAGTTTTTCTTTTTCTTTTTAACAAAACAAATCTTTCTTACTGTAAAATTGCCGGTTGGTTTAAAAAATAATAGAAAAATGTTTATGAGGCCTTTAAGTAAATTATTTAGAATATATGAGTCCAACTCTCTGAGAGACAAAGTAAAAATATCTCTACTTAGAAGTGTTCAGTAGAATTCATCAACGAATAATTGTTTCTCTATAGTTCACATACGCAGACTAATGAACTAATTGTCAAGACTATATACTTTCCGATTCTGGACTATGCGGACGTATGTTACTTGGATGTTACAGAGGAACAGCTGGACAAATTACAGCGTCTTCAAAATGTGTGTCTAAGATTTATTTTCAACCTACGAAAGTACGATCATATAACTTCATACCAGAAGGCATTGAACTGGTTGAATGCTAGAAATAGACGCCAAATTCACATACTGTCTCTATTGTATAATATCCTTAACTGTCCCGCCGCACATTCTTATCTCGCCGAAAATTTTCAGCGTCTTTCCAATCATGGATTAGCGCTACGCTCCAAACAGAGATTGTTTATTGGCCTTTCCAGTTCACCGCTCCTTTTTCTTTACGTCGTCCTTTACTGTCCATGCAGTGAGACTCTGGAATCAGTTACAAACCAATATAAGACTCGCTGCGTCCTTGGCATGCTTTAAAAAGCGACTGAAAAAACTCTTAATTTCTAGTCAGTAAAATAACGTGTTTCATTCCTGATTTTTCTTTTCCTTTCCTCTCCACCATCCTTTCCTTTCCTTTTGATTGATGATATCTCACTTTATATGAAAAATAATGTTCGTGTGATTGTCCGTCTTTGTGGGGTTCGTGGGCATGTTCTCGCGTATATGTTTATGGATTTCATGGGGATGGATAGTCATTTGAATGATTTATGCGACCACGTAACTGGCTTCATTTACTTTTGTCTGGTTGGTTGGAAAAGATTGCCACCTGGCAATAAGCCCGCCAGATTGTATTGTAATAAAAGTGTTAAATAAATAAATATATATGGTACTAGGGTTTGTGACACATTTGTAGGGGTGATGTTCTCAGTTCCCTCTATAATGCGCTGATTTGTAGCAAGCATGTGGAGCATTGGTATGGAGCCCACTGGTGATTCGTCACTCAAATAGTGGAGAAAGTCTAAAACATTTTTTTGAGATTTCTCTACTTACGGCAGTGTCGTTACTACAAGATTCTTTCTTGGTATGTTGGGATACTACCTTCTAAGCGTGAGGAGGGATGTGAGGGCATCTTCTTGTGTCTTTATGTTGCTGTCGGGAGCTACACCTAATCCTACTATGTTAGAAAATATAAAATTTTATATTCCTGACAATTATTCGAGGTAGAGAAATAATGACCTATTTAGCGTGGCAGTAAGTAAAATTAACATGTTAAGTGCTCTTCCTCTATATCAGAGGTTGTCCCTTTTGAACAAGACCTCGGATATCGACATCTTCACATTCAAGAAAATATTTTTGAAGGAAGCATTTGGAGTTTTCTTAACATAGTAATGGAATTTAGTCGTTTCGACTCAACTAATTTCTTGTTTACTATTTTTTTACTGATGTTTATAATTATAATATCCTTTAGGCCTCGGCCACACAGGTAGGAGCCTCGCTTGGTGCTTAGAGCTACGCTGGAAACTAGGTGATATCCTAGCGAACCAACGCACCCCATACTATCGCAATGTCCACACTGCACGCTTCGCGTCACGCTACGTAACTATTATAGTCACCTAGTAGCGAAGCTCTAAGCACCAAGCGAGGCTCCTACCTGTGTAGCCGTGGCCTTAAAGCTTTGTGCATATTTTTTCTTTCTTTTTGCTGTATATAATTTATCTTTAAGCTTTGTATATAATTGTGTTTAACCTATATATGTAAGTTATTTAAAATAAATAAATAAGAATTGTAATTTATTTTTATCAAACACTGTTTATTCCACTTTTTTGTGACGGTATAACCCTACCGGTTTCAAGGCTTTCACCTCATCTTCAGGGGAGCGCAAACAAGACTAAATGCTGTTCGAACTGGCACCGATATACACGCTTCAACGGTTGGAGGCTGGGGGGTGAGGAAATAAGAGCTGGCTTTCACCCGGGGCTTTTGGGCTTTTCCAGATCGTAAATGGATCCAAACGCACTTGTTTTCCTATAGTCAACATACAGATATACGTTCTCCATGGTCTATTTGCAAAATGCTAGACTTCTACACCGGGTTTAGGGTTCTTGGAAAAAAGGGTTCCAGTCTGATAAAAGAAACCATCTGGTAAACTGAAATCACGAGGAGAATAGGTATGTGGAAGAGTGATGTGTTGAGACTGATCTAGAGAAATGCACCTATTTCTCGAGAAGTCAAAATACTATACGTCTTCGAAAAACCCTGATTTTCTTAGAATTTGTACATGCCTCAGAAACATTTCTTACAGCGCTGTAAAAGTAATTTCTTTATCATGAAGGGATATGGCGGTTTGATGCACCCACGTCAAGGTTTATGGGTTAACATGCTCAGTGGCATTGTTCCCAATCTGTGTTGAGTTATAAAATATTTTATAAATATATTATGTAAATATATTTTATGAGTGTAGTGTCGCAAATGTTACTAGTACGCACAGTGGACAAATATACACGGATTGGTGGTCTCAAAAAAAATTTTTTTTTTTCCTATACAGTGATCCTTCGTCATCTATGGTCTCGATTATACATACTTCTCCATCTCTATCCTATATGAAAATGACATACCATCATGTCATTTTCCTATAGGGTAGAGATAGGGTGACCTAATTTCAGTTTGTGCCAACCCTGATATTGTTCGTGACTAAATAAAAAAAACTAATGTGAGATATACAATATTTTTTATGGAAAACAAAAAAAAAATGTTTTAAATATTTTTTTTCCACATCAAGGATTCTCTTCCACAGATCAAATTCTGTGATATAATATTGTTTTGGACTATCATCTTAGCAGACTTTGATACTTTCTGGTTCAAGTATGTAAATATTTCAGTGCCCTATTGACTTTGTTTCCTACCGCTACATGCGCTTCAATATCCCTCGCGTAACTCTATTTTCATCTTAACATATTTAACACATGGTGATATGATGAGATATCCCTCATTATCGAATATGATTGTCAACCATATTGAGGATGGAGGACGCTTGTGAGTGTATTGATTTATAGTGTGCAAGCTGTTACACTTCAGTAAGCACACAGTCTTGACAGATCACATCCAAAGTTACGATGGCAAAGAGATCAAATTTCCATGACGATAATCTGACGCAGTATTTCGTTAGGCATAGTTTTATGTAGCGCTATTTACGTGTTGTTTTTTTTAATTTTTCCCTTACTGTGCTAAAAAAATCCGCGCGTTACGGTGCTGTGTATTCAATACACATGTAAAAATGAGCGATTTAAAACCGGAAAAATAAGAATATTCATAGCCAATCGCTTAAATTAATAAAATTTGAAGTCAAAAGTGATAATAATTGAAATTTATTTGCTGAAAGCATGAAAAAACATCGGCCGACGTTCACAAAACGGGCGAAGAGACCTCCTCAAATGGATGCCAGCGAGCTACTGAAGCGAGCTAACTGAAATTCTATTTCTTGCGTTCCCATATACCGAAGTAGAGGGAAAGTGAGACGTGAATAGCGTCGCTTCCTCACCCAAAGTAATTTTTTAGAATGAATATATACCTACGTCACACACTGGCACACGTTTGATCGTATCGGTGAATTTATTCACGATTTTCACAAAATATCTCTGATGTGGCCGATAAGTGCTAATTATTATTAATATTTTTTTTTCATTCAATGCGTAAATGTATTACGAAGGAGTATCTAAAATCTGAAGCCAGTATTTATTATATTTATAGAGATATTAAAGTTTTTAGAAGCTATATTAAGATTGTTATGTTTTTAGAAGCAAAGTTTTTAGAAGCGAAGTTACCACATCACAGAGAAGGTACGGTCAACAAAGCTCTAATTTATAGTAAGAAGCATATATAACCTATTGAAAAACACAAACAAGATATAAAACGGTTTGAGAATAAAACCAGTCCGCAAGGGAATCCGCTAGGTATCGAATCTGGTTCGCCCTCTTGCTAAGCCACCGCCGACCACATTGATAAAACAAGTATGTACGAGTATTACATGACATCTACCAATCACTTAGGCCGTGTACACACCAAAGTGCTAAGCTAGATTTAACGTGACTCATATACTAGATGACTTCATGCCTGACCACACTAAAGTGCTACGCACAAATTCATTTGACAGTTGGGAGCGGTTGAGTCAACACACGATGTCACTCTCAAAACTAACCAATTTCATTATAACTTACCATCTTTATTTACTTTATGTGCAACTTCATTCCAAAGTGATTTTATTACAGGTACATTTTTGTATAATTTGCTCGATGGGTTCCACAAAGGCTACCTTTTATACACAGCTGTTATTAAAACTTCCGCCATCTTGTAAATTAACCGACAAGTCTGTTCGCTAGGAGATTCACTCGATGACTAATCGTCATGCAACGTGGCGCGAAGCGTGCAGTGTGGCCACTGCGATAGTATGCGGTACGTTGGTTCGCTAGGATATGTCGCCTAACTCGCCACATAACTCTAAGCATCAAGCGAGACTCCTTCTTGTGTGGCCGAGGCCTTATAAAAATATAAATTGGGAAATTCCTTCCTTATTTTCTATTTTTCTACGAAAAAATGCGTAGTTAATGCGAAATGTCGCAACAACTTGGAGTTATCATGTTTATCTGATTTTGATGACCCGGAAATTTTACCAAAAATATATTTATATATCATTGACGTAGTAATTTGATTTTTTTTTCCTGAATCCGTATCAAATTTAAGGTTGACTAATGTACATAAGACAAATGCTACGTTTGGTCAGTGTTATTGCATGGAGTGGAATCATGGACCCTCAAAGTAGGTAGTATGAACCAACTGGAAGCATTCGAAATGTGGATACACCGGAGAATGCTACGGATACCCTGGACGGATATGGTTAGCAGCACAAGGGTTCTTCAAAGAGCCAAAATTGATAGAGAGTTGCTGACTAATATTAAAATCCGAAAGGTATCCTAATTGGGTCATGTACTTAGAGGAGCAAAGTACAAATTACTGCACCTGATCATCCAAGGTAAAATAGAGGGTCAAAGAGGTGTTGGCAGGAGGAAAATCTCCTGGCTCCGCAATATACGTGATTGGACTGGTATAAGGAGCGTTGGGGATCTTTATCGGGGTGCCGGGGACAAAGATGTCTACTCTCAGGTGATATTCAACGTTGGGGGGACCTGACATGACACTGGGAAGAAAAAGAATGTAATATATATCAGACACGATACCAATATATTAAAAAGCCTTTATGGAAATTGATAAGCCTTTAAATCCTGAAAGACGAGTTGACAAATATCATGTTAAATAATTAAACATGTTCGTTTTAGTTCGTCTTATTTTTTTTTAAGAAATGTAATATATTAGGTCCTTACATATGAAATTGGCGTTTTGCCGTACTGGCAACTTTGATCTCAAATATCTTCTCTTTGGTTAGGAATACCAAATTCAAATTTATACAGCTATTTACTCAAGTATTTGTGTTTTGAAAATTATAATTCATTTGTTTTTTCCTCAATTGTTTTTTTTTCTTTGCGTCACTCAGTTTACAAAATGGAAAACTTGAAATATCGCGTTATTTACGAGTACGAGTTCCACCGTGGCACCAGTGCTGCAGAAACGGCTCGAAGGATTAATGATGTGTATGGCGACGGTGCCGCAAAAGAAAACACAGTGCGTTTTTGGTTCCAACGTTTTCGTTCTGGAAATTTCGACCTGCAGAACAAGCCCCGTGGACGGCCGGAGACCAAAGTTGATAATGAAGAATTGAAGGCTATTGTGGAAGCGGATCCATCGCAAACCACGTCCGAGTTAGCTGCAGGCTGCGGTGTTAGTGATAAAACTGTTTTAATCCATTTGAAGCAAATTGGGAAGGTGAAAAAGCTTGAAAGGTGGGTACCTCACGAATTGAGTGAAGCAAATCAACAAACGCGCGTTGACTGCTGCGTTGCATTACTCAACCGGCACAATAATGAAGGGATTTTGAATCGAATCATTACCTGTGATGAAAAGTGGATCCTGTATGATAATCGGAAGCGCTCATCGCAATGGCTGAACCCTGCCGAACCAGCCAAACCATGCCCCAAGCGAAAATTGACTCCAAAAAAGTTACTTGTGAGCGTTTGGTGGACTAGTGCTGGTGTCGTTCACTACAGCTTTCTTAAATCTGGCCAGACGATTACGGCAGATGTCTATTGTCAGCAACTGCAAACCATGATGGAAAAGCTAGCTGCTAAACAACCGAGGCTGGTTAATCGCTCTAGGCCACTGCTGCTTCATGATAACGCTAGACCACACACTGCACAACAGACGGCTACCAAATTAGAAGAGCTTCAATTGGAATGTCTAAGACATCCACCGTACTCTCCGGACCTTGCCCCAACAGATTACTATTTTTTTCGAAATTTGGATAACTTCTTGCAAGGGAAAAAATTCAACTCCGATGGGGCAGTCCAAACCGACTTCAAAGATTTTATTGATTCCCGTCCGAATGGTTTTTTTTTAGTAAAGGGATCGATGAACTACCTATGAGATAGCAAAAGTGCATAGATAGCAATGGTACATACTTTGATTAAATAAATATATTATATTAAAAAAAAATCAACTTTATGTTCCTCCCAAACAAAACGCCAATTTCATATGTAAGGACCTAATATTAGTCAAGAAATGTAATATACTTCTTTCATATAAATAGTAAGTACTGTCCTTTACTGTCAATGCAGTGACACTCTGGAATCAGTTACAAACCAATATAAGACTTTCTCCGTCCTTAGCATGCTTTAACCTTTCCGTTCCGGTGCTGTGTATTCAATACACATGTAAAAATGAGCGATGTAAAATCGGAAAAGTAAGAATATTCATAGCCAATCGCTTAAATGAATTAAATTTGAAGTCAAAAGTGATAATAATTGAAATTTAATTGCTGAAAACATGAAAAAAAAACATCGGACGACGTTCACAAAATGGGCAAAGCGACCACCTCGAACGAAAGCCGGCTGGCTACTGAGTGAGTTCCCATATACCGAAGTAGAGTGAGAGTGAGGACGTGAATAGCGTCGCTTCCTCACCCATAGCGGTTTTTAGAAATAATATACCTACGTCACATATTAGCACACGTTTGATTGTATTGATGAATTTATTCCCGATTTTCACAAAATATCTCTGATGTGGCCGATAAGTGTGAATTGTTATTAATATTATTTTTCTCATTCAATGCGTAAATGTATTTTACGGAGGAATACCTAAAATCTGAACCCAGTATTTATTATATTTATAGAGATATTATAGTTTTTAGAAGCAATGTGTACTAGTTACACATCACAGGATAGGAAGGGTTAAGAAGCGACAGAAAAAAACTCTTAATGTGTTTCATTCCTGATTTTTCTTTTCCTTTCCTCTCCACCATCCCTTCCTTTCCTTTTGATTGATGATATCTCACTTTATATGAAAAATATAAAGTGAGATATCATCAATCAAAAATGAAATATATGAAAAATATAAAGTGAGATATCATCGGGTGATTGTCCGTCTTTGTGGAGCTCGTGGGTCTATGGTCACGTATGTCTTTATGGATTTCGTGGGGATGGATAGTCATTTGAATGATTTATGCGACCATGAAACTTGCTTCATTTATTTTTGTCTGGTTGGTTGGAAGAGATTGCCGCCTGGAAATAAGCTCGCCAGATTGTATTTGCAATAAAAGCGTTAAATAAATAAATAAATAAGTACCCTAAAATAAATTTGAATTGGCGATTCGGATATATTGAAGAACGTAGAGACATTTTGTTTAAAGCCTCAGTAATTGAGACTTCGGGTTTAGAACCACTAGAGTAGGCACGTAACTCGTGATTTGTCATTGCACATGTTAGCATTACTACCGCACCTGAATAGAAAACGACACTTCCTCACGTACTCGGAATCAAACCCGAAATCTCCGATTTTTTATTCCGAATTAGATAGATTAAGTACTTCTAGCATCTGTATATGTTATTTGGTTGGTTGGAAGAGATTGCCGTCTGACAATAATCCCGCCAGATTGTATTTGCAATAAATAAATAAATTTAAAAAAATTGGTAAGTAAACGACATAAAATTTACCCAAACAGAAAACGTTGTCGATTTTCCGATATGTTATAACAACTCAGTCAGCTTTAAGTTTAGTGTAATATATACGAGTACGTGTAGTGATCATATGTAATTATAAATTTTGATAAGACTTTCAAAAAAGTGTTGTCTTCAAGTGTTTCCTAAAGCTGTACACTCCACCCCATATCTCTAACACTTATAGACATAACATTTCACCCCACAGGGTAAGCAACGGCCAAAAACCATAATATACTGCCCTATTGGATCAATTTATTTATTTATTCTACACATGACAAGAAATATACATCATTTGTGAAAAACAACAGGTAATTTAATTTGGACACACAATTTAATTGGATCTGGGTTTGTTGCCTTTCATTTGTCGTGTCCCAAGTAAACTAGGCTGTTGCCTGTATCTCACCGAGGACATATAGCGTGAAAAAATTAATTGATACTTCTTTCCGATTTTAGATTTTATAAAACCCCGTTGCACATTCTCATCAACCTGACAAACAGTGACACTCAATTACACATGTATACATAACTCGAATTAAACCCCTCATACTTCATCAATCCAGACAGACCAAAACATCCCACAATATACCGCACATAATCATATAAAAAGTAACAAAAAATACCACACTCAAGAGCTCACAAAAACCTTTGCTACAAGTAATTCATCTTGCAAGCCCAAGTACTCAAAATCCTGTCGCAATAACAACCACGCTCCGATCGACTGTCTAAATGGTTTTCCTCCCTTTACCTTTATTGAATTCGGCACGCCATTGTATGTCATGGGAGCTAAATAGGCATATTGCCTTTGGGCAAAATATGTTTTAACTCTAGGGATGGTGAACATTTGATCAGTTGCCATGCGTGCCATGTGTCTCTGCTGAGTCTGCATCTTCCCTTCCTCTCGATGGTAGTGCCAGAAAATGAATTTGAGATGTAAATTGTCTATGTTCAGGACCCGATACTCCCTGAAAAACTCCGCCATGGGATATCGGGCAGGAAGTTTATTAATTATTTTCACAATCAATCTTTGGGAAACCTGCAATATGTGTTTTTGGGTTAAGGTGCATCTCCTCCAAACTGATATACCTTAAGAAAGTGCTGACTGAATTAGGAATAATATTTTTTTTCGCTGAAGACTAAATCTACTTCAAAGTTCTAATCTTCTCCGAAGTAACGTCTCTTAGATACAGATTCGAAAGACACAATTGAGAAATAAGTCGAAATTTGTGACAGAAACCCGACGCTATGTACATTAACACTTGCCTTACTGTGCTAAACAATTCCGCCAGCCACTGTGCTGGACGCTCAGCATCCAGTGAAAAATGTATGTTTTAAATTAAAATTATGCAAAATCTGCTAGGTTATTTTTTGTAATTAGCTATAAAATTATTTTATTATGTAAGTCCTGGTCACTCACTATCCATCATAGGGTGGTAAGTGTTAAACGAACATTAAATCTAGATATTAAAATAACTTTAATTAATGTGAAAACAAATTTAATAAAATAACTTATCCAATTAACAAATAAATACAATGGACAACCTCTTGTAAGACGCTTATCTTCCAGTCTGGAGGTTGCTTTTGCCGTTTAACATCTTTCTGGTTGATTGAAATAGATTTCTATTCAACTATAGTTCGGAAATTCTAGGATGAGTCCTGTGACAGCTCACAAATTTGCCCCAATACAACCTTGTAACGATGTTCAGTAATTTTAATTATTTTATAAACTTTAATATAAGCCTCAATTCTAATAAATAGCAAGTTATTTAGGTAAATACATTACATAAGGTTGTATTGGGGCTAATTTGTGAGCTGTCACAGAACTCATCCTAGATTTTCCGAACTATAGATGGCAATAAGCCCGCAAGGTTGTAATGTATACAACGAAAATGTAATGCAATGCAATATTTTTTTTATTAAAATAATATACCTGACCGAAGTCGTAGGTATCCTTTATACCCTTGTAAAAAATGCCTGTGTCGTTTGAGGGGAGTAGCACAGCGCGGGGTTCGAACCAACGACTTTCTTCACGGAAGTCCAGTGCGTTACCGCGCAGCTATGCATTATTTAAAGCCCATTTAAAGCATTATTTAAAGCTCATTCTTTCATCGTTTCATAAATACTATCACTTGATTTGTACATACATTCGTGCCATCACGCCGTCTCCCTATCATGGTAGGCAGAAAGGAGAGGGCGTCAAACTCTCCTATCGCATCTTTCAGCTCTTCAATATCCATAAACATTATCATGCAGGTTCTACAATACCTTCTTCATCTTTTTACTTTTCTTTCTTTCAAAATATCGCACACTTGATCCAACTATACTTCCCTTGGTCTTCCTTAATCACGCCTTCCTTTAACATTTGCACTAAATATTTGTTTCGTTAATCTTTCTTCATTCGTTCGTTCGTCCCAAACCATTTCAGATTAGTCTTCTTAATCTTGCTCAACACAGCCTAAAGTTCACATTCTGTCTTATTACGCTCCACGTTTCACTCCCATATATGAAAATTGGCAATTTTTCGTTTGGCGTTTCACTCCCATATAGGAAAATTATCCGAAAATGCCAGTAAAGTTAAAAGGAAAAGTATACCAAACGATTGTCAGACCCGCACTCCTCTATGGCTCCGAATGCTGGACGATGTATACCTCTTAATAATGTATGCAACTAGAAACTGCTGAAATGCGCATGCTAAGATGGTCAGTAGGTGTGTCTCTAAGAGACAAAATAAGAAGTTCACGCATTCGTGGAAGCCTGGGTGTTACAGACATCAACAGCAAGATGGAGGAGAGGCGATTGAGATGGTATGGGCACGTTGGACGCAGAGCACCCGATCACATTGTGAACCAGGCAATCTTCCTCGAATAACAACCAGAGGAAGACCAAAGAATTCATGGGTGGTGCAAAAAGATAACCTGATGCAGAGGCACGGCCTGGGGGACGTAGTCCGGGATAGAAGAGCATACAACCTGAGGACGAGGAGAGCTGGCCCCAACAGTCTTCGCAGACAATCAGTTGGGATGGAGCCAGGGAGAGATATATGAAAATTGGCACTAAAATACTGTTGTGGTCTATCATCTTGGTTCAATTTCATACTTTTAGTACCCCATTGACTTTGTTTCCTATCACGACATGCCGTTCTATATCCCTCATAACTCTTCCATTATCTGAGAAAATACTACAATACTTAAATAGCAAAATTATTCAATTTGCTCCAATCTTTCATTACTCAATACAGACATATTGATAGAAAAGTGTGAAAGGAAAATTAAATGCGATATATGAGTGAGTAACGAAAGATTGGAGCAAATTGAGGAATAATTATATTTGGGTAGAATGTTCTCAGATGATGGAAGAGTTAAGAGTGATATCGGACGGCGTGAAGCGATAGGAAACACAATCAATGGAGCTAGTCCACAATAGTGTTTTGGTAAAATAAATATAATATATAAATGACATAGAATTAGCCCAACGGGACTTGTTACAAAACCTCGAGGCATATATTAAGAGGCCTGCCTTTAGAAAGTTGCCAAATAATATATCAAATGGTTATTTTAGAAAACTTTATAAAATTAAATATTTTATATTATATAAATTAACATATTTTTTTTAAACCAATATAAGTTGAGAACAAACGTTTCGATAAGATAAACCATTTTCAAGTTTCAGCCTTAAACACGAAAAAAAAATACTTTTTATCTCGTCAAATAATATTTATTCTGAAGGTGAATCTTCAAAAAACAAGTTTTACGAGTATTTAGCAGAAATTTCTCGAACCCATTTTTAATAAAACACAAGATTGAACCTTGTAAATAAAATTATACTAAAAAAATATTTTCAAAAATAAACAATAACGCGTCATATCGCATATATACATAGTTGACAGCTTAATTATGATAATTGACTCACGACAATATTGGAAAAATCAAAACATCATTTGAATTCACAAGACCGTACCAAGTTCATGTAACTTCACTTACAAATCAACGAATCAAAATTGTATTTACATTAATTTTGTAACAGCTAATTGGTCACTTGCATTTGGAAAGTTCACAAAATCACTGAATTCCGAAGAACTAATTGACAGTTCTTTATTATCGTCAACGGAACGTCTCGCGTAATTTACGAATAGTTTTGTATCGTCTGCCTTATGGCCGTGAAACCGGATCGCTCAAAGCAACGCTTCGTTGTATACTGAACGTTTCTACAAAATAATTTTAATTTTAGCTCCTTTCGAAGAGGAAAAGACGGAACTGAATAAGTTTTGGAATTGCCAATGCAGGAGCGTATTCGTTTTAATGTTTTCGCGACATTCAATTCACGCGGCGGATTTCGCATGAATTTAATAGTAAAGAAATTTAAAATCCACTTAAGAAACAAGGAGAAAATTGTTTTTTTTTTTAATGAGGCAATCCACCCAAACCAGAATGATTTGCGCCATCAAATTAAAACCATTATGAAATTATATGACTCAATATAATAAGAACAATTGAAAAAAATACAAATTATTATTGATAATTCCAAGTTTCAACTGATAAAGCTTAAAAAAATTAACAATCGATCTATAAATGGAAAAGTTTCTCGATGAAAGAAGAAAGGCAACAATCATTGGAGGCGACAAAGATATGGCTTTAAGTAAATCAAACCTATCTCGAAAAGGACAACCGAAAAATGCATGGTCTATAGTTTCATAATTCAAACCACACTCGCATCCTGGATTTTCCACAATACCCATCCTGTAAGGCCGAGGCCACACCAAAGTGCTTCGCAACCTCCGGGTTGGGAGATAGACATCTTACTAACTAGCCCACGGAGGTCATCAGTCTGTCCTTTAAACGGCGCTGTATAAATTGTCTTATCATTATTGTGCCCATGCACTAGGAGTAACATGAGTTCGTAAGCAAGATAAAGTACTGTGAAGAACAAAGCCTCGCCAAGTTGGCTCTGTGTATTGGCACGAAGTTAGGAAGATTTTATTCCTAAGAGCTACAATATTTATTTCATTCATTATCACCGTATACGAGTATATCAAAGGACTTGACAATAAATGTATTGTTGGTGCAATTGGCAACTGCCAAGGCTTATAGGGCATGCAAGGTGAAGGAATCATCGGTCTTGACGAGACCTGGAGGTCTAGCATCGCGCCGTGGTTATTATTTTCGATGAAGGGCAGCCTGCAAGGATATATGACTAAACCTCTTGTCATGGATGACCCCTCGCGCGTTTCTTAAAGTCTGTCTTGAGACCCAGTTGTCCACTTGGCAATAATGGAAGACAGATATATATTTTATTTCCTTGGATTAAAATGTGCCTTGTGTGATTGTGTGACTCAAAAACGCCTATAAAACTAAAAGGAAAGGTATACCAGACTATCGTTCGTACAGCTCCTACTCTAGGCAACTTGAAACAGCAGAAATGCGAATGCTTAGGTGGTCGGCAGGAGTATCACTAAAATATAGAATTAAGAGTTCACGCATTCGTGGTAGCCTGGGGGTCACTGACATAAACAGTAAGCTGGAAGAGCGACAGCTGAGATGGTACGGGCACATAAGACGGATACCACTAGACTATACGGTAAATCAGGCAATGTCTGTGGATCTTCCTCGACAGCCGTCCTGAAGAAGATCAAATAACTCCTGCTGGATAACTCAATGCTCCAAAATCCTGCAGAGAAACGACCTAGATGAAAGTGACACCCAGAACCGAAGAATACCATATACAGCCTGAGAACGAGAAGAGACGACCTCAACAGCCTACCTAGGCAATGAGTTGGGACAGTGCCAGGAAGAAGAAGAAAGAAGAAAGATCAGAATGTGCCTTGGTTCTCCATCGGTGTATCCAAGCTATGGGACTATGCTATTTTCCCTGGTCATGAAAGCTTAAATGGTTATCTTGTCTCTTTGTCGTGTTGTAGTTTTTGTGGCCATCTGCATCAATAAAAATCATCGTTTAAAAGTAATGAGCGAATAAGAAAATATTTTAGGACCAGCCATTCGATCGCCATCCCAATGCACTGGAGTATCGTTTCACATGAAAATAATGAGGTTCCAAAATAGTTCATCAATCTTTCGTTCTTCTTCTTCCTCTTGGTCTAGGTCGTATGACCTGTTTGTGACGGTGGACTGTCCTGGGATGATGACGTCCAGCTGTTCTTCCACCTTTTCGGCGGCCTTCCTGGTAATCTCCTGCTGCTAGGGTTTTCAGTTTTAGCAATCACGTGGACCACATGGACGATACGAGACTTGCTAAGACTCTTTCGTTCAACACCCTAAACCATTTAAGAGTACTCGGTTATACCTTGCTGCTTTTAAAGTATATTGACATTTTGTATTCCGACCCTGTTTTTAACGTGATAAAGTAGATTGGCATTGAGTCTCGGGGTCCCGTGTCTTAACGTGATAAAGTAGATTTGCATTGAGTCTCGGTCCCGTGTTTTAACGTGATAAAGTAAATTTGCATTGAGTCTCGGTCCGGTGTTTTAAAGTGATAACGTGGATTTGCATTGAGTCTCGGTCCCGAGTCTTAACGTGATAAAGTAGATTTGCATTGAGTCTCGGTCCCGTGTTTTAACGTGATAAAGTAGATTTGCATTGAGTCTCAGTCCCGTGTTTTAACGTGATAAAGTAGATTTGCATTGAGTCTCAGTCCCGTGTCTTAACGTGATAAAGTAGATTTGCATTGAGTCTCAGTCCCGTGTTTTAACGTGATAAAGTAGATTTGCATTGAGTCTTGGTCCCGTGTTTTAACGTGATAAAGTAGATTTGCATTGAGTCTCAGTCTCGTGTTTTAACGTGATAAAGTAGATTTGCATTGAGTCTCGGTCCCGTGTCTTAAAGTGATAAAGTAGATTTGAATTGAGTCTCGGTCCCGTGTCTTAACGTGATAAAGTAGATTTGCATTGAGTCTCGGTCCCGTGTTTTCACATGATCGATACTTCTTCTAAAAATGACATATTTCTGGAATTTAGCAAATATTTTTGTAAACAATTCAACTTTAAAACGACGGTCTCCTCATTTCTTACATGGACAATGTCCTAGAAAATGAAAATATGTGTTTTTGGATTTATGATGGAAATTTTGAAGTTGCTTCATCAGTGCAGAATGGTGTGTCAGATTCTGAAGATTTCGACATTAGAATCTAGAGACCAAATAGTCTCTGGTTCCAAATATAACAAGTAATATGCAAGATCTTCCAAATAGGTTGTCAACTAACGTGTCTAAACATGTGTTCATATGTATTCTATCAACCGACAGTGTACAGTACCGGTACACAGACTGCGAAATAGGTGGATGGCTGCCGTTCAATACTCGGAGATTCCGGTTCACTTCTTGCGTCTTTCGGTGAAAAGTAGCAGGCTGAAGAGATTCCTCTTTAGCATGTAGAAGTTTGTCGTAAATAAAACACATTAGACGTTTCAGAAACTGAGAATGTATTTTGTTAAATTTTCGTTTCTTATCTGCAGCCCATCGCTCATCGTAAACCTCTTTATTCGCCTATGTATGCCATCACGGGTTACTAGATAGATACTTGCTAGATACCATGTATACCGCGCGCTTTCTGCATGCATGGGCTGTTCGATTATTTACAGTGACTATTGCAAAGACCACGCATAAGGAGGTATAATGTTCATTACAATAGGTATAATGATTAAATTTTTTTATCTAGAATATTTGCACAGCAATTACAAATAAAATCATATATTTTAGGTGACTCATACGTCCGATACAGACAAAAAAGAAAAACTCGACAGAACTTGCAAGATATGTGCTAAGCACAAACAAATAAATGAGACCCGGTACATGTGTAACGACTGTGATGTAACTTTCCACAAAGGAAAATATTGGCAAAATTATCATACTATAGTTCGGAAAATCTAGGATGAACCGTATGACAGCTCACAAATTTGCCCCAATACAACCTTGTAACGATGTTCAGTAATTTTAATTATTTTACCAACTTTAATATAAGCCTCGATTCTAATAAATAGCAAGTTATTTAGGTAAATACATTACATAAAACTAACAATAATGACAAATTAATACATCTTGTCACAAATTAGCAAAAATGTGGCAGTTTGTTAAAATCAAATAATATTTGGTGACGTTTGTCAAAAGTCACTACGTTAGTCTGCATTGGCTAGGGATGGGGTATTCGATAATTGGATTTTCAAAAATCGATTTTAATTAAATGTTCGTAATTAGTATTGATTCATAGTGGTTCTTGGCCTATTTAAAGATACATACAAATCATACAATACATTAGAAAGTCAGTATAATGAAAATTAGGAATTAAAACGTCAGTTTAGAGAAAAATAATTCGATTTATAAAAAAAAACGATTCGATTTGTAAAAAAAAAACGATTTTACCCCATCCCTTTGAGACATGACATTTCAAACGTCACAGGGACCATGCTACATTTTCTTGAATATAGGCATAAATATTACCATATTGGTCCGCTTTTAAAACGTCTACACTATCGTTTAAGTGTCGCGAATGAATTTATTTTAAACTTTGTCTCTCTGGATTGAAGTTCTATAATGGGATGTCGCCATTGTTTCTTTCCAATCTGTGTCCAAGGGATGTTCCTTCGGAGAGAAGTAGAACTGAGAGGTCGTAGAACTGAGACGAAGTAGAACTGAGACGTTTGTCAAAAGTCACTACGTTAGTCTGCATTAGCTAGGGATGGGGTATTCGATAATTGGATTTTCAAAAGTCGATTTTAATTAAATGTTCGTAATTAGTATTGATTCATAGTGGTTCTTGGCCTATTTAAAGATACATACAAATCATACAATACATTAGAAAGTCAGTATAATGAAAATTAGGAATTAAAACGTCAGTTTAGAGAAAAACAATTCGATTTATAAAAAAAAACGGTTCGATTTGTAAAAAAAAAACGATTTTACCCCATCCCTTTGAGACATGACATTTCAAACGTCACAGGGACCATGCTACATTTTCTTGAATATAGGCATAAATATTACCATATTGGTCCGCTTTTAAAACGTCTACACTATCGTTTAAGTGTCGCGAATGAATTTATTTTAAACTTTGTCTCTCTGGATTGAAGTTCTATAATGGGATGTCGCCATTGTTTCTTTCCAATCTGTGTCCAAGGGATGTTCCTTCGGAGAGAAGTAGAACTGAGAGGTCGTAGAACTGATACGAAGTAGAACTGAGACGTTTGTCAAAAGTCACTACGTTAGTCTGCATTAGCTAGGGATGGGGTATTCGATAATTGGATTTTCAAAAGTCGATTTTAATTAAATGTTCGTAATTAGTATTGATTCATAGTGGTTCTTGGCCTATTTAAAGATACATACAAATCATACAATACATTAGAAAGTCAGTATAATGAAAATTAGGAATTAAAACGTCAGTTTAGAGAAAAACAATTCGATTTATAAAAAAAAACGGTTCGATTTGTAAAAAAAAAACGATTTTACCCCATCCCTTTGAGACATGACATTTCAAACGTCACAGGGACCATGCTACATTTTCTTGAATATAGGCATAAATATTACCATATTGGTCCGCTTTTAAAACGTCTACACTATCGTTTAAGTGTCGCGAATGAATTTATTTTAAACTTTGTCTCTCTGGATTGAAGTTCTATAATGGGATGTCGCCATTGTTTCTTTCCAATCTGTGTCCAAGGGATGTTCCTTCGGAGAGAAGTAGAACTGAGAGGTCGTAGAACTGAGACGAAGTAGAACTGAGACGTTTGTCAAAAGTCACTAAGTTAGTCTGCATTAGCTAGGGATGGGGTATTTGATAATTGGATTTTCAAAAATCGATTTTAATTAAATGTTCGTAATTAGTATTGGTTTATAGTGGTTCTTGGCCTATTTAAAGATACATACAAATCACACAATACATTAGAAAGTCAGTATAATGAAAATTAGGAATTAAAACAATATGAAACAAATAATATGAAAATTAGGAATTAAATGTAATATGCTTATTTGGCTCCCATTACATACAATGGCGTGCCGACTTCAATAAAAGTAAAGGTAGGAAAACCATTTAGACAGTCGATCGGAGCGTGGTTGTTATTGCGACAGGATTTTGAGTACTTGGGCTTTCAGGATGAATGACGAGTGGAAAGGATTTATGTGAGCTCGTGAGTGTGGGTCTCTTCTTGTTATTTTAATTTTGGTTGTTTTTGTGTTTGTGTTTCTGTGTGTTTTTCTTTCTTTTTTCTTCTTTTTTTTTTGTTTTGAATTTGTTTTGATTTTTATTCTTATGATTGTGTGCGGTATATTGTGGGATAAATATTTTTGGTCTTTCTGGAGTGATGATGTGTGAGGAGTTGAGTTTCGCAAGATGTTTCCAGTTGTAGTTGAGTGTCACTGTTTGTCAGGTTGATGAGAGCGTGCAGCGGGGTTTTTTTGTGTTATCAAAAATCGGAAAGAAGTATCGATTTATTTTTTCATGCTAAATATCCTCAGTGAGATACAGGCAAAAGCCTAGTTTACTGGGGATACGACAAATGAAAGGCAACAAACCCAGATCCATTAAAATTATATGTCCAAATCAAATTACCTGTTGTTTTTTCTCAAATTGTGTATATTTCTTGTCATGTGTAATAATTATTATAATAAAAAACGTCAGTTTAGAGAAAAACAATTGTTCGATTTGTAAAAAAAAAACGATTTTACCACATTCCTTTGTGACAAACGTCGCACGGCTCATCCTAGACTTTCCGAAGTATACACTAAATTATTAAAGTATTTCAAATTAATATACAAAGTCGGATTACAATATTATTAAATTTTACTTAGATATAACAATTTTAGTTAGCTCCTTACAAAAATGAGAATTCCTCAAAAAACAAGTCAGCCACTACGAAAGGTTGTCATGATTTTGATCCGGTCTTTAAATATTATGAATATTGAGTTGCAATATATTCATTTTAGGGTGTTGAAACACATGAAAGTTCGTTTTGAATAATTCTTTCCTCACCCGCACTGTTTAAGCTGAAATTGCCAAGAATCTCACCACACTAATTTATCGTTTATAAAATATTGTCACAAAAGAGGAAACATTTCTCCTGATTTATTTATTTATTATTTTTATTTATTATTACACATGACAAGAAATATACACAATTTGAGAAAAAACAACAGGTAATTTGATTTGGACATATAATTTTAATGGATCTGGGTTTGTTGCCTTTCATTTGTCGTATCCCCAGTAAACTAGGCGTTTGCCTGTATCTCACTGAGGATATTTAGCATGAAAAAATTAATCGATACTTCTTTCCGATTTTCGATAACACAAAAAACCCCGTTGCACGCTCTCATCAACCTGACAAACAGTGACACTCAACTACAACTGGAAACATCTTGCGAAACTCAACTCCTCACACATTATCACTCCAGAAATACCAAAAATATTCATCCCACAATATACCGCACACAATCATAAGAATAAAAATCAAAACAAATCCAAAACAAAAAAAAAGAAGAAAAAAAGAAAAACACACAGAAACACAAACACAAAAACAACCAAAATTAAAACAACAAGAAGATTTGTATTATATTTTGAGGAAACAAACCTTACATGTGAATATTAGGGAAAAAACTATAATATTTCCTGTGATTTTGAACCAGAGCTTTTGATTACTCGTTTTTTAGTAATGCCACCAATTCAGCAGTAATCGCACAAGTTCAGAAGTAACCGATTCAAAATTCCCAATCTTAGTAACTCGCCACCACCGCGAACGTTGGAATACTAAGAAATTATTATCAAAAATAGGGAAAGGAAAAAGTAGAAACATGTGGGAAAGTCTGATAAGAGCCGAATTAATTAGTGCACTTAGAATGATACATGGGGTGACAATGTCTGACTGAATATACGTAACGAAGTGATTAGGGATGAACGTGAACTAAAGTCTGTGTTGAGTAAGATGAAGAAGACGACTTTGAGATGGTTTGAGCATGTGCAATGAATGAATGAAGAATGATTAAGCCTTCCCTTACGGTGATAAAAATAATACGCGTGCTCCGGTGTTGGGTAGTGAGTACGCAATAAAAAATTAGCGATTTTAAATCGGAAAAATAAGAACATTCATAGATAATCCCCTTAATTAATTATAATTGAAGTTAAAAATTATAATAATTTAGATTTATTTGCTGAAAACATTAAAAAACCATCTGGCAACGCTCACGGAACGGGCGTACGTCTAACCTATTTGCAAGCCTAGAAGCTACTGTGGCGCGGAACGTCAGTCGCATATCGGCGTTTACGCTTATGCTTGCGACGTTGAGACAATTCAGCTCCTCGAAATTCAGTGGAGTATGCAAGAGTGAGATGCGAATATAGTGTCCCGCTTCCCGCATACTATTCACCTATCGTCAAGACGAGGCACTCGCAGCGTTTAAATGCGAATTTGTTTTCGATCTTTACAAAACACCTCGATGTAGTCGATAAATTCTGATTATTATTAATATTATTTTTTAAATCAATGCGTAAATATATTATGGAGGAATACCTAAAATCTTAACCTTGTATTTATAATATTTATAGAGATATTGATGGTTATTAGAAGCAACGTGTAGAAGATACCCAGCACAGGGAAGGAAAGGTTAACAAAACGAATTTGAGTGGAAGGCGAAAGTTGACTAATTGTATGGTTGGATCAAGTGAATATTTTGAAGAAAGAAAATGAAAGAAGTAAGAACATTTGTAGGAGATGTGGGGAAAGCGAAGATGATAGTCCATAACAGTATTCAAGTAACAACTTTGATTTATGTACTCTAGTCCATTTTGTTTATCAATCATATCGACATTTGCATCAACTGACGATGAGGATCCTGAGTCACTTTTAAGCGTCTTAACCCTTCCTGTCATGTGATGTGTAACTAGTACACATTGCTTCTAAAAACTTTAATATCTCTATAAATATAATAAATACTGGGTTCAGATTTTAGGTTTTCTTCCGTAATACATTTACGCATTGAATGAAAATAATAATATTAATAATAATTAGCACTTATCGGCCACATCAGAGATATTTTGTGAAAATCGGGAATAAATTCACCAATACAATCAAACGTGTGCCAGTGTGTGACGTAGGAATATTTATTCTAAAAAAACACTATATGTGAGGAAGCGACGCTATTCACGTCTCACTCTCACTCTACTTCGGTATATGGGAACGTAAAAAATATAATCTCAATTCGCTCGCTTCAGTAGCTCGCGGGCATTCGTTTGAGGTGGTCTCTTCGCCCGTTTTGTGAACGTTGGCCGATGTTTTTTTCATGTTTTCAGCAATTAAATTTCAATTATTATCACTTTTGACGTCAAATTTAATAAATTTAAGCGATGGGCTATGAATATTCTTATTTTTCCGATTTTAAATCGCACATTTTTAGATGTGTATTGAATACACAGCACCGGAACGCGCGGATTTTGTAAGTAAGATCAAGAAGATGAGATGGTTTGGATACGTAGGATTAAGGAATGAAGAAAGACTAACAAAAATATGCTGTTCAAATGTGAGTGCAAGGCGTGGTAGAAGAAGACCAGAGATTGTCGATCGTTCGATCATTGCTGAGCCTCGTAGTGAAGGATTCCCTTGCCATTTCAACGACGATTCAGTTGGTAAGCGAAGCTGTACCGTTTTTTTTAAGTGAGTGAGTCGATGCACACCAGCAAACTCATCAGCCAAACCGCTGTACTGGATCCCATGAGACGCCGAAGTGAGATGATTGGAGCACACTGGCATAATTTTTTTCTCTCTTTAGTAGAAATGATCCAAGTTATAGATATTCTTATCATAGTCATGATCATGAAGCTCTCACGACCGGATGGATTTTATTTTCGACATGTTGGCTACATTTCCGTGTAGCCTGACCCTTCCCTTCCGCAACGAGACCGGTTCGAGGTCAATGCGTTGAGAGGTGTCAACGCGACAACACGTTTCGTGAAAAATGTCAATCCAATCTCCCGCCAAGTGCGAAATACGCGGCGTCATCCGTTATCTCGTTTGGAAGGGAAAACCTCCGGTTGAGGTTTATAATGAGGTGAAAACTGCATATGGTCATAAAGCTATGAATCGTACAAGTGTGTACAAGTGGTGTCGCGAGTTTAAAAACGGTCACGTCACACCTCTTCACCCTCCGCCAAAAAGTTCAAAACCACAATTTCAGCCAAGAAAATCATGGCATCCGTGTTTTGGGACTGTCAAGGCATAATTTTAATTGAATATATGCCTCAAGGGGAGACCATCAACTCTGCAAGATACTGTGAGACCCTTAAAAAATTGCGGAGGGCGATTCAGAACAAGAGGAGAGGCATGCTGACAAAGGGAGTCTGCCTGCTGCACGACAATGCCAGACCACACACGGCCAACGCCACGAAGGAACTGCTCGCCTCGTTTAAATGGGATGTCCTGAACCATCCCGCGAATTCCCCTGACCTAGCACCTTCAGATTACTATCTCTTTACCTCCCTGAAGCTGCACATGGGTGGAAAAAGGTTTTCAACCGACGAGGAGGTAAAGGAGGAGGTGGAGAAGTGAACGGAGGGGTTGGCGGGAAACTACTTCGAGGAAGGCATCAAAAAGTTGATACCCCGCTTCACCACCTGCATTGAGAGGAATGGCGACTATGTCGAAAAATAGCTTACATATGTACTACGGTAACCACGTATTTTTTTTGTTTAAATAAAAAAAATTGTAACCTACAAAAATTCAGTACACTTACTTTCTGGATATGCCTCGTATTTTGAAAGAAATTTATGTAAAAAGCCAAAGAAATCATTGGAGCTGTGTGGAACAAACGAAACATTTGTGATGAGACAAGAAATTCTAGCGCTCTGTCCTCTCTGCCTAGCCTAGTAGAGAGAACCGGCATAATGGTATGTACGTCTAGGTTTAATTACAAGAATAAGTGTATACATTATTTAACAACAAACAATTGAGACAAATTTGTAATATCAAATTGACCCAAGATATAGAAAGTTCACCATTGTACGATGCTCTTTATAGGACATTTTAGATACGCGTCTATCGTTTTATTATTATCTATTTGCAGGGGAAGAATCATACATACATACCATCACGCCGTCTCCCTCTTGGGGTAGTCAGAGAAGATAGAGCGCCAGACTTTCCAATCGCGACATACGTGTCGATTATTCGCCTTTTTCTACGTCCATACATCTTTTCATTCAGCACCTACGATTTTTCTGACATTCAGCAGTATTTATTATTATAAATGTCTTACAAATTTAAGACTCGACTTATATCCAGACAACCTTTCCCAGAGTCTTTCTTTATTTTTTAGTCTTTCCCTTATTTTCGAGGAATCTTAATTTCCGTTTTAGTAAATTTTAAGAATATTGTAATTAAATTCGATGTATTTCTTGAAAATACTCTAAAAGTCTAGTTTAGTATGATAAGTCTGCAAATGTTCTGTTTTGTGGAGAGCTACATCAGGCTTCCTTCCGAAGCATCAACTGTTGCCTGACTAGTCCACCTACAGTATTAGCTTGGGAGGACCAAGATCCGAGTGAATGCGATGGAATACAAGTAGCCTGAACGAATGGGCATGTACGTGTATACATGTATTAAATAAATTAGTTGTAAGAATTGTTATCTAGTTATAAGTTAATATGTATGAAGGTGTAAACTATTTCTACAAAATTAAATATTAAGACTGTTAAAAATAAAAATGACGAGCAGGAAATTAAAATTAAGTTACGTTATAGTTATAATATATTATATAAATAAGATTATTTCTTTAGTTATAAATTTGTATATGGGTATAAACTTTGGCATGTGTTTGTTACTGTATTTAATTAAAAAAACACTCCTTATATATGTACCGGGTCTCACTTGTCTTGCAAGTAATGCAGAATTCTTATTTCTTGTCAGATAATGGCATTCACATCAACACATCTTTACAATATACTACAAATTCATTTTTCTAATTGAACTAAGAGACTGCAGTTGGTTTCCAAATACAGATGACAAAATCTTTAAGATCAGACACTTTATTGCACTCTGATGACGTGATATTAACCTTTCCCTTCTTGTGCTAAAAAAATCCGCGCGTTCCGGTGCTCTGTATTCAATACACATGTAAAAATGAGCGATTTAAAATCGGAAAAATAAGAATATTCATGGCCAATCGCTTAAATTTATTAGATTTGAAGTCAAAAGTGATAATAATTGAAATTTAATTGCTGAAAACATGGCGAAGCGACCACCTCAACTGGATGTCTGAAAGCTACTGAAGCGAGCGAACTGAAATTCTATTTCTTGCGTTCCCATATTCAGCTGGTGTGTGAATAGCGTCGCTTCCTCACCCATAGCGGTTTTTTTAGAATTAATATACCTACGTCACACACTGGCACACGTTTGATTGTATTGGTAAATTTATTCCCGATTTTCACAAAATATATCTGATGTGGCCGATAAGTGCTAATTATTGTATTATTAATATTATTTTTTTATTTAATGCGTAAATGTATTACGGAAAATCTGAACCCAATATTTATATTATATCTATAGAGATATTAAAGTTTTTAGAAGCAATGCTTTTTTCTCTTAGAGCTACGTTTTTTTACATATTATAACCGCGTTTTTGGTTTGTCCCATACTTTCTGCAATTACAACTGCGCTGTTCGTTTGTCCTATACTTCTTGCCCTTACAACCAAGCTGTTGGTTTGTCCCATACTTCCTGCCTTTACAACTTAACTGTTGGTTTGTCCCATACTTCCTGCCTTTACAACCTAACTGTTGGTTTGTCCCATAATTCCTGCCTTTACATCCTAACTGTTGGTTTGTCCCATACTTCCTGCCTTTACAACCTAACTGTTGGTTTGTTTAATATTTATTTGTTCAATTCTTAAGCGAAAACATGTGAGTGCAGCAACTCGACGTAAGGTTTTTAAAAAAATAAAATGAATTTCTTTATTCTAGCGGTTATGCTTAATGATTTGGAAATTCCATTTGCATAAAACGCACGTTGGAAAAATTGACAATCTTTTTAACGTCATCATTTTTAATTGAAAATAAGTTGCTTTATCTAACCGCAGAATGCCTTTATCAAGAGAATATCTAAATCGTCGTGCATTGTGAATACTATTATAAGTGATTTTTGTTGAAAATGACTTATTACTTATTTTAAATAAGCATTTAATGTAAATAATTATAATCTCGTATATTGATAAGCAAAGAAATACGAGGAAAAATATATATATTATAAAAATAATAATACAACGATAATTTATATAGCGTTGTTTAGATCAGTGGTCTCCAAAGTGGGGTACGCGAGTCGATACTTGGGGGTACATCAAGTGACAGAAAAATTAAGAAGATTTATTAAAGATGAACAAATACTTGTATTTTTAAATTACACGATCATAAACATAAAAAAGGCGAGGAATTCACAATTCTGTGGCCTCCTCGGTCACCTGACCTCAATCCTCTGGATTATTTTTACTAGGGTTGTCTAAAAGATAAAGTTTACTATAAAGCCATTCGCAACGAGGCTGAACTGCACCAACGAGTGAATGCGTCTGCCCGTGAAATTTCGACGCACAGTTTGCGATTGCTGAAGCGATCATTTTTGAGGAGATGCCTCAGGCTTGCATCAGGACAGGAGGGCGACAATTCGAGCATCTCCTATAAAATTTGTGTTTCATTCATCATCCTTAAATTAAATCACACAAACTTGCGCAGTAATGCTACAATAGGTGCTCTACGAGAACCCAAATGAAATATATTTTGCATTAACACATTTCACTTGAACTTTGGTCAGAATCAGCCCCTTTTGAACCAAAAATAGTATTATTTCGTAAAAAAAGTCTAATAGTGTTGCACTATTCTGGAATCTCCATTAAATGAGCAACTTTTTAAAGTAGTATTCTGGAAATCCCCAGTACAATTTTTTTTACCACAGAAGGCCAAAGTTTAGCGTAAAAAATTTTTATTAAAATTTTTTTTTTTTTCAAGTAATTTTTTTGTACACCCCTAATAATTTTTGTACACCCCTAATAATATTTGTACACCCCTAATAATTTTTGTACACCCATAATAATATCTGTACACCCCTAATATTTTTTGTACACCCCTAATAATATTTGTACACCCCTAATAATTTTGGAAATCATTTTGTATGCGATAGATAAGGCTACTATTCAAAAGTATTTCACGATAAAAAAAAATTACGAAAATGGTGATTCGTACACATAACGCAACAAAAAATCTGATGCAAGGTGGGGGGGGATTTTACGAAGTTTTACAAAAGTCCGAATAACTTAAAAACGGTAAGGTCTAAAACTGAGGTCAAGTTTTGATATTCTGGTAGGTTTTGACCCAATCTATCATCACCCTAAATATGATTCATACAATACGGGACACCCTGTATATTCAGGGGTCCGCACTATACATTTCTTCTGTCTTAGGGGTACGCGATCAAAAAGTTTGGAGACCACTGGTTTAGTTAACGGATTCTCCTCGAGGGTGCGCTAATTCAGGATTCAAACCCACTATTATAGATAAATAAAAAATATTACATAATAAGTACATGTATAAAAGTTGTGAGGATTGGAAGATGTCGGCTGTGGCCGTTAAATTAGGTACAGTACCCGGCGGTAAGTAATACACATCGGGCTTAAGAAAGAGACTGTCGGCCATCATCGGCTAACTTCGGCATTGTAGAGCGTCGTCTCTGTTGTCATTCATACACGTGTTACGTCGCGATTTGTCAGTCGTTATCAAGCGACACAGACGAAGCTCTACAAAGCCGAAGTTAGCCGATTATTGCCGACAGTCTCTTTCTTAAGCCCGATGTGTATTACTTACCGCCGGGTACTGTACTTCCTCGAATCTGTATATGTTTAGAAAACATATTTGCTAAGAAACTCGCAAATAACTTACCGAGGGAAGATAAACCATATCTTCCGATTTGCGATTGTTACAAAGTCGGGTTTAGGTGGAGTGTAGGGTATATGTTTAGGAGGAATGTAAAGTACCTATATGTTTAGTGGGTATATGCGATAGTTACGCATTCGGGTTAAGGTGGAGTGTAGGGTATATGTTAAGGAGGAGTGTAGGGTATATGTTTAGTGGAGTGTAGGGTATATGCGATAGTTACACATTCGGGTTTAGGTGGAGTGTAGGGTATATGTTTAATAGAGATTCATTCAAACTGAGAATTATTGACGCAAAATATTTAAATTTCGCAAAATAGGAGGTTTGGGACGAAAAACACGGGAACACGTTTAACAAACAATAATTCTGACATGATTTTGTCCTTGTATTCGTAAACTTGGCCGTCAATGGCAGTTTTTCGAGTGAAAAGTGTGAAATTTGCGTCTATTACTAAGAAATGTTCATATACATTTAGAAGGTTTTGAGGTTTTATATCATAAAAAACGGTCAATGGGTTTCCATTACACATTTGCCTTAATTCATTATAATTCTACCATTTTGGTACGAAAAATTGTTTTTTTTGTTAGTCAAAATTCATTCAAACTGAAAAATATTGACGCAAAATATTGAAATTCCGCAAAATTAGAGGTTTGGGACGAAAAACATGGGAACACGTTGAACAAACAATAATTCTGGCGTGATTTAGTACATGTATTCGTAAACTTGGCTGTCAATGAAAGTTTTTCGGGTGAAAAGTGTGAAATTTGCGTCTATTTCTAAGAAATGTTCGTACACATTTAGAAAGTTTTGAGGTTTTATATCATAAATACCGTCAATGGGTTTCCATTACACGTTTGTCTTAATTCATTATAATTCTACAATTTTTCTACGAAAATTGGTTTTTTGTTAGTCAGAATTTATTCGACCTGAAAAATATTGACAGAAAATATTGAAATTTCGCAAAATTAGAGGCTTGGGACGAAAAACACGGAAACTCGTTGAACAAACAATCATTCTGGCGTGATTTTTTACATTTATTCGTATACTTGGCCCGCAATGGCAGTTTTTCGAGTGAAAAGTGTGAAATTTGCGTCTATTACTAAGAAATGTTCGCACACATTTAGAAAGTTTTGAGGTTTTATATCATAAATAACGGTTAATGCGTTTCCATTGCACGTTTGTCTTAATTCATTATAATTTTACCATTTTTGTACCAAAAATCGTTTTTTTTGTTAGTCAAAATTCATTCGACCTGAAAAATATTGACAGAAAATATTGAAATTTCGCAAAATAGGAGGTTTGGGACGAAAAACATGGGAACACGTTGAACAAACAATAATTCTGGCGTGATTTTGTACATGTATTCGTAAACTTGGCTGTCAATGAAAGTTTTTCGGGTGAAAAGTGTGAAATTTGCGTCTATTTCTAAGAAATGTTCGTACACATTTAGAAAGTTTTGAGGTTTTATATCATAAATACCGTCAATGGGTTTCCATTACACGTTTGTCTTAATTCATTATAATTCTACAATTTTTCTACGAAAATTGGTTTTTTGTTAGTCAGAATTTATTCGACCTGAAAAATATTGACAGAAAATATTGAAATTTCGCAAAATTAGAGGCTTGGGACGAAAAACACGGAAACTCGTTGAACAAACAATCATTCTGGCGTGATTTTTTACATTTATTCGTATACTTGGCCCGCAATGGCAGTTTTTCGAGTGAAAAGTGTGAAATTTGCGTCTATTACTAAGAAATGTTCGCACACATTTAGAAAGTTTTGAGGTTTTATATCATAAATAACGGTTAATGCGTTTCCATTGCACGTTTGTCTTAATTCATTATAATTTTACCATTTTTGTACCAAAAATCGTTTTTTTGTTAGTCAAAATTCATTCGACCTGAAAAATATTGACAGAAAATATTGAAATTTCGCAAAATAGGAGGTTTGGGACGAAAAACATGGGAACACGTTGAACAAACAATAATTCTGGCGTGATTTTGTACATGTATTCGTAAACTTGGCCGTCAATGACAGTTTTTCGGATGAAAAGTGTGAAATTTGCGTCTATTTCTAAGAAATGTTCATACACATTTAGAAGTTTTGAGGTTTTATATCATAAATAATGGCAATGGGTTTCCATTACACGTTTGTCTTAATTCATTATAATTCTACAATTTTTGTACGAAAATTGGTTTTTTGTTAGTCAAAATTCATTCAAACTGAAAAATATTGACGGAAAATATTGAAATTTCGCAAAATAAGAGGTTTGGGACGAAAAACATGGGAACACGTTGAACAAACAATAATTCTGGCGTGATTTTGTACATGTATTCGTAAACTTGGCCGTTAATGACAGTTTTTCGAGTGAAAAGTGTGAAATTTCCGTCTATTACTAAGAAATGATCGTACACATTTAGAAGGTCAATGAAATTGTCAATGAAAGTTTTTCGGGTGAAATTTGCGTCTATTTATAAAGAAATGTTTGTACACATTTAGAAAGTTTTGAGGTTTTATATCATAAATACCGTCAATGGGTTTCCATTACACGTTTGTCTTAATTCATTATAATTCTACAATTTTTCTACGAAAATTGGTTTTTTGTTAGTCAGAATTTATTCGACCTGAAAAATATTGACAGAAAATATTGAAATTTCGCAAAATTAGAGGCTTGGGACGAAAAACACGGAAACTCGTTGAACAAACAATCATTCTGGCGTGATTTTTTACATTTATTCGTATACTTGGCCCGCAATGGCAGTTTTTCGAGTGAAAAGTGTGAAATTTGCGTCTATTACTAAGAAATGTTCGCACACATTTAGAAAGTTTTGAGGTTTTATATCATAAATAACGGTTAATGCGTTTCCATTGCACGTTTGTCTTAATTCATTATAATTTTACCATTTTTGTACCAAAAATCGTTTTTTTGTTAGTCAAAATTCATTCGACCTGAAAAATATTGACAGAAAATATTGAAATTTCGCAAAATAGGAGGTTTGGGACGAAAAACATGGGAACACGTTGAACAAACAATAATTCTGGCGTGATTTTGTACATGTATTCGTAAACTTGGCTGTCAATGAAAGTTTTTCGGGTGAAAAGTGTGAAATTTGCGTCTATTTCTAAGAAATGTTCGTACACATTTAGAAAGTTTTGAGGTTTTATATCATAAATACCGTCAATGGGTTTCCATTACACGTTTGTCTTAATTCATTATAATTCTACAATTTTTCTACGAAAATTGGTTTTTTGTTAGTCAGAATTTATTCGACCTGAAAAATATTGACAGAAAATATTGAAATTTCGCAAAATTAGAGGCTTGGGACGAAAAACACGGAAACTCGTTGAACAAACAATCATTCTGGCGTGATTTTTTACATTTATTCGTATACTTGGCCCGCAATGGCAGTTTTTCGAGTGAAAAGTGTGAAATTTGCGTCTATTACTAAGAAATGTTCGCACACATTTAGAAAGTTTTGAGGTTTTATATCATAAATAACGGTTAATGCGTTTCCATTGCACGTTTGTCTTAATTCATTATAATTTTACCATTTTTGTACCAAAAATCGTTTTTTTGTTAGTCAAAATTCATTCGACCTGAAAAATATTGACAGAAAATATTGAAATTTCGCAAAATAGGAGGTTTGGGACGAAAAACATGGGAACACGTTGAACAAACAATAATTCTGGCGTGATTTTGTACATGTATTCGTAAACTTGGCCGTCAATGACAGTTTTTCGGATGAAAAGTGTGAAATTTGCGTCTATTTCTAAGAAATGTTCATACACATTTAGAAGTTTTGAGGTTTTATATCATAAATAATGGCAATGGGTTTCCATTACACGTTTGTCTTAATTCATTATAATTCTACAATTTTTGTACGAAAATTGGTTTTTTGTTAGTCAAAATTCATTCAAACTGAAAAATATTGACGGAAAATATTGAAATTTCGCAAAATAAGAGGTTTGGGACGAAAAACATGGGAACACGTTGAACAAACAATAATTCTGGCGTGATTTTGTACATGTATTCGTAAACTTGGCCGTTAATGACAGTTTTTCGAGTGAAAAGTGTGAAATTTCCGTCTATTACTAAGAAATGATCGTACACATTTAGAAGGTCAATGAAATTGTCAATGAAAGTTTTTCGGGTGAAATTTGCGTCTATTTATAAAGAAATGTTTGTACACATTTAGAAAGTTTTGAGGTTTTATATCATAAATACCGTCAATGGGTTTCCATTACACGTTTGTCTTAATTCATTATAATTCTACAATTTTTCTACGAAAATTGGTTTTTTGTTAGTCAGAATTTATTCGACCTGAAAAATATTGACAGAAAATATTGAAATTTCGCAAAATAGGAGGTTTGGACGAAAAACACGGAACAATCATTCTGGCGTGATTTTTTACATTTATTCGTATACTTGGCCCGCAATGGCAGTTTTTCGAGTGAAAAGTGTGAAATTTGCGTCTATTACTAAGAAATGTTCGCACACATTTAGAAAGTTTTGAGTTTTATATCATAAATAACGGTTAATGCGTTTCCATTGCACGTTTGTCTTAATTCATTATAATTTTACCATTTTTGTACCAAAAATCGTTTTTTTGTTAGTCAAAATTCATTCGACCTGAAAAAAATATTGACAGAAAATATTGAAATTTCGCAAAATAGGAGGTTTGGACGAAAAACACGGGAACACGTTGAACAAACAATAATTCTGACATGATTTTGTACTTATATTCGTAAACTTGGCCGTCAATGGCAGTTTTTCGAGTGAAAAGTGTGAAATTTGCGTCTATTTCTAAGAAATGTTCGTACACATTTAGAAAGTTTTGAGGTTTTATATCATAAATAACGGCAATGGGTTTCCATTACACGTTTGTCTTAATTCATTATAATTCTACAATTTTTGTACGAAAATTGGTTTTTTGTTAGTCAAAATTCATTCGACCTGAAAAATATTGACGGAAAATATTGAAATTTCGCAAAATAGGAAGTTTGGGACGAAAAACACGGGAACACGTTGAACAAACAATAATTCTGGCGTGATTTTGTACATGTATTCGTAAACTTGGCTGTCAATGAAAGTTTTTCGGATGAAAAGTGTGAAATTTGCGTCTATTTCTAAGAAATGTTCATACACATTTAGAAGTTTTGAGGTTTTATATCATAAATAATGGCAATGGGTTTCCATTACACGTTTGTCTTAATTCATTATAATTCTACAATTTTTGTACGAAAATTGGTTTTTTGTTAGTCGAAATTCATTCGACCTGAAAAATATTGACAGAAAATATTGAAATTTCGCAAAATAGGAGGTTTGGGATGAAAAACACGGGAACACGTTGAACAAACAATAATTCTGGCGTGATTTTGTACATGTATTCGTAAACTTGGCCGTCAATGACAGTTTTTCGGGTGAAAAGTGTGAAATTTGCGTCTATTTCTAAGAAATGTTCGTACACATTTAGAAAGTTTTGAGGTTTTATATCATAAATAACGGCAATGGGTTTCCATTACACGTTTGTCTTAATTCATTATAATTCTACCATTTTTGTACGAAAATTGTTTTTTTGTTAGTCAAAATTCATTCAAACTGAAAAATATTGACGGAAAATATTGAAATTTCGCAAAATAAGAGGTTTGGGACGAAAAACATGGGAACACGTTGAACAAACAATAATTCTGGCGTGATTTTGTACATGTATTCGTAAACTTGGCCGTCAATGACAGTTTTTCGAGTGAAAAGTGTGAAATTTGCGTCTATTTCTAAGAAATGTTCGTACACATTTAGAAAGTTTTGAGGTTTTATATCATAAATAACGGCAATGGGTTTCCATTACACGTTTGTCTTAATTCATTATAATTCTACCATTTTTGTACGAAAATTGTTTTTTTGTTAGTCAAAATTCATTCAAACTGAAAAATATTGACGGAAAATATAGAAATTTCGCAAAATAAGAGGTTTGGGACGAAAAACATGGGAACACGTTGAACAAACAATAATTCTGGCGTGATTTTGTACATGTATTCGTAAACTTGGCCGTCAATGACAGTTTTTCGAGTGAAAAGTGTGAAATTTACGTCTATTACTAAGAAATGTTCGTACACATTTAGAAGGTTTTGAGGTTTTATATCATAAATAACGGTTAATGGGTTACCATTATACGTTTGTCTTAATTCATTTTAATTCTACAATTTTTGTACGAAAATTGTTTTTTTGTTAGTCAAAATTCATTCAAACTGAAAAATATTGACGGAATATATTGAAATTTCTCAAAATTTAGAGGTTTGGGACGAAAAACACGGGAACTCGTTGAACAAACAATAATTCTGGCGTGATTTTGTACATATATTCGTAAACTTGGCCGTCAATGACAGTTTTTCGGGTGAAAAGTGTGAAATTTGCGTCTATTTCTAAGAAATGTTCGTACACATTTAGAAAGTTTTGAGGTTTTATGTCATAAATAACGGTTAATGCGTTTCCATTGCACGTTTGTCTTAATTCATTATAATTTTACCATTTTTGTACCAAAAATCGTTTTTTTGTTAGTCAAAATTCATTCGACCTGAAAAATATTGACAGAAAATATTGAAATTTCGCAAAATAGGAGGTTTGGACGAAAAACACGGGAACACTTTGAACAAACAATAATTCTGGCGTGATTTTGTACATATATTCGTAAACTTGGCCGTCAATGACAGTTTTTCGGGTGAAAAGTGTGAAATTTGCGTCTATTTCTAAGAAATGTTCGTACACATTTAGAAAGTTTTGAGGTTTTATGTCATAAATAACGCAATGGATTTCTTTCACACTTTTGTGTTGATTCATTGATAATTCTAGCATTATTGTAACTATTTTACGTGTTAATACGGAAAAATGATGCACTTTTGAAAAATCTCATTATTTTTTTATCAAAATTGTGCTCATTACCATTTCATCAAAATTGTGCTCATTACCATTGCATCAAAATTGTGCTCATTACCATTGCATCAAAATTGTGCTCATTACCATTTCATCAAAATTGTGCTCATTACCATTGCATCAAAATTGTGCTCATTACCATTTCATCAAAATTGTGCTCATTACCATTGCATCAAAATTGTGCTCATTACCATTTCATCAAAATTGTGCTCATTACCATTGCATCAAAATTGTGTTCATTATCATTTTCACCATAATTATGTCTATTTTATGCATAAACAGTAAAAAATTATGCATTTTTGAAATATTTCATTAATCAAAATTGTGAATATTGAAGATAAGGTCTATCAAAATATATATGGAATTGAAAATACTGGCTTACTTATGCATTATTTTAATTGTTTTATTGCGTTGATATTTGGTTATATTGAATTATAACAATTTGGTTATATTGAATTGTAACAAGTTATATTGAATTGTTACAATTTGGTTGTATTTAATTGTAACAATTTGGCTATATTGAATTGTAACAATTTGGTTATATTAAATTGTTAAAATTTTCGTTTTATTGAATTGTAACAATTTGGTTATATTGAATTGTAACAATTTGGTTATATTAAATTGTAACAATTTTCTTTATTGTAACAATTTGGTTGTATTGAATTGTAACAATTTGGTTATATTGAATTGTAACAATTTGGTTATATTGAATTGTAACAATTTTCGTTATATTGAATTGTAACAATTTGGTTATATTGATTTGTAACAATTTGGTTATATTAAATTGTAACAATTTTTGTTTTATTGAATTTTAACAATTTGGTTGTATTGAATTGTAACAGTTTGGTTATATTAATTTGCAACAATTTGGTTATATTGAATTGTTATATTTTTTTTTATATTGAACTGTAACAATTTGGTTAAATTGAATTGTAAAAATTTGGTTATATTGAATTGTATTTTTACTAAACCATTTTTCTTTATTATTAATGAAGCATTCCTGTTTATTTTAAATACTGCCTGGTTCGATTCCTTTGCAGTGCTACTCCTCTCAAATATTGCAGCCATTTTTTCCACCTAATATTTGAGGGTATAAGAATACCTATGACTTCGGTCATATCATTTCTTTAAAATAAAAAAAAAAGAGAAAAATAAAACATGCCGGTGTGCTCCGATAGTCTCACTTTGGTGTACCATCGGATCCAGTACAGCGGTGTAGCCAGTAAGTTTTCTGGTGTGCAACCGCTCACTCAATGGCGTAGCTTCACTTTCCAATCGGATTGGCGTCGAGGTAGCGAGAGGATCCTCGACTACGAGGCCCAGCAACGATATGCTACTATTTGTAGCCTTAAATACCAATAGACTATCATCACATTCACATAGAAGCTACATTGTTCCATTGATAAATAATAAATGAATAATTTTATCACGTTCTGTAGATAGAAAGTCGAAGAATTTTATAATTTTTCATCTGAAAACGAATAAAAGGGGAATAAAATTCGTTTAAATATTTTTTTATATAAACTTTTATTGATATCAACAGTTGGCAAAAAAAATCTACAAATATTTTAACGTAGATAAACCTATGAAGTTAGAACACAATACATATCAAATTATCTACAAAATTGATAACTCCCAAATCCCAAACAGGTATTTCATAATATCGTCTTCATACGTAAAGTTCGGTATAATACTTAAATACACTAACTGTATAATTAAAGCCTCTACTTAGAGAAGTCTATTGTCACTTTATCTAAGAATAACACTTTCATTTCACTATCACAAGTCTTTTATCTTTACCTTCTCTTCTTTAATAAGTACAGTCTTCTTTCTATTTTCAATACTGATTTTCTAATATCACTATACGTTCGGCAGGGCAGGTAGGTCTATGACGAGTCGTGTTTTGAATACATGAACCTGAATGGACAGAATAATGCTCCAACGTGGAATTGTTGACAGTGGCGTAGATAAGGGATGCAAGGTGGACTGTTATCCTTAGGCACTGGGCTAAAGGGTGACAACCCCCGTGGCCTAAAGTTAAAATACTTGTCTTCTAATTGTTCAGGAATTGTTTGGTACATACTAGAGTTGACGTATAAGCTTTAATTAAGGGTGCAAAGATTAAGTCCGTATAATGCCAAAGGTCATTTCCCTTCTCCCGTGACGTCGGACTTAAAGTCTGTCGTCGCTACTATTCTATACACACTCAGCTGTGTCGCTTCCGGAGTAGTTTCTTTGGGCAGTTTCTGCTTCGTCACTATGTGATGTTGCACTCATATAAAAATTAAGACTATTTCAATCTTCTAGTATATATAGATCGCGCTGAAAAGGGACTTATTTCGTCCTAATAACAGTGTGGGTAGTGAGTGGGTGGGATCGAATCGAACTTTATTCCATTCCAGGGATCCCGGATTTTATTCCTGATAGTACCCGATTTATTAAAAATTGATTCCAGCCTAGCTTTCATTTCAGGATTCTTTAATGTGTTTGGTTATTATTGGTAGCTACTGACATGAAAACAAGAAAAAACAAACTATTTGAAATTTAAAACAATGAACAGTACTGTATTGTTTATAATACTAAAATATTTTACCTAAATATTTACTTAATTAAAGATCCCGGCTTTGATGTTATGGAACTCCATATTATAATATTTAACAATAAATTACTTTGTTATTCCACTAAAGATTCAATATTACATTAATCCCCGCTACACGTGTTTCTAACTCATATTCCGATGCTTCTGTTCAGGCAAAATGAGCCCGGTTTGTTACGAGAGCAGTACTTAGGTCAGACTGTCATAAACATTGATTCTAATTCTAAACAAACCGCGATCATTCTGCATGAAGGGAGCCTCGGGATTGAAGGTAGAAACACGTGTAGCGGGGATTAATATTGTAACTAGTGGAATAAAAAAGTGATTTGTCATTAAATAAATGCACTGAATATTTACTGCTTGTATATTTCACAAATAATCGCATTAATCGTTCATTTTATTAGATGTATTCAATATATGTAATACACGTGATGAAAATGAGATGTATTCAATATTTGTAATACACGTGATGAAAATTAGATGTATACAATATATATTTAATACATGTGATGAAAATTAGATGTATTCAATATACACGTGATCAAAATGAAATGTACACAATATATGTAATACACGTGATGAAAATGAGATGTATTCAATATATTTAATACACTTGATGAAAATTAGATGTATTCAATATATTAGATGTATTTAATATACACGTGATCAAAATGAGATGTATTCAATATATGTAATACACGTGATGAAAATGAGATGTATTCAATATAGTTAATACACGTGATGAAAATTAGATGTATTCAATATATTAGATGTATTCAATATACACGTGATCAAAATGAGATGCATTCAATATATGTAATACACGTGATTAAAATTAGATGTATTCAATATTTGTAACACACGTGATGAAAATTAGATGTATTCAATATATGTAATACACGTGATGAAAATTAGATGTATCCAATAATTGTAATACACGTGATGAAAATTAGATGTATTCAATATATTTAATACACGTGATGTATTCAATATATTAGATGTATTCAATATACACGTGATCAAAATGAGATGTATTGAATATATGTAATACACGTGATGAAAATTAGATGTATTCAATATGTGTAATACACGTGATGAAAATTAGATGTATTCAATATATTCAATACCCGTGATGAAAATTAGATGTATTCAATATATTAGATGTATTCAATATACACGTGATCAAAATGAGATGTATTGAATATGTGTAATACACGTGATGAAAATTAGATGTATTCAATATATGTAATACACGTGATGAAAATGAGATGTATTCAATAAATTTAATACGCGTGATGAAAATTAGATGTATTCAATATATTAGATGTATTCAATATACACGTGATCAAAATGAAATGTATTCAATATATGTAATACACGTGATGAAAATGAGATGAATTCAATATTTGTAATACACGTGATGAAAATGAGGTGTATTCAATATATTTAATACATGTGATGAAAATGTGATGTATTCAATATATTAGATGTATTCAGTATACACGTGATCAAAATGAGATGTATTCAATATATGTAATACACGTGATGAAAAAAAGATGTTTTCAATATTTATAATACACGTGATGAAAATTAGATGTATTCAATAAATGTAATACACGTGAAGAAAATTAAATGTATCCAATAAATGTAATACACGTGATGAAAATGAGATGTATTCTATATATTTAATACACGTGATGAAAATTAGATGTGTTCAATATATTAAATGTTTTCAATATACACGTGATCAAAATGAGATGTATTCAATATATGTAATACACGTGATGAAAATGAGATATATTCAATATATGTAATACACGTGATGAAAATGAGATGTATTCAATATATTTAATACACGTGATGAAAATGAGATATATTCAATATTTGTAATACACGTGATGAAAATTAGATGTATTTAATATGTAATACACGTGATGAAAATTAGATGTATTCAATAAATGTAATACACGTGATAAAAATTAGATGTATTAAATATATTTAATAAACGTGATTAAAATTAATGTATTCAATATATGTAATACACGTGATGAAAATGAAAAGACTTGACATTTCGATTTATGATGTATGCAAAAATAAATATTTTACATCCTGAAATGCACGTACAGGTTTTGCCTTGGCAATTGCACTTCCAGATTATTTCCAGACCACCGCTAGCTAACGCTTTAAGCAAGGGGGTGCCTATTTTGTATCTTGTCCCTAAGGAGTATAAGACCCTTACTACGCCACCAGCTGAATTTGTGGATCCACTGTCAAACTTTACAGCCGACTGAAGAAAAACGATTCCACCCTGACGTTCTTGCATCATTGATTGATTGTTGGCTCTCCACCGTTTAAAAAAACGGAATTACTCCGAGAGATTAAATATTCCCTGGAGCTTTTTTTTAAATTCTATTCTCGTTCAGTTTGATAGTTTCGAATCCTGGTTCGATGTTATTGTCTATGTCAGTCTTTACTTCGAGGATCGTCTCTCCAGTGTAATTATTCTGAGTGGTGACCTTTTTGTGCCTTGGTGGTCTCACTGGAGGCTCTACTGGTGCCGGTTTGCTCTTCTTCATCAGTAAGTTCTTGATCCTATGACCACCTTGGTAATAATAGAAGTAGAACAGAGCGAATGATACAAGAGCAACGCAAAGCATAATAGCGGCAATGAGGAATCCGATCCATGACCCTCCTTCTTCTGGAGGTATTTCTGTAGATGTTGCTGTTGCGTTCGAGCTTTCCGTAACTTCGATCGTTGTCGTTTTGTGAGTTGTTGTTCTTCTGGTCGGCAAGACGTAAGTCGGTCTTGGTCTTGCTGTTGTACCTCCAGGTATAATAGGCTCCGCTGTTAGACCGACGGAAACGTCTGCACAAGCTCTGAACTCTTCTTGATGGCCACAACCAACGGCTCCTGTTCCATCTGCACAAGTGCCCCAGTTGTTACCGGCGATGTATTTCCATTGAATCACACAATGGTCACACATGACGTCTTTTGGCAGTTTGTATTGCATTTCATATATTTTGTTTCCATCTTTTGGATAGTATTTAGTGATTCTATCACCTTCCTTTGCATCAGCGTTGTAAGCTTCTAAAACGTATCGGTCGAGGCATTCTTGAGTCGTATTCTCCATGTAGGGACATAGACGAAATTCGAAGAAACCATTATGGTTAGCTGTGAGCTCGACACGGATGGTGATGACGGCATTGACGAGATATCGTCTGACGGTAATTCCTTGTCCGAACCTACCACCGTACTCGTGAGGTCGTGGGGTTTTCTGGTCCCAGGCGTCTCCGCAGATGCCGCAGTTGCCAGCGTTCTTGGACCACTGCCGGTTGAAACCGCCGCAGTAGAGTTCGTGGTCGTTATAGTTGTGAGGGGTAGCAAAGCCTTGCCTCCATGCGGAGGCGCGCGAGGGCGGCTCGATGAGTCGACCGTGGCCGCGCACGCTCACCAACAGGACTTTCATCGTCAGTAAGAGCGCCAGCCGCCTCTGCGAAAATAAAATAAAAATATATTAACAAATCATCAAATAATCGTGATCAGGTCAGTCTTAGTCAACATTTGGCGTTATTTACATTAGAATAATTTAATACTTTTTGTGGATATATGACGAAATTCGTGTATATAATAGAATTCAACTCTCGACACTGATAAGATCAAAATTAGGAATTTCGTGGCCATGTAGTTAGGTTACTTGTCTTTTACCCTAGTTGTTGCGTGCTCAATTCCCTTTGGAATCCAGATTACTTTAAAAGATTTTAGTTGGTTTTCACTTAAGGACTCTTAAACATCTTTCTGGTTGGTTGGAAAATATTGCCACATGGCAATAATTCCCGCTAGGTTGTACTGTATACAACAAACATGTAATTTAATCCAATACAATGAATGAATGATGTTTTCTAACAAATATCATTCCAGCTGATAAAAAACATTGTAGGTATTACATTTAGGTCAGGGATGGCGAACCTTTTTGAGACTGAGTGCCAAAATTTTTTTTTTTTCAATAAAATAATATGTCGCGTGCCACATGCCATGGAAATAAAAATGCATCAAATGTTTGTGTAACTTCAGATTTTTAATAAAAACAAAAATTAATACACCGAGGAAAATAATTAAGTACTTATTAATGGCGAACTAAGAGAAATAAATAAAAAAATAGACTTGAAAAAAATTGTGAACCTCAAAACTTATTAGTGAGATTTTTGTTGTTGGATGCTAGATGCCAAATATTTTATATCGGGTTCATAGCTGGTAGCTTTTAATAAAATACAAGCAGTAGTACTTTCGTCTGTAAGTCTACTTCTTATGTCTGATTTAATAAAGTTCATTGAAGAAAATAATGATTCACAGGAATACGTCGACGAAAAAATTGTTAATATGCCCATTGCTATTTTTTTAAGACAAGAAAAAGTTTCCGGGATGGAATGCCAAGTTGTAAGTACTTCATTTTCGGCATTCCTCTGGACTGGTCCAACGAATCGATCTCGCTCAATTTCTTCCAAAACAATTCTTAAGTCTTAAAATTTTTGTGTCCATATCGAACTCGACTGAAAATCTACCAATTCCATTTCAAAATCATCTAATTCCATGTATTCAAACATTGTTAAGTTTAATTGTTGATACTTATATGTGTCTGGATGGGTAATAAATTTTGTAGTTTCTTCAAGTTGTCGAAACTGAACAAACCTTCTTGAAAATTGTTCTATTGTTGCGTCTAAAGCATTTTCAAATGATTCTATTAATTTTCCTACGTCTGGCTTTTCATGGATTTCCAGATCCATCATGTATTATTTTAGGTTGGGAAAGTACTTAAAATTTCTGGTCATTATATCACGCTTAAATATTTGTAACTTAGCTTCAAATGCTTTTATATTATCAAACATAACAGTAATTATTTTGCCACGGCCTTGTAATTTTATATTTAGATCATTCAAATGGGAGCAAAAATCAGTAAAGAACATCAATCTCGAAATCCACTCAACATCTGATAATTCTTCATACTGAATTATTTTCTGGTTACTTAAAAACATATAAATTTCATCAAAGCACTCAACGAAACGCTGAAGTACTTTGCCGCGACTAAGCCAACGAACGTTATTATACATCGTTAATCCATTATACATCGAATTGACCTCATTTAATAATGATTCAAATTTTCTTTTGCATACAGGATGCGCAGCAATATAATTGACTATCTTAGTCACAAGTTTCATCACATCTTCAAAAGATTTAAGACCATCCTTTGCACACAGCGCTTCCTGGTGTATTATACAATGAAATGCTAACAGTGGATGGCCAACAAACTTTGTAAATAAATTGACGAATCCTGCTGTTTGGCCAATCATACTGGGTGCACCATCTGTACTTACTGAAACGATTTTCGACAAATTTATTTCTGCTCTAGAAAGAGCCTCTACAACTGCTTTGCAAACATCTGTGCCTTAAGTAGTTTCTGGTAAAGAAACCAAACTTATTAATTCTTCCATTATTTTATTGCCAACAAAATATCGAACAAAAATAGCTAATCGAGCCGAGAGAGTGACATCAGTGCTTTCATCAAGACAAATAGAAATCCAATCACATAATTTTATATCTGTTTTTTGTTGATATGTTACATTTTTACCCATCTTCAAGATTCTGTCTTTTATTGTATTTCGAGCGATAGGCAATTCTTTTATTCGTTCGAATATTTTTTCTTTATTTCCAAAATCCTCAAAAAGAAATGGTGCGCATTCTAAAAATGCATTCTTGATGTAGTCTCCATCGCTGAATGGTTTTCCATTTTTGGCAATTATTTTGGCTATTTCAAAGCTAGCAGCAACATAATTGGAATTACTATTAACAAACTTATTTAAAGCACTCGATTGTAGATTTTTGTTTTTGATTGCTCTTAAAATATATTCTTTTTGTTCATCTCTGCTTTTGCCAAGAAGTTCCTTATGAATTGTTTCATAGTGTCTTTTTACAGATGATGTTCTAGATACCACTGACACAGAACATATAACACATATTGCTTTGTCACTTCTTTCAATTACAACGTACATTTCAGTCCACCAATTTTGAAATTGTCTGCCAGAATTTTTACTAAAAGTTTTTGTTTTTGTTTCTTATATGTACAGCCATCTTTGTGGGTGCCAATAAACAGTTTGTTTCTGTATTAATTAGATTGTTTTTATAGCACAAATTGATAACAAAACTGCTCCGATCAGGTAAAGAGTTATTCTGTCACTGAAACATCAAATCGTCGAATTTAAATTGTCGATAAATCATATTCATCCACAAGAGTAGCAATTATACACCTAAACCACAGGAGAGCTGATGATCTAATGCGCATCGAGAGCGCGCAGTGCGACGTATGTCGTGGATAAATCAAACACTTCGGAACGGCTCGTGCCGGGAGCGAAGTTCATTACAAAAAAAAAATACACCTCAAGGGACTAGCACCGCGCGGGAAGCATTAAACAATGCGATTTATTTATGCATGAATGTCGTCATATCCTTCGTTTCTGAAATTATTTATGAACAAAGAAAATACACGTCGCTATTTAAATATTTTTTTAATACTATTTCTATAACTTTTTTTATTTTTTCTTATACACTTTTATTTTTTCTCCTCATTCGCGTGCCACGCAAAATCGTCTCGCGTGCCACCTGTGGCACGCGTGCCATAGGTTCGCCATCCCTGATTTAGGTTGTAAATCGAACAATTTTTTAGGTGTATTGCCATATATTGAAATAAACCTTACTTGAAAACCAGATTGGAACCATTTTAAAAAATCTGAGTTCCCAGTGGAAATCGAACTCTCAACCCTCAGGCTGGAAGATAAGCAACTTAACCACGGAGGTTGTCTTTGCATTGTAAAACTAAAAAGTATGTTACTATTGTGGTGGTCGCACACTCGGAACACTGTGGGCGTCCATACACACGGTCAATGATCGATAAAGTGACATTTGCATTCCTTAGCAATTCAAAACAAACAATTACAAAGTCCACGCGCCGGCCATTCAACCCGTAGCCGGGAGCGGACCGCATTCCATACTAGAGCGAGAACGCACCACACTTGTCTCGCCTGTTCCGTATTTGAATGATACCTACATACAACATTAATCGTTTTTGCATTCGCAGAAACGAGACGTATGTATGCATATCGCGAGCGCATTCCCGCGTACATTCTAAAATGATATAAATACCTACGTTACTAATAAACACTCTCTCTTTCCGCATTGCGGTCTAACGAGTTTTATTTATCAACAAATCATCATCATCTCTCCCTTAAGGACTAGCTCCTAAACTATTATGATTAAATGTGGTAAATCTGTGAAGTAAATGTAAAGTTATGCAGAAACATGTTCGAATCAACTAACTTTAGTTTAAAACAAATATGTCGTGTTCGACTATTTCCATGGATTTAAATTTTTTTATTTAAAAAATATATTGATTATCGAAAACAATATTTTATCCCGTTGATTATCTTAAATGCATACTATAGTTCGGAAATTCTAGGATGAGTCCTGTGACAGTTCACAAATTTGCTCCAATACAACGTTGTAACGATGTTCAGTAATTTTAATTATTTTATCAACTTTAATATAAGCCTCAAATCTAATAAATAGCAAGCTATTTAGGTAAATACATTACATCAGGTTGTATTGGGGCAAATTTGTGAGCTGTCACAGGACTCTTCCTAGAATTTCCGAACTATTGTTTATAGATTTTTTTTATTAAAAAATAATACGCGCATTTCGTACAAAATTTTACTAAAAACAATACGCACACTTGGTAAAAAAAATCTTTTTTAAAAATAATACCCACGCTTGTTGCAAAATTTCTTTATTAAAAACAATACGCAGACTTGGTACAAAATTTCTTTATACAAATCAATACGCATATTAGGTTCCAAATTTCTTTTTAAAAAACGTCATGCATACTTGGTACAAAATTTACCTAAAATCTGAACCCAGTATTTATTATATTTATAGAGATATTAAAGTTTTTAGAAGCAGTGTGTACTAGTTACACATCACAGCATAGGAAGGGTCGAAAAAAAGCAAATAAAAATTAATATGGGGGGAGAAAAAGATCTGATTTTACCCATTTCCGCAAGTGTTAGGAATTTTTTTTCTAATTATTTTGGTGATGTCATTCCAAATGGGTATTTCTGGCTTCAGAATACAGTTTGTACTCGTATATTTATTTACTAAGGAATTTCAACAAGCTATACAAAAACGTGTTCTAATCGGTTTTAAAACAATATTTACTTTATAAATTGCACACGTATTGGTGGAATTTATAAAGAATATCGTATAACAATTATTACTTTACAATTCCAAAGAGTAAAAAGCGAACATTTTTAAAAATAAATTTGTTGTTGAAAATTATAGTTAATTACAAAAGTTTCAACTAAATTTTCAATAAGCGTTGTGTGAAAATAAAAAAAAAAAACAATTCAACGCAATCATGTATTCTTAAATTTGTAATTATATTTGTTTATCAGCTGTTTGAGTATACTATTGACATCTGTGTGATAATTTGAAAACTGACTACAACAATGTCTATGAATGAACCGCTTAACTATAGCGTCAGCTGATATAATGTTTCAATGTTCATCGCTAGATGGCAATACTTTATACTGCACAAAAGGCGTTTGAGTGGAGTCATATTAAGAAATTGAAAATGGTATGTGGATCGGATCGAAAAGGGATACATCATTTACATTATTTTATATGTATGGATACATAACCCATGAGCTAAACTTAACAAACATTAATTTATTGTATCAAAGATTTTTTTAAGCCGACAAATTTGACTCTGAAACACCAATTCGTCGTTGTTCTGCGAAAAGTATTTTAGTCCAAATATTGAGTTTAATTTTTTTTTATTTTTTATTTATTATTACACATGACAAGAAATATACATAATTTGCGAAAAAAACAACAGGTAATTTAATTAAGACATACATTATTTTAATGGATCTGGGTTTGTCGCCTTTCATTTGTCGTATCCCCAGTAAACTAGGTTTTTGCCTGTATCTCACTGAGGATATTTAGCATGAAAAAATAAATCGATACTTCTTTCCGATTTTTGATTACACAAAAACAAAACCCCGTTGCACGTTCTCATCAACCTGACAAACAGTGACACTCAATTACAACTGGAAACATCATGCGGAATCAAACTTTTCACACATCATCACTCCAGAAATACCAAAAATTTCCATCCCTTAATATACCGCACACAATAATAAGAATAAAAATAAAAACAAAAGTAAAACCGAAAATGAATCCAAAATGAAATAAAAATGCAATTTAAATTTCGGAAGGCGATGTAAAATCAAATTGTTTGAGAAGCGACCGAACTGAGATTCTATTTTTTGCGTTCCCATATACTGAAGTAGAATGAGAATGAGACGTGAATAGTGTCGCTTCCTCACCCATACGGATTTTTAGAATGAATATACCTACATCACACACTGGCACACGTTTGATTGTATTGGTGAATTTATTCCCGATTTTCACAAAATATCTCTGATGTGGCCGATAAGTGCTAATTATTATTAATATTATTTTTTCATTCAATGCGTAAATGTATTACGGAGGAATACCTAAAATCTGAACCCAGTATTTATTATATTTATAGATATTAAAGTGTTTAGAAGCAATGTGTACTAGTTACATATCACACGACAGGAAGGGTTAAGTGAAAACCAGATTGACACATTAATAAAAAAAAATAGGCAGCCGTAGGAATCGAACGTGTAACCTTCGGGTTAGACAGGGGTATAATTAATTAGGTCACAGAGGTCGTCAACTTCAGTCAACCAACTCTGTACCCTAGTTGGTAAAACATCTAACTCCGGGATTATGGGCTCGATTTCCGTTGATACCTATTCTTTTAAAATGATTCGAGACTACTTTCCTTTTCAGGCCTCTTAAATATATTTCTGATTGGTTGGCAGACATTGCAGCTTATAAAGAAATCTACCATAGTGTACTGTATTTATATTGTGCAATAAAACCTTGTCTTAAGTGTCATACAATTGATGGCCATCTGGAATAATTCGCTGATAACGTTATGTGGCACTGTGATTATACTTAATCACAGTGCCACATAACGTTATAATTTTCAAAGGGATCTCCAGTCAATAATTTCCGAAGGGATCTCCAGTCAATAATTTCCGAAAGGATCTCCAGTCAGCCTTACATCGGTTCATCTTCGTATCGATTAACAAATCCAATCTAGTGACGTCAAAGAATAATTTTGATGTTTGAACTCTATTGGGCTGTTTGAACTCCAAGCCATTAAATCGCTTTATAATAATTGAATTTTGATAAAATTTCCCAAAAAGCGTTGTCTTCAAGTGCTTATAAAATTATATACGCACCCCATATACATATCTAGCACTTCAGTGTCAAACGAAAACACTTAGAAACAGAGCAATGGCAAAAGCTTGATCATAATATCTCGCCTTATTTGACCGATTCGGAACAATTAATTTAGTAGATAAAAACAAAATCAACGTCAAAGTTGTATTTCTCTCCGAAGGAATATATTTTAGACACAGATTCGAACGATGAAATGGAGACACTCGAATACAAAGAGACAAAAGTGTTGAATCTATCTATCTTCTTGAACCCTTCCTTCCCTGTGATGTGTAACTAGTACACATTGCTTCCAAAAACTTTAATATATCTATAAATATAATAAATACTGGGTTCAGATTTAAGGTATTCCTCCGTAATACATTTACGCATTGAATGAAAAAATAATATTAATAATAATTAGCACTTATCGGCCACATCAGAGATATTTTGTGAAAATCGGGAATAAATTCACCTATACAATCAAACGTGTGCCAGTGTGTGACGTAGGTATATTCATTCTAAAAAACCGCTATGGGTGAAAACGGACGATATTCACGTCTCACTCTCACTCTACTTCGGTGTATGGGAACGCAAGAAATAGAATCTTAGTTCGCTCGCTTCTCTCGCTTCAGTAGCTATTGGGCATCCATTTGAGGTTGTCTTTTCGTCCGTTTTGTGAACGTCGGCCGATGTTTTTTTTCATGTTTTCAGCAATTAAATTGCAATTATTATCACTTTTGACTTCTAATTTAATTCATTTAAGCGATTGGCTGTGAATATTTTTATTTTTCTGATTTTAAATCGCTTATTTTTACATGTGTATTGTACTGAATACACAGCACCGGAACGCGCGAATTTTTAAGCACAGGAAGGGAAAGGTTTTTTAGCACAGGAAGGGAACAAACGCAATTATTCAATAACAGTTATATGAAACGTCACTTTAGCCACAAAGGCACATACTCGTATTTCCTCAAAGTAGTATAACGCTTTTTCACATACGAGAAGCTCTGCTATTTCGGAAGAACTAATTATAAAGAAGGATGTTACAAATTCCATGGATAGCAAGGGAAACTAACGCCCCCATTCTCGAAGAATTGAGAATCACCAACTAGAGTGTCGACAATATACCTTCAAGATCTCCGATTCTTTGGGTTTGTAGGGTACCCACGTCCCTAAAATATTGTCAACATGCAGGGTCAACGACCGATGAATCAACCTCTGGATATGGACAATTGTCACATACCAGAACGTCAACACTGTTTACACGCAAATAATATTTACATCGCATTCCAAGGTAGAAAGAGAACATATCACGCCGTCTCGCCGTTTCGACAATAAATATCCTACCCACCGTATTATCCGCAGCGCTTGCGACCACCTCAGCATGCGCAGGAGTGAGATCGAGATATACCGCGGACGCAGTCACGCGTCCCGTTCTGAAATTCTATATATACCTACTTATCGATGAATAAAGGCACTTGTTATTATTCACTTGACCATTCATCGCTGTTTATTATTTATCGATTATTCACTCTCACTTTTACCGCATTCCTGAATCGACGTATTTTATTTTGAATACAAACAAATCAAAATCATCACGACGTATCAAATTAAGCATCCCGCTAAATTGATGACCCCGAACGAAAAGGAACACAGAATTCGACTAAAGCGAATACAGAGATGTCAACATCAACATCATCAGCACGTCCTACTAGGACACACGCTAAAGGTTCATTACTCGTGGCTAAGGAAACAGTTTAGAGAGGTTTGTGATTACTGGAGACGTAGAGGGACGACGCGCAAGAGGAAGAATCCTAATTCGTTGGATTGACTAAATCTACGGTTTCCTAAGAAAGCGGTTCTGTTATGTAGCGGCCGTAATATGACGTGATGCTGCGGACGTAAGAAAACGGACATAAGAACGGTAACCAGATATGTAAACTTAAAAAAAGACGGAAACGGTCAATGAGCGTATTGCGATGGAGAATGGACGTGTGCGCAAGTAGTTTGCGTCGCATCCGCCTGGCGCGCCGCCAGAAATGAGAACCCACAACTGTCAGTTGGAAACGTCAAATCTGACAGCTCCATGAACGAATTTATGAAGTTTGGTTTTTATTTTTTTAAGGAAGAAGTAACATTAGGTTCTTTTTAATTTGTTTAGAATAATTAATCTTATAAACCCCCAACAAGGCAGGAACACAACCTTATCAATTTACATTATACATACATTCCTGACTTTTCAAGTGTAGTCACGATATTATTTCACATATTTTGTTTCAACTGGGCTTTTCTATAGTCTTTGCTCTCCACATTATATAAAGTTTCATTATTTGTTACAAAATAAATCAATATTTCGTCATTTTCGCTGGTCTAAATTACGTTTGTACTCATTTTTTATTTTAAAACGGTGTCCGCTACACGGCTAAAAACGTTCCACAACTGTTTGCTCCGCTATGACGACCGTCATGCAAATGGCAGCATCGCTATTTGACGATACGCTCACAACCAACGCTCTCTAGGAAACCAACGCCATTGGTTTGCATATACAATGTTTTGTTACGGCCGCTACATAACGGAACCGCTTTTTTAGGAAACCGTAGCTTAAGTGAGAGACACAACTGAACTACCCTCTGAGTGCATCCATGGATTGATAGGAGTCGTCAGCGGCTATCATGGTAGCCACGATGCTCAGTCATTAGTTACATGACAGTATGACGATCAATTATGAACCGCACTAATCAAAGCCGCAATAATCAAAACCGCATTAATCAAGAATACCTGTATTTTTACAACGAACTTAACATATATCCACTGTATATTTTACAGATAAGTAGATTGCAAATGAAAGTCAGTGAATTCGCTAACTACAATAACCCATCATTTTTTGTATTGCAAAATACCCGTACTTTTGTTATTTATTTGCACTTTCACGATATTTTCCCACGTTACCTGTGATATTGCACCCACGGTGTTGTTTCAACGCTCCGATTCTATTAATTATCTTGTCATCATAATCTGATAAAATTGCCAAATTGCCATTTTTTTATTGAATCCACTTGTTTTACCAAAGACCTTGTATTTTTTTATGCAATCATCATTATTACGTGCTCTTTGGTTACCATAGACCTACGCTCAGAAACATCATTATATTCTGTGAAGAGGTGCCAAGGTTTGTGATCATGATATTAAATAAAGCCAGCGCTAGAAATAATATCCTTCGGAAATTCATTGGAACGTCATTTGGAGTACAACCATAAACAATAAACTTTTCCCTGTCAGGTGTGAGGTAGGTGGTATGTACATGTTGGTCAGACTGTGTTTGACATTTTTATTTTCGTTTTAAAAAATATTTAAAGCCTTTTAATTAGTAAAATGTTAATAATTCAAGGTTTGTTGATGTTCTGTATCATTTTATGCCTCTTTTTGCCATTTTTTTTTACTGTCTTGAAATTAAATTCAGGATTGTATTGTAAGTGGTTACACTTTCGTTGTTTATAGTACAACTTGGTGAGCTTATTGTCATGTGGTAATAACTTCCAATCAACCAAAAGATGCTCAAGAGGTTTTAAGTGAAAACTAGACTGGAATCCTTATTAAAAAATCAAGGGGTTCCAACGGAAAATGAACCCGCAATCTCCGGGCTGGGAGACAAGCATCTTATCAACAAGGCTACTAAGGTCGTCACTACACTACACTAAGAAATGGAGAGGGTTGTCACTACACAAATAAATGGATAGGGTTGTCACTACACTAAGAAATAGAGAGAGTTTTCACTACACTAAGAAATGGAGATTGGTGTCACTACACAAATCAATTGATAGGGGTGTCACTACACAAATAAATGGAGAGGGCTGTCACTACACAAATAAATGGAGAGGGTTGTCACTACACTAAGAAATTGAGAGGGGTGTCACTACACAGACATAGAGAGGGTTGTCACTACACTAAGAAATGGAGAGGTTTGTCACTATACTAAGAAATGGAGAGGTTTGTCACTACGCTAAGAAATGGAGAGGATTGTCACTACACAAAAAAATTGAGAGGGGTGTCACTACACAAATAAGTGGAGAGGGTTGTCACTACACTAGGAAATGGAGAGGGTTGTCAATATACTAAGAAATTGAGATAATTGTCACTACACTAAGAAATGGATAGGGTTGTCACTACACTAAGAAATGGAGAGGATTGTCACTACACTAAGAAATGTAAACTATATAGCACAATATACAAATTTCATTAATATACGAGTATATTATCACTTGTGTAAAAGTAATTCATGCTGTATTAACAAAGATTTTAAATAGTGCTAAAATTAATAATTTCAAATAAACTCTTACGACAACGATTTCTAAAGCTTTTAGTTTACTTTATAGTATATTATGTGATACTTTTTCAAATGCTTTACTGAAATTTGTGTAAATTGAGTCCGATATGCACTAACTAACCTTGCTCTGATCATTGATGCTTGTGAGAAGAAAAATCGTCGTGGACAGAATTGGGCATATGAACCGTCGTTTCATCGCAAATGATCGTAATATATTATTTAGAAATTTGAATCGATCGTGGATTTAATAAATATACAAGTAAATATCAGTTAGTATTTATTGGGAGCATATGTAAATGGGGGTATATGTAACATGATCTTATTGGGGGCATGTGTAAATAGGGGTATATGTAACATGATCTTATTGGGGGCATATGTAACATGATCTTATTGTGGGCACAAGTAAATTGGGACATATGTAACAGGATCTTATTGGGGGCATGTGTAAATAGGGGCATATGTTACATGATCTTATTGGGGGCATGTGTAAATGGGGGTATATGTAACAATATCTTATTGGGGGCATAAGTAAATTGGGACATATGTAACAGGATCTTATTGATGGCATATATAAATGAGAGCACATGTAAGATGATCTTATTGGGGGCATGTGTAAATGGGGGTATATGTAACAATATCTTATTGGGGGCATATGTAAATGGGGGCATACGTAACAAGATCTTATTGGGGGCATGTGTAAATAAAAAAAAATAGATGTCTTGTTACACAATGATAATTCTATTATCGTTTTACACTTTCGTTATATACATCACACACTGGCAGGTTTATTGCTAAATGCTTATCTATTTTGTACTGACAACTAGACTCGAACATTTTTAAATAAATTAACAAACATATAAATTATGAACAAACTTTGACGAATTGCCATTTAGTTTGAACCTTCATCTTAAATTAAATTTATACAAAGTATGAGCGGTTAATTAATTAAATAGCTTCGAGGACATTATTGCATATTTATTTTTTTAGTTACGAACTCACGAGGCCATTACGAATGTTAAATAAATTAATTATTTCTGATTAAATAACATCGTTTATTGACTCTGTTAGTTAAAATCCATGAAAACAAGCATTTTAACATACATACAACCACGCCAGTTCCCTGTTGGTGTAATTATAGAGGACATAGTGTTAGACTTTTAAACCCTTCGCTTATTCTACATTCATACACCACATCACATAACTCTTACGATTTCCCTGACTTTCTAGATTTCATTCTTTCAAAATTGCAACACTTGATCAAACCATACTTTCTTTGGTCTTCTTCTACCACGCCTTCCCCTCACTCCTTCGTTCTACATGCTCACACTATCTTAGAGAGGTTTTTTTTCATCTTGTTCAACACATTAACTTTATGTTCACACTCATTCCTAATTACTTCATTCCGTATTCTGTTATACATTTTCACTCTATATATTCTTCTCATTTTATTCAATACATCAAATTTCAGTTCACACTCATTCCTAATTGCTTCATTCCGTATTATGTCATACATTTTCACCCTATATATTATTCTCATTTTATTCAATACATCAACTTTCAGTTCACACTCATTCCTAATTGCTTCATTCCGTATTCTGTCATACATTTTCCTCCTATATATTCTTCTCATTTTTTTCAACACATCAACTTTCAGTTCACACTCATTCCTAATTACTTCATTCCGTATTCTGTCAAACATTTTCACTATATATATTCTTCTCATTTTATTCAACACATCAACTTTCAGTTCACACTCATTCCTCATTACTTCATTCCGTATTCTGTCATACATTTTCACCCTATATATTCTTCTCATTCAATACATCAACTTTCAGTTCACACTCATTCCTAATTGCTTCATTCCGTATTCTGTCATACATTTTCACACTATAATTTTTCTCACTTTATTCAACACATCAACTTTCAGTTCACACTCATTCCTAATTACTTCATTCCGTATTCTGTCAAACATTTTCACTCTATATATTCTTCTCATTTTATTCAACACATCAACTTTCAGTTCACATTCATTCCTAATTATTTCATTCCGTATTCTGTCATACATTTTCCTCCTATATATTCTTCTCATTTTATTCAACACATCAACTTTCAGTTCACACTCATTCCTATTTACTTCATTCTGTATTCTGTCATACATTTTCCCCCTATACCATATATTCTTCTCATTTTATTCAACACATCAACTTTCAGTTCACATCCATTCCTAATTACTTCATTCCGTATTCTGTCATACATTTTCCCCCTATATATTCTTCTCGGTGCATGCAATTCTACAGGATTTATTTAGCTTCTTCCAGAATTTTTCCATATCCACGTTTCACTTCCATCCATCATGGTTGATCATATAAAACCTTTTTAGATAATGATCTTAGCAGATTTTGATAGTATCTAGTTCGAGTATAGGTATATCGTCGTTGTTCTGCGAAAAGCATTTAAGTTGAGATAAATGCAATTTAAGTTTCGAGATAAATGCAATTTAAGTTTCCAGATAAAAGTTTTGAGATAAATGCAATTTAAGTTTCCAAAGGCGATGTAAAATCAAGTATTTAATAAAATAAAATACAAACAGGTGTTATTTAAAGACAGTTTATCTATTTATAAGAATTACAAAAAAAAAATGATTAACTTAAAAACATATTACCTAAAAATTTAAAATACGGAAACCTGTTTTGGACTTAATTCTTTCTTTGTGAAAACAACTGTAAAAATGTGACTGAAACGCTTCTAAAATATGTTTTTTTCTATATTATTTTATTATTTATTCCGAATGACTTGATGTGTCGTGGATTATTAAGTCATGAACTCTTGTGCTGGTTGGCAGGGATGAATATCAATGGAATTGCTTCGGGATGACATGTTTTTTTTTATATTTTCATAACAGTGAAACTATATAACTTTTGGACATAAATATTTTTCTCCATGTTTAGATATTTTAATTTTAAGTAAAATGGTATCAAAAAGTCATTTTAAGCAAAAATGGACTTTTAGGAACTAGTCCTTAAGGGAGAGATGATGATGATTTGTTGATAAATAAAACTCGTTAGCTCGCAATGCGGAAAGAGAGAGTTTTTATTTGTAACGTAGGTATTTATATCATTTTAGAATGTGCGCGGGAATGCGCTCGCGATATGCCTACGTCACGTTCCTGCGAATGCAAAAACGATTAATGCTGTATGTAGGTATCATTCAAATACGGAACTGGCGAGACAAGCGTGGTGCGTTCTCGCTCTAGTATGGAATGCGGTCCGCTCCGGGCTATGGGTTGAATGGCCGGCGTGTGAACTTTGGACTTGTTTATTTAGATTTGTCGAGGAATGCAAAGGTCACTTCATCGGTCATTGACCGTGTGTATGGACGCCCACAGTGTTCCGAGTGGGCGACCGCCACATACTTAAATATTGTACTTTTCGCAGATCAACGACGATATATTCTATTTTAGTGTCCCACTGACTTGGGTTTCTCATCGCTACACCCTGTTCGATATCCGGACTTTTTAAACAATATTTAAAAAAATGCGATGATGGGGATTAGCCTCTTTGACTAAATGGTATCTAACTGTGTTTATCCCGTCATGTAACAAAGATTTCTGCCATTGTATTGTAACTAGAAGCCAGTGATATAAATTAAATATAGTGATATTTAAAAAAAATACACAATATATAACTTCACTGCCGTTATCACCGTCTTTTCTAATGTACGTATCATTCTCAGAACCAAAAGTTTAAAAAATGTTGTGCATATCGCCTTCGTCTCTTTGTGCGTTTCATCCTCGAGATGACCCTTCCAACGATAGCGATTATCGACGATGACGGAGAGAATTCTGTTTTGGATTCCTCCTTTGACGTTTAACTCACCATTAACGAGATCCAAAACCGCTTTATACGTATATTTACTGTGATGCGAGTAATTGTCCATCTCCCTCCCATCAGACCTTAAGTCCATCGTCTCTATTATTATTTTCACATTCAGGTGTGTCGCCACACTTAGTTGCAGACTCTTCTTCGTCACTACGTGACGTCGCACTCATAATAAATAAAGAAGATTTTGATATTTTAGTGTAGATCGCGCTGAGTGGAGACCTATTTTGTCCTCCTTAACCATTCTTTCCCTGTGATGTGTAACTACCATAGTACACGTTGCTTCTAAAAACTTTAATATCTCTATAAATATAATAAATACCTGGCTTCAGATTTTAGGTATTCCTCCGTAATACATTTACACATTGAATGAAAAAATAATATTAATAATAATTACCACTTATCGGCCACATCAGAGATATTTTGTGAAAATTGGGAATAAATTCACCAATACAATCAAACGTGTGCCAATGTGTGACGTAGGTATATTCATTCTAAAAACCGCTATGGGTGAGGAAGCGACGCTATTCACGTCTCACTCTTACTCTTATTCGGTATATGGGAACGCTAGAAATAGAATCTCAGTTCGCAGTTGTATTTCTTCTTTCGAGGTATAACATACACAGTGTCAGTCCGTCTCAGGTCTCAGTAGCTCTCGGGCATCCATTTGAGGTGGTCTCTTCGCCCGTTTTGTGAACGTCGGCTGATGTTTTTGTTCATGTTTTCAGCGATAAAATTTCAATTATTATCACTTTTGATTTCAAATTTTACTAATTTAAGCGATTGGCTATAAATATTCTTATTTTTCCGAGTTTAAATCGCAAATGTTTACATGTGTATTGAATACACAGCACCGGAACGCGTGGATTTTTTTAGCACAGGAAGGGAAAGTTTAATATTGTGGGTGTTGGTGGGATCAAACTGAATTATAAAATTTGCACGTTGCTTTGAATCTCAACAGTTGCGTTTTCTACCGAAAAATATACGTTATACTGAAATTTTTATGTCGTTAAAACGGGAATCTTTAACACTTGCCGCCCTGTGATGGAGAGCGAGTGACCAGGACTCATATTTTTTATTTCATTTCTCCAAATATACTTATTTTTTTCATTTCTTGCATTTATTTTATACTATTCAATGTTTTAATACATAATAAAACGATTTTAATAGCTAATTACCAAAATTAACCTAGCAGATTTCGCATAATTTTAATTTAAAACATACATTTTTAACTGGACGCTTAGCGTCCAGCACAGTGGCTAGCAATTTTTTTAGCACAGTAAGGCAAGTGTTAAACATATCTTTTTATGTATGTAAGTTCATGCGATTCAAGAAAAATATTCGTTATTCTGAACATTTCTTTACTTCCGTATTCGTTATAATGAGATTTGACCTGTGCTAGGACTGGGTTAGGAATGTGACAAAAATGTTCTACCAGTTAATCCTTATTGGAGAATCTGCCTGCCTCATAATGCCTCCATGACTTCTGAGTGACGAGTTCCTCTAGCTTCGATTGTTCTCCTTTGAGTATGAATAGTCATCGACCAATTTTTAAGACATTGATAAGCCTACAATAGCTTCGACCAGAGCCGTCACTAGGGATAGTCTTGTTTGTGTCTAAAATCCAAAAATGCAAGTATTATTTATGTTTCTTCTAACGGAAACCTCTACGATATTCAGCGTTTATAATACATACATATACTATCATGCTGTATAATACATCCATATACTATAATACATACATATACTATCATGCTGTGTCATAACATGAAGACATGAAAACTGTATCATAACATGAAGACCTGCAAAATAGTCTGCTGAAATGCGCATGCTAAGATGGTCAGCTGGTGTGCCCCTAAGAGACAAAATAAAAAGCTCACGCATTCGTGGAAGCCTAGGTGTTACAGACATCAACAGCAAGATGGAGGAGAGGCGATTGAGATGGTATGGGCACGTTGGACGCAGAGCACCCTATCACATTGTGAACCAGGCAATCTCCATGGATCTTCCTCGAATAACAACCAGAGAAAGACCAAAGAATTCATGGGTGGTACAAAAATATAACCTGATGCAGAGGCACGGCCTGGTGGACGTAGTCCGGGACAGAAGAGCATACAACCTGAGGACGAGGAGAGCTGATTCCAACAGTCTTCGCAGACAATGAGTTGGGATGGAGCCAGGGAGAAGAAGACTATCATGCTGTGTCACTATCGGGGTAGGCAAAGAGGAGAGAGCGTCAGATGAAGCTATCGCGACACATATATTTCGTTTCTTTCACATCCATACAGCTCCTACAATTTCTCCGACATTTTACATTTACTTCTTTCAAAATATTATATTATAAACTTGATACAACCACACTTTCTTTGATCTTCCTTTATCACAACTTCCACTCATATTTGCAGCCTATATTTGTTTTGTTAATTTTTTCTTCATTCATTCGTTCCACGTGACCAAACCATTTCAAAGTTATCTTACTCAACACATCAAATTCATCACTAATCACTTTATTCCTTGTCTTTGTAGTTCGTCTTTCCTTTATACATTTTCGACGGTTTTCTTACCAAACATATTTTACTAAACATATGTAGAGATGCTAAGAAGTACCTAATCTGATGACCGCAGCTACGACCTTCCTATCCTTACACTCAACTCATATTTATTAACTTTACAATACTTATAATATGTCAACAATAGTGAGCTTGAATCCCGAGTAAGAATGCTTTTAAAGAGAGTTTGCTCTCCAAAAGGCGCTATATAAACTGTCCTTTTATTATTGTAATAGTTTTATAATATAACTTTTTTTAACAAAACACATTTATTAAAATTTTAATATTATTGATCGTGTTTTTTACCTTCTCCGCGTTGCAAGAACTAACCCTTATAACTCCAGAGGCGACATATAGTCGCCATGGTAATTATTTTAATAACTCCAGAGGCGACTATATGTCGCCATTTTTTATGGTTGTATTGTTTACATAAACAAACATCTCGGGACACCCAGGAGCAGGTATAAACATGTTACATTAGTTTCACAACAACTGTTCTACTGTTTAGACGTGTTTCGGTTGAAAAATAATCAGTACGCACCCTTTTACACCGTTGAGATTACACAAGTTTTTTTTTTTACCCTCTAAAATAATGGAAAAATCGCAACTGAGTGAAAGTGAAGACGAATTTATTTTAAATGTATATAGTGATGAAAGTTGTGATAGTAACATCAATATTCAGACCTCTAGTGATGAATCAGAGTACATTGGTCATAAAAAACGCAGAGTTGGTCCTCTTCTATCATCAGATAGTTCTTCAAGTACTATAAGCGCTCAAGATTCACAAGACGATGAATGGATTGATATATCCAATACGGTGGATTCTCCTGACATTATAAATTTTGACATCGGAGCTCAGAATGTCGGACCAAATGTTCCTTTAACAATCAAAGAACCAAGTCAATTTTTCAAATTATTTTTCACGGAAGAAATTGTAACGGAGATAATACGGGAAACAAATGCATATGCAAAAGTCAAACTTCAATCAAAAGTTCTAACTGCAAATTCTATTTGGCAAAATTGGCGTGATGTACAAAAAGATGAATTTTGGGCATTCATTGGGGTCATTTTAAATATGGGAACAATGCCACTTGCCAATATGCAAGAATATTGGTCTACTAGAGATAATTCCAGAGTCCCATTCTTTGCAAATATTTTCACGAGATCTCGATTTCATCAAATATTCTGGATGTTACACTTGAATACACAAGAAACTGGCCATAGTGATTTAAGAACACGGATTCAGAAAGTCAGTAATTTTTTAGAATATATAAATAAAAAATTTGCTGACTATTTCATACCCAACAAAAATATCTGTGTTGACGAATCAGTAGTGAAATTCAAAGGAAGAATATGCTTCATCACTTACAATCCAAAGAAGCCTACTAAATGGGGAATACGCATTTACGTTTTGGCGGATTCTGAAACATCATATGTGTACAGTATTCTTCCCTATTACGGTAGTATTACTACAGAGAATTTACCAAGCCCAGATTTGCCTGTGAGTTCGAGAATACCCATCTACTTGTTCAGAAAAATTTTGGAGAAGGTACCCCATGCACAAGGATACCACTTGTTTACAGACAGGTACTACACAAGTCTTCCACTTGCTGAAGCACTATTGAAGATGAAATGTCATTTAACTGGGACGATACAGACCAACAGAAAAGGCATTCCGATCACCATAAAAAAACCAAAGTTTGGCAATAAAAAAGTTTTGGCTGTAAGAAAAAGAAAAACAATGCTTTTGGCATGGAAGGATAAAAGAATAATTACAATGCTGAGTACTGGTGATTCTGCTGGCATGTCGTCTGTTTCCAGAACAGGGAAGGGAGGTGTTCAATTAGTTACAGAAAAACCAAATGTAGTACGAAACTACACCAAATCTATGGGTGGAGTAGACCGTGCCGACCAGTATGCTTCCACATATTGTTTTCTCAGGAAGTCATTAAAATGGTGGAGAAAACTTTTTTTCTGGGGAATGGAAATTTGCTCAATCAATGCATACATCCTCTACAAGAATATAAAATTGAAAAATAATGAAAAACCACTAACTCATTTGAAATTTGTCAAGAATTTAGTTGATCAGTTGGTAGGAGACTTTCGGGAGCTGCGAAGTAGGCCATCAACTTCTACTTTTGATGTACGACTAGATGGTAAACTTCATGTTTTGCAGAAGGGAAAGAAGAAGGACTGTGTGGTCTGCTCAAATAGAGGCAAAATGGGCAAACGACATGAAACATATGAGTTTTGCGACACCTGTCCTGGAAAACCTAGGATGCATTTAGGGGATTGTTTCCTCAGATATCATACTTTGAAAGATTATAAAACTAAAAAATAATGTTGAATTGTTATTTTTTTTATCAAAATAAACTCATTTAAACATTTATCTAATAGTTTGAATAAAAAAATTGCATGAAACCTTATTAATTTTTTTTTAAATAAATTATTTCTAAAACCTATCATTTTATAGTAAAATTTCAAAAAAATACCCTGGAGTTGTTGGTATGTCATACAAAAAAAAATCTGGAGTTCAAAGGGCTAAACATATTCAATATTATACTAGGGGTGCTTTGACTTATACTAAGGGTGTCAATGTGTTGGTCCAAGAATGCGTTGGTTTAAAAATGGTGCGTTGGCCCAAGGGCGTGTTTATTCAAAGGAGCGTTGGTCTAAGGGGACTGTACAGCACCGATACAAAGACTGTAAAATAGGTGGATGGTTACCGCTCAATACTCGGAGATTTCAGTTTACCATACTTCTTGCTTTTCCGGTGAAAAGTAGCCGAGTGGAGAGATTCCTCTTTAGCAGGTAGAAGTTGGTCGTACGTAAAAACACAGTAGACGTTCCAGAGTCTGAGAATATATTTTTGACGTTTTGCGTTCATTATGTGCAGCCAATCGCTCATCGTAAGGCCGTGTATACCGTCATGGCTTGCTAGATACTATGTGTCTCGCGCGTTTTTCGCTTGCATGGGCCGACCAACTTTTGATAGTAACTATTGCGAATGCCACGCATAAGGAACATTTAATTACGACAGGTATACATCAAGTACATTTTTACATATTCTAGAAAACAAGATTAGATAAATAAATCATATGTTTTTGGGTGACGCGTACGTTCGATACAGGGACGTTGTCACAAGGGACGGTTGTATAATAGGGCGTTAAATTCAAGGGGACGTTGATCCAAGGGGATGTTTGCCCAAGGAGGTGTTGCTACAAGTGAGCGTTGATTTAAAGGTGCGTTGTTTCAGGCTGGGAAACCCTAGTCTAGGTGGTGCTCGCTCGCCTGCATGCACCGCACGCGTTGTTCATAAAGAAGAGTCGGGCCTGGTCGTGTCATAGCCCCGCAAGGATCAATTGAGCCGATAATGTGTGTATTGATGTATGAAATACTAATTATACTTCATATGTTGTCCATTTGGTAACCACAAGCACTTTCGATGCTATGTAGTCCATAACCATTCGCCATCTACTTTACTGTTGGTGACACAATGTGCTAACGACCTGCAGTGTCTATGAATATGCAATGTACCATATTCTAACATGCTAATGTCATCATCTGATTTGTTATTTTACATTCTTTTAGTATTGTATTACACTTGCTTCGTACACAATATAACCTTAGTTAGGTGAGTTTATTGCCATGTGGCAATTTCTTCAAACCAACTAGAAAGACGTTTAACACGTTTTAAGTGAAAACCAAACAAAAAACCTTATTTTTTTAAAATCGGTATTCAAACTGGAATCGATCCTGCAACTCCCTGTATTGGAAATCAGCCGTCTTACCAGCTAAGGTATCGGAAGTAGTCTGCTATGGTACCATTTAACACATCCAAATTAATAATTAGACCATGTTGAAGAGTGTGGTCGGGAGACAATATTGTCTTCAGTCCCAGTAATGAAGTTTTCGGGTTAAGAATAATTGGACTAGATTAGAAACTCATAGTTCATCATTACAGGTATTGGAAATACACGCGTAAAAGCAACAATACTCACACACATCTAATACATTCGATTATTGTTACTACACGAACTGTTTAATCAGACTGGTTAAACAGTTCGTTTGGTCGTGGTAGGAAGAGATTGCCTCATGGCAATAAACTCGTCAAGCTGTTTATATTACAACGCCATTGTATAAAGTACTCATTGTCGGCTTTTTTTTTGCCAAGTGGCAATCTCTTCCGACTAAACAGTGTTGTTTATCAAGCCTCAAGAGAAAACCAGACTGCATCCCTTTTTTCTTAAGATCTTTTCCGGTTGACGAAAAAATTGCCAAGCTTTAAAAACGATTCCGCCACAAATTGAAACAAAAAATATTGTATCGTTCTAATTTTGTTTCCTATCGCTGTATAGTATGCCTTTCGTTATCCTTTTAAAATCTTTTTCTATGCTATTCTACCCAAATCGTAGAATTCCTCATTTCCTCCGATCATTCATTATTTTCCAATATATAGCACGTTATCACGAAGGTCAAAACTAACGTGGAGCTCATTTGGGCGTTTGAACAACATCTTCAAATGTAATCTCCCAATATCCTTGAAGCGAAGGGTTTACAACCAGTGCATTCTTCCATTACTTACGTATGGCTGCGAGACATGGACGCTCACAGTAAAAAAACACATAAAAGCTCCAGACCGCACAAAGGGGCATGGAGAGATGCATGTTGGGATATACTAAAAGAGACCGTAAACGAAACACCTGGATTCGCAATATAACAAAGGTAGAAGACGTTATAAAGGTGTGCAAAAGAATGAAGTGGCAATGGGCCGGACACGTAGCCAGAATGTCAGACTCCCGATGGACATCCGAAATAATCCAATGGTACCCAAGAGGCACAAAGAGGCCTAGAAGAAGACCGAAGGTACGCTGGATAGATGAAATCAGGAAGCATGGCAGCATCACATGGCATCAACGAGAAAAAAACCGAACTATTTGGTGTCAACTTGGGGAGACCTTCATCAAGCAGTGGATCGACCCTGGTTGACAATGATGATGATGATGATGATGATATAGCATTTACTTTTTCCTTGCACACTTTTCTATTTAAGGAAACATGTAAATATTTTTTATAATTTAAGTCATTCTTATAACATGTTCAACTCATGTCATCATTTATTAAGTCAATTGTTATTACAAAAGAGTAAGTTATTTTACTTCAAGACGTGGTTATCAAATTACTTTTCAAACAGAAAGTTCATTCTGGCAACTCCAGCAACCACTTTCTAATGCCCATGTGAGAGGATTTTTAATGTGGGTAAAACTGTGATTTAATTTCATATTATTTTAACTTAACCGCGTGTGTGAACTTAATAATAACGATTACAAATTGTTATATAAAAGAATTATATTTAAAAATGCTTCGTGTGAAGTATCTGGTATAACAATGGTTAATAGAATAAGACATGATTGAATAAGATATTCGTTAGAGATTGATGTTATAAGTAAGGTATAACAATATTTGATAGAATATGACATGATTGGATAAGATATTCGTTAGAGATGGATGTTATAAGTAAGGTATAACAATATTTGATAGAATATGACATGATTGGATAAGATATTCGTTAGAGATGGATGTTATAAGTAAGGTATAACGATATTTGATAAAATAAGACATGATTGAATAAGATATTTGTTCGAGATGGATGTTATAAGTAAGGTATAACAATATTTGATAGAATAAGACATGATTGAATAGGATATTCGTTAGAGATGGATGTTTTAAGTAAGGTATAACAATATTTGATAGAATAAGAAATGATTGGATAAGATATTTGTTAGAGATGAATGTTATAAGGTGCACTAATTAGAATACTATGGATACCCTGGATGGATATGGTCAGCAACACAAGGGTTCTTCAAAGAGCCAAAGTTGATCGAGAGTTGCTGACTAATATTAAAATCCGAAAGGTGTCCTATTTGGGTCATGTACTTAGAAGAGCAAAGTACAAATTACTGCACCTGATCATCCAAGGCAAAATAGAGGGTCGAAGAGGTGTTGGCAGGAGGCAAATCTCCTGGATCCGCAATATACGTGATTGGACTGGTATAAGGAGCGTTGGGGATCTTTTTCAGGCTTCCGGGGACAAAGATGCCTACTCTCAGATGATATTCAACGTTGGGGGGACCTGACATGACACCGGGAAGAAGAAGATCTAGTTAGAATTAATTCTTGATAATGTTTTTTATTTTATTTTTATTTATGCATAACAAGAAATATACACTTTGCACAACAGGTAATTTAATTTCGACACACAGTTTTAATGGATCTGGGTTAGTTGCCTTTAGTTTGTCGTGTCCCCAGTAAACTAGGATTTTGCCTTTATCTCACTGATGACAATATCATGAAAATTTGCACAACAGGTAATTTAATTTCGACACAAAGTTTTAATGGATCTGGGTTAGTTGCCTTTCGTTTGTCGTGTCCCCAGTAAACTAGGATTTTGCCTATATCTCACTGATGACAATATCATAAAAATTTGCACAACAGGTAATTTAATTTCGACACACAGTTTTAATGGATCTGGGTTAGTTGCCTTTAGTTTGTCGTGTCCCCAGTAAACTAGGATTTTGCCTATATCTCACCGATGACAATATCATGAAAATTTGCACAACAGGTAATTTAATTTCGATACACAGTTTTAATGGATCTGGGTTAGTTGCCTTTAGTTTGTCGTGTCCCCAGTAAACTAGGATTTTGCCTATATCTCACTGATGGCAATATCATGAAAATTTGCACAACAGGTAATTTAATTTCGACACACAGTTTTAATAGATCTGGGTTAGTGGCCTTTAGTTTGTCGTGTCCCCAGTAAACTAGGATTTTGCCTATATCTCACTGATGACAATATCATGAAAAAATAAATAGATATTTCTTTGCGATTTTTAATTAAGTATGTAAAACTCTGTTGTACATTCTCATCAACCTGACAAACAGTGACACTCAATTACATATGTATACATCACGCGAATCAACCCCCTCACAATTCATCACTCTAGACCAAGAGTTTCCAAACTTTCTTCGGCCGCAGATCCCTTTACCAAAAACTTTTAAAACCGTCGACCCCCTAGTCATTTACTTTACTTACTCAAATTAATAAGTTTGTACAGTACTCGATATTAAATATTTCACTAGATAACAAACTTTTCATTTTAATCACGTGTAATTAAGGATTGTAAAAGATAAAAGGACTACGGATTATGCATTGCATTATCTTGTGCAACATTTAATGTTGAAATCAACGCTGACGAAAATGAATGCAAAAAAATACGAGCAGAGTTTATTTTTTTATTTTTGACATTTATGAAATAAATATGTAAATTCAAAATAAGTACAAATATTGACAAATATTCTTAATTAGGTACCTATTGGAATCATAAATATTTTGAAGTAACAAACACATAGCAGTAGTAAGGGGGTCTATTATTGCTGTCGTTGAACCCAAATATTTTTATTGAAACTATCGACCCCTAGAAAAATCACATCGACCCCACGGGACTGATATCGACCATTTTGGGAACTCTTGCTCAAGACCAGAGATCTCCGATCCGGTCCGTCATAGTTTATTTTGAATACATTGTAAAATTTACAATGTATGTAAATTACACAAAACAATAATCAGACGTTTTTATTTAACGACCAATTAAGAAATACAATAACTGACATAGGTACATAATGAAATTGAACATTTTAACTGTAATTAATGATATGAGATTTATCCTAAAAACTTACAATAATTGACAAACATAGGTAATTCACATAATGAAATTAAACATAATAATTATGATTACTGAGATTTATGTAGCTGTAAATTTCCACTGACAATTGTTTGTAACAATACGTAACGCAGAGCACGCGCATCAGCTATCTCCGCCGCAATAAAATATCCTTGACATTTGCCCGTAAGTACCAACCGAAATTGCAAACGGAGCGGAGTCCACCCCCACACCCTACGCCATAGATATCTCACTCGCCGGCAAGTCCCAATACGAAAATTTGCGCGTAATTCAAAACTACAGTATGTTGGTATGATGAGCTAGCTAGGTCTTGGCCTTTGGGACTTAGTGGAGGAGGCAGTGTGGCCCTTAGGCTAAAAAGTTTGGAGACCCCTGCTCTAGACAGACCAAAAAGTTCATTCCACAATATACGCACATAATCTTAAAAAAAATCAAGAAATTATTATATTCGACTTACGCGATTTCGCTTAGCGTGAGTTAATTACAGGCTAAATTAATCGCGTTAAACGAGGTTTTTCTGTTATAGATCGCAGTCAAAGTGGAGAAAATATACGAATATGTTAATGTTAAGTGTTTGATGAAAAATTATAAAATTAAGTTAATTGGGTTAAAATTAAATTAGCTTAATTAGTTAAAACTTTTCTCCGATAATTAATTAAATAATTAAAATTGAGTTCATCATTAAAATAAAAAAATAAGTAATTAATTAAACTCATCAGTGTAATTAGTCTCACTAAGAAGAAAGCCTTTCTAAAAACCAGTTCAGTGAGTTTTTCGAAACGAAACAAATGTCATTAATGAAGTGACAACTGCCAATATTTTTTGTTGAAAATGCGAGTAAAAGTGACACATTCATTTATGGTGCGAGTAACGGAATTACCCGATAATAGTTTTTTTGATAAATATATTATTTTGGAAAGTAAACGTGTTGTCTCGACATTTATTGTGTTATTGGTTTTAATGTTACGTCGGAAACAACTTTCTCGTCGTAAGGAATATATTTTCTGTCATGCAACGTCCAAATCCGAGTGGTTTGGATATTAAATGTGCCAAGCACGAGCTTCGTACTATGAATCTTCGTAAATTGAAACGATTCTTAATTCGTTAATTGAATTATAACATAAACTGTATTTAAATGTAACTGACAGCTTAAGGTATATTTTATGTATTTTTTTTACTAATTTTACATTTGATATTTAACACATTTATTGCAAATACAATACTTTTCCGACCAACCAGACAAAAGTAAATGAAGCAAGTTACGTGGTCGCATAAATAATTTAAATGACTATCCATCCCCACGAAATCCATAAACACATACGTGAGCATATGCCTACGAACCCCACAAAGACGGACAATCACCCGAACATTATTTTTTATATTAAGTGAGATATCATCAATCAAAAGGATAGGAAGGGATGGTGAAGAGGAAAGGAAAAGAAAAATCAGGAATGAAACCGTTATTTTACTGACTAGAAATTAAGAGTTTTTTTCAGTCGCTTCTTAAAGCATGCCAAGGACGGAGCGAGTCTTATATTGGTTTGTAACTGATTCCAGAGTCTCACTGCATGGACAGTAAAGGATGACGTAAAGAAAGAGGAGCGGTGAACTGGAAAGGCCAATAAACAATCTCTGTTTCCGGTATCTAGAAAGAGTTGTTAGATAGAAAGACACACATACACGTGTTCCATCGCGATTTGCCAATCTTTCTAAGTAACAGCTCTTTGCGCTAACGATGCACTAACAGTTTGGTATCTAGAAAGAGTTGTTAGGTAGAAAGACACACATACACGTGTTCCGTTGCGATTTGACAATCTTTCTACCTAATAGCTCTTTGCGCTAACGATGCGCTAACAGTCCGATATCTAGAAAGAGTTGTTATATAGAAAGACACACATACACGTGTTCCGTCGCGATTTGTAAATCTTTCTACCTAACAGCTCTTTGCACTAACGATGCACTAACAGTTCGGTATCTAGAAAGAGTTGTTAGGTAGAAAGACACACATACACGTGTTCCGTCGCGATTTGTCAGTCTTTCTACCTAACAGCTCTTTGCGCTAATGATGCACTAACAGTCCGGTATCTAGAAAGAGTTGTTAGGTAGAAAGACACACATACACGTGTTCCGTCGCAAAGAGCTGTTAGGTAGAAAGAGTGACATATCGCGACGGAACACGTGTAGATCCAGAACAGCGGTGTGGGCGGTGAGTTGGCTGGTGGTCAACTGCTCACTCACTTAAATACCTCACAGCTTCGCTTTCCTACTGAATTGACATTGTAATGGTGAGGAATCCTCGACTACGAGGCCCAGCAACGACGACGACATTGAAGTGTTAAATAAATAAATAGATCCACTGAAATAGGCACGGAACTCGATGTTCGTCATCACTTACACACGTTTAGCGAGTGTTAGTATTGTTACGTTAACTAGATGAACTCGTTTTAATCGAATCCGAAACCTCGGGTGGAATTCAAGCGTGTTGCCAACTAGGTCACGAAGGTCGTCATAAGTATTGATAAATAAAACAAACTTGACATATTACTATCCTCAGTTATGTCGTGTAGATTAAGTATAAATATACAAGTATTTGCTGGTGGGAAAGTGCGCTGACCCAGAAACACGGTTTCCTTCCTGAAGCAGTCAGCACGGCCGGTGTCCGACGACCGGCTCCATACAGCATTCTGCACAACTGCCCAAAGGGAACAAATATACAAAGCGGTTGCAAATGTCATTACTCTATTGGAAGATGCTGCATTAGTTTAAAATGGTTTCTCTCGTTGCATTTATCTACGGTATATTTCAACAATATAATAACTTTTATACATTTACATATATGTATATTCAATTTGAAATAATTTAACTGTTAACCTAATCATATTATATTTGTCAGAAAAACACCGGGTTAAGACTTTCTTTTTTTAATTATAGCATACCATATAGCAGCGGTCGGCATATATAGACTTAAGTGTCACTTCAAGTATTTGACACTCCGCGTGTCACTGACAGACCCATGAATTTTTAATAGCGGGGAGGGGATTTTTTTTAAAGAAAAATCCATATTTAAGAAACTATTATATCACTTCATTATAATTCAAATTACTTGCATGGCTCCATGCGCAATATAAATTGGAGGCACTTTTAGAAATTAAATTATTCCCTCAAAACCCCTTGTTAGTTTAAGATAAAGTTTTGTATTATTTGTCAATAATTTTGAGTACTTGTATAACCTGTCACATGTTCATTTGTATATAAAAGACACTGTTGTTTCGTTAATTAAATAAAATGAAACGAAATGAAACGGAATGAAACGGAATGAAATGAAATAAAATGAAATGAAATGAAATGGAATGGAATGAATTGAATTGAATTGAATTGAATTGAAATGAAATGAAATAAAATAAAATAAAATAAAATAAAATAAAATAAAATAAAATAAAATAAAATAAAATAAAATAAAAAAAAAAAAAAAAAAAAAAATTAAATAAAAAAAAAATAAAAAAAATAAAATAAAATAAAATAAAATAAAATAAAATAAAATAAAATAAATTAAAATAAAATAAAATAAAATAAAATAAAATAAAATAAAATATAAAATAAAATATAATATAAAATAAAATATGAAATAAATAATAAAATAAAATAAAATAAAATAAAATAAAATAAAATGAAATAAAATAAAATAAAATAAAATAAAATAAAACAAAATAAAATAAAATAAAATAAAATAAAACAAAATAAAATAAAATAAAATAAAACCGACATAAATTGAAATTTAATTGCTGAAAACACGAAAAAAAACATCGGCCGACGTTCACAAAACGGGCGAAGCGACCACCTCGAACGAAAGCCGACTGGCTAATAAACGAGAGAAGCGACCGAACTGAGATTCTATTTTTTGCGTTCCCATATACCGAAGCAGAGTGAGAGTGAGACGTGAACAGCGTCTCTTTCTCACCCATATGGATTTTTAGAATGAATATATCTACGTCACACACGGGCACACGTTTGATTGTATCGGTGAATTTATTCCCGATTTTCACGAAATAACTCTGATGTGTCCGATAAGTGCTAATTATTATTAATATTATTTTTTTATTCAATGCGTAAATGTATTACGGAGGAATACCTAAAATCTGAACCCAGTATTTATTATATTTATAGAGATATTAAAGTGCTTAGAAGCAATGTGTACTAGTTACACATCACAGGGAAGGAAGGGTTAACGGTGGAATTGACCATAGTTTAATCTCACGTTTTGGGTATATGCTTGACCTATGAGATTACTCAATGACGATATTATTGTGTTATTGTATTTTGAAGTCATCGGGAGGCTCTCTGCAAATCATAATAGTCCAATTCTTACAGTAATAATTATTATCATGGTTATTTATGAAGAAATATGGTAAAACTGACCTGAGATTTGCCTCAATTACCTTTTGTACACAGTAAAATTTAATGTTTTTCTTTTTATACGCTATCTAAGCGCTCGTTTTTCTTATAAAATGAATTTATGTCACATTGTTGTTTAAATTATATGAGCAGCCACTTAGCCCAGTTATGCTAATGATGTATTCTATATAAGTACGCATTATTTGGAAAATTTTATGCGATTTAACACTTGCCGTACGGTGATGGATAGCGAGTGATCATGACTTATATTTTATTTAATTTCTCGAAATATACTGCTTGCAGGGTCTTCATACTTTATGTATTCCTCATCGAAACCTCTATGATTTGAATGATGTCATTAGGAAACAAAACATTCATAGTTAATTCAACAGAAATTAATGATTTTAAATCGCGAATTGACGAAATGTCAAACACTCATTCTTTTTTGACAGTTGTATACCGCCCCGTTCCAGGGGTTCGTCACCAGTTTTATAATCCTGATTGTTATTTTTTATTTTTATCTGGTATGTTTTTTCTATTATCATTTTTTATCTGGTATGTTATATTGTACCATTACTCTTTTTATAATAAATGTACATTTTATTTATTATTTCATTTTCAATGCCCAATATCTTAAAAAGGAAAAATAGCAACAACAAGATGCTTTTAATACAGTTTTAACATATTGTGGCGAGTCAATATCCGAAACATTAGTAAATAATACCCTGTTGGCACCCCGTGAGGTCCTCAAAAGAGGAAGTTGTGGGTTTTATTAAAAACATTCGAGAAAAAAAACCAGGCTATTCTGCAATATTTGTCAAACACCTGCGTGTTTAGTACGTAGAATATAGTAAAAAAAAAGTGGTTTCATGCCCCAATTGCGATAACTTTCTCCACAGGATTAAACTTTGATTATATGATATGTTTGTCCTATTTTCAAATTTTCTGTAGTGTTTATATTTTCCAAATTGCATATATTTTATTGATTTGAATTTCGTATTTGTTTATATATAATTTTGAATTTCGTGTTTGTTTATACTATATAAATTTCTCGCCCTAAAACCTTGATTTTTGAATTTATATATTCATTTTATATTTTGTTTATATGTTATTTATTGTCTTTATTCGAATTATGGTTTTATTGCCAAAAAAATACACGCTACATTTTATTGTATAATTTTATGAAAAAAAATTAAAAGGCTGGAAATCTCTTATCACGCATGCGCATTCTGAATGTTGCGCAGACCGAACGACGCAGCGTAAAAATAATATTCTTATAGAAATGCCTTTCTGTTTTAGCTCTTATTTTATCATTTCTTACCTTTATTTTATATTATTCGACATTTTATTACATAGTAAAATGATGTTTATAGCTAATAACAAAAAATAACCTAGCAGATTTTGCATAATTTTAATTTGAAACATACATGTTTAGTGTACCCTCAGTGTCCAACGCCGTTACTGGCGTAATTTTTTAGCACAGTAAGGGAAGTGTTAAAAGGTTGGAGACCTCTTTTCAGTCATGCGCATTCTGAACGTTGCGCAGACCGAACGACGCAGTGGGAAAATTATATTCATATAGAAATTTCACTTCTCTGTTTCAACTATTATTTTATCATTTCTTACACTTATTTTATATTATTCGACATTTTATTACACAATAAAATGATGTTTATAGCTAATTAAAAAAAAAAACTAATAGATTTTGCATAATTTTAATTTAAAACATACATTTTTAGTGTACCCTCAGTAGCCATCACCGTAACTGGCGTAATTTTTTAGCACAGTAAGGGAAGTGTTAAAGTAGATGTTTTTATAGAAATACTACCTATATCAAATGGTCTCATTCGTAGCTTGGTTCGCTAGGATACGTCGCCTAACTCGCAACATAGCTCTAAGCATCAAGCGAGGCTCCTACCTGTGTGGCCGAGGTTTAAGATCGGGGTATTTTCTCACAGAAGATCACATTATCGAATTGGATGAGCATTTTGAGATTGACGACGGAAAGGCGAGGGGATTCCTCGACCATTAGCGCTTTTATGAATTATTTTCAAACAATATCTATTACAACGTGAACTGAAGCATTTCATTATTAAGACATTTGTACAATTATAAAGTGTCTTAATGAATATATGGTTTCATACAATCGCATAACAATTATTAAACAATTCGTTTCTCATTGAAAAAACATATTGCGTATTCGAAATATACGTCGAATTGGCAGATATTAATTGTATTTCAAAATGAAATATAAAATTTCAATAATAATAAAATATTACAGACACTGATTATAAATGACGTATGCAGTGACTGAGTGATACTGGTAGTGAGTTAAATGACCGACCGCGTGGACTTTGGCATTGTTTGTCTCGCATTGTTAAGGTGGGCAAAGGTCGTCTCGTGGGTTCAGTGACCGCGCATATAGTCGCCATTTTTTTAATTTTAAACTTTAAACATTAATGAACCCAAACAACTTTAAGCTGATCTTGCTCCATTCGGTATTTCAAAAATGTAGAAATTGTTTTAATTCTGTGAATATTTCACGGGTTGCAACTAGTACTGTTTATTCCACTTTATATTATTATATATAACAGTCTAGATCTACCGGTGTCAAGATTTTTACATGAGTCTTGTTTGTGCTCCTCTGATAATGAAACCGGTAGGGTTATACCGTTATATAATGTGGAATAAACAGTGTTTGATAAAACAAATTATAATGTTTGAACAGTGTATTTATTATAGAAAAATTATGAAGAAATTAATATGAATTGTGCTTTTGAACTGTTGACACAATTTTGTTATTCAATAATTCATTGTAATTTGTTTTATCAAACACTGTTTATTCCACTTTTTGTAACGGCATAAAACGTTAATGCCTTAACTATAAACAATATATCAATAATTCATTAATATGGTCATTTTGAACTTGTGCAAATTCGTTATACACACACATTGGAGAGAGCAGTCGGGAGATAACATTGTTTTCAACCCCATGAGGCTTTGAGTTTAGAGGCCTAATCCGAAAACCCCGGGTGGAAAGCAAGTGTTTTACCAACTGGGCCATGAAGGTTGTTAAAAGTACTAAAACAATGTAAACAGTTACTTGAAATGATATTAACCATATTTTGGTTGCGCAAAAATGAATGGATTAATTAAAAATAGTCGTTGTTACAATTACAAAAGAGAAAATGGATAATAACTGGCATTTCATTGCTATTTTCCCCCATTGTCCGGACATAGACGTCGAATACGATACTTTTAATCACCACTTCCCAAACCTGAGTAATATTGTAATAGTTTTTATTTTGTTACTGAGTAATATTGTAATAGTTTTTCTTTGGTTACTGGATACTGTTAAACAATGCCTTTTTCATATTTTAAAGTAGTCGAAATTGTTTATTGGCTTTCCTGCGGGACAATATATGGAGAAACAAACACATGCTAACCGAAAGTAAGGTCTGGATATATAAGACATGCGTCCGCCCCATCATGACATGGGGATAGAAGTGAGAGCCGATACCAACAGGACAAAAAAACCTCCTCAGAGTGGCAGAAATGAGAACCCTATGCTCCATCGCAGGTAGAACTCTTAGAGATCGGACCAGAAATGAGACGATAAGGTCTGTCTGTGGTGTTGAAGACATAGTGACGTGGGGAAGAAGCAGAAGTAGCTTCTGGAGGGATCATGTGAACCGCATGGAGGATGTAAGACTATCAAGAATCGCTAAGACTGAAAACCCTAACAGCAGGAGATTACTCATTCTTTATTAAGTAAAAGTCTAACGTTTTATCAACTATACTCGTACCACGAAGGTCGTAAAAAATTCGATTAGATATGCAGGAAGAATTATCATTAATCAATTGTTAAAGCCATCAACCTCAGCGACTATTGTCAGTATATCTTCATCGCTCACAGCACTTTCGTTTTTATCATGACACTGGCTATTAAATATCTTCAGAGTGACAGGTGTCATTGTTCTTTGGAGTACATGCTGAGGAAATCGCGTGCATCCAGATTGCATCTTTATAATGTTATATTAAGTGGATCGAGACATTCCGAATTATCATAGGCTGCTCAGTGCATCGTTGCGAAAAAGTGATCAGGAAATGATTTCATAACGTTTTCAAGGCAAAATATTATTCGTTGCGTATCAAATGCATTCTTTCTGCTGTGTGTCTTCCGAATTCTATTGGTTAGAAAGAAAAAAAAATGTGTAGGATAATAATGCGACTTCGTGTTTCATAATTATTAGAAAAACAGTATTATAAATAATTAATGTTATACAGAGATAAAAGTAGCCATTTTTTTTATAAATTTTATGTTTGTATGAGGTATGATAGCCGCGCGGTAACGCACTTGATTTCCTTGCGGAAGTTCACCAGTTCGAACCTCGCGATATGCTATTCCTGTTACATATGAATGCACATTACCCGTGACAATTATAATTGAATGCACAATGACGACCTCCGTGACCTGGTGGTTAGACACTTGTCTGCCGTTCCGGAGGTTGCGGGTTCGTTCCCCGCTGGAATCCAGATTTTTTTAAATGGAATTCTAGTCTGGTTTTCACTTAGGGCCCATTAAAACGACTTTCTGGTTGGTTGGAAGAGATTGTCACATGGCAATAAACACGCCAGGGGAAAACTAAAAAAAAAGGGGGGGGGGGTATGATTAATATTATTTTAATATTATTTAGTGTATTATATTATTACTAAAATTATTATTATTAAAAATAAAAAATAAAATTTTGTTACATATTATTTTTATAATAATATATTTAATAATTATTTATTTTATTTTTTATTAAATTATTTTATTTTATTTTATATTTATTTTAATATTTATTTAATATATAATTTATATTTAATATATAATTATAATGGTATATATATATATCATTATAATAATATTAATTTTATTATTATTATATTATAATTAATTATAATATAGTCAATTAATAATATAATATATTATTAATAATATAATAAAAAATACTATAATAATAAATAAATAATTATTTAAAAATAATTAATTAAATAAATCATAACCCAAAAAAAATAATATATTAAAAAAATATAAATTTTATATTATTAAGTGTATTATATTATTATTAAAATTATTATTAAAAATATATTTTTTTTTTAATTAATTAAGAGAGATTTTCTTTAATTAAATTCAACATAACAATTTCCTAGTCCTAAAAAAAATCGTTAACAAATGGAAAAAAAGCAATGCATAAAATCAACTTTTCTAGGAGCTAAGAAGTTTCACTTCTACCGCGCGAGAGTCTCAGGATAAAAGAAAAGCACTATACAACGAGACCAACGTAAGTTGTCAAAATCGATTTTCAAAAGACTAATGAGACATTTCCGATTGTCAGTCTGTGGTTCTATGAACCGACTTGCACTTGAGCTTCCGTGAGAATCATATATTTCTCAGCAGCTGACTAAAGAAAATTTAAAGAAATTTTGTATGAAAAGCGTTTCTGTTTGCGGCACAAATCGTGCTCTATTGTCGATACATTTTTCTTTGACATTTGAGTTTCGCAACTCCAGTCTAGTTTGTCACTCTTTTTTGGAAAGTAAATGCATATTGCGAGATGCTGGCACTTTACCTATTCATGCAAATGGGGAAACATCTAAAATACTCGTATTTATCGTTTACTTCCGCAAATGTCGTAAGCTTTGTTTGATCTGTAGATTGTGAATGTCTCTATTTGTCATGGTTTTAAAGTGAAATTTTTTTCTCACAGTTTCTTTACTAGAATATTTGCGTTACATCATTGAACCTAATACAAGAGGCAACGGGTATTAAAAATAACGTCGGGGTTGAGTTACTAAATAAACACTATTTTTTAAAACTTAATTTACGTGCAAAAGGAAAAATAAGTAAAATAAAACACTTAAATTTATATTTTTGTGTTCACCACTGGTTTATTTTTGGGTTTACTACCGGTTTCGAAGACAACCGTCTTCATCGTCAGGTAAACTTTATCTTCACCTGACGATGAAGACGGTTGTCTTCGAAACCGGTAGTAAACCCAAAAATAAACCAGTGGTGAACACAAAAATATAAAATAAGTGTTTTATTTACTTATTTTTCCTTTTACATAAACTAAATATATTTCAGTTGTCATGTTTAAACATTTTTGATAAAACACTTTGATATTTGAAATCACTACCGGTTTCAAACACCTGTTCCTCGTCAGAACTCAAATAAAACAGTGGTGAAAATAAAAAAAAACGAAGTGTTTTATTTATTTAATTAAAAAGAACTGAATATAGCTTTCTCCACATTCATTTTTTAAACTCGTTAATTATAGCGTTTAGATCAATAGATTCCAATACATCTGATTCTATCGCTAAAATATTATACTTAATTTATTCGGTTTGCACTGCCCTAATGGAGTATGGTTGCTACAGGCGCATGGCCAGGGTCCATTGGTCAGATCACATCCGAAACCGCGAAGTATTGAGCAGGGCTGGAGAAACAAGGCAACTCCTAAATAGAGTTGCCCAACAACGATCCAGTTGGATAGGCCATAACATCAGGCACCCAGGCCTGCTCCTTACCATCGTCGAGGGAATGATTGAGGGCAATAACCATAGAAGCCGCCTTAGATATAGCTACATGGACAGGGTGATCCGGGATGTGCGCTGTGGCAGCTACCAGGAGATGAAGAGACTGGCGGATGACAGAGATGAGTGGAGGGATCGAGTGCTTGGTGCAGACCAATCCTAGGATTGTAACCTAGATATAGCTACATGGACCGGGGGATCAGGGATGTGCGCTGTGGCAGCTACCAGGAGATGAAGAGACTGGCGGATGACAGAGATGAGTGGAGGGATCGAGTGCTTGGTGCAGACCAATCCTAGGATTGTAACCTAGATATAGCTACATGGACCGGGGGATCAGGGATGTGCGCTGTGGCAGCTACCAGGAGATGAAGAGACTGGCGGATGACAGAGATGAGTGGAGGGATCGAGTGCTTGGTGCAGACCAATCCTAGGATTGTAACCTAGATATAGCTACATGGACCGGGGGATCAGGGATGTGCGCTGTGGCAGCTACCAGGAGATGAAGAGACTGGCGGATGACAGAGATGAGTGGAGGGATCGAGTGCTTGGTGCAGACCAATCCTAGGATTGTAACCAAGATATAGCTACATGGACCGGGGGATCAGGGATGTGCGCTGTGGCAGCTACCAGGAGATGAAGAGACTGGCGGATGACAGAGATGAGTGGAGGGATCGAGTGCTTGGTGCAGACCAATCCTAGGATTGTAACCTAGATATAGCTACATGGACCGGGTGATCCGGGATGTGCGCTGTGGCAGCTACCAGGAGATGAAGAGACTGGCGGATGACAGAGATGAGTGGAGGGATCGAGTGCTTGGTGCAGACCAATCCTAGGATTGTAACCTAGATATAGCTACATGGACAGGGTGATCCGGGATGTGCGCTGTGGCAGCTACCAGGAGATGAAGAGACTGGCGGATGACAGAGATGAGTGGAGGGATCGAGTGCTTGGTGCAGACCAATCCTAGGATTGTAACCAAGATATAGCTACATGGACCGGGGGATCAGGGATGTGCGCTGTGGCAGCTACCAGGAGATGAAGAGACTGGCGGATGACAGAGATGAGTGGAGGGATCGAGTGCTTGGTGCAGACCAATCCTAGGATTGTAACCTAGATATAGCTACATGGACCGGGTGATCCGGGATGTGCGCTGTGGCAGCTACCAGGAGATGAAGAGACTGGCGGATGACAGAGATGAGTGGAGGGATCGAGTGCTTGGTGCAGACCAATCCTAGGATTGTAACCTAGATATAGCTACATGGACCGGGGGATCAGGGATGTGCGCTGTGGCAGCTACCAGGAGATGAAGAGACTGGCGGATGACAGAGATGAGTGGAGGGATCGAGTGCTTGGTGCAGACCAATCCTAGGATTGTAACCTAGATATAGCTACATGGACCGGGTGATCCGGGATGTGCGCTGTGGCAGCTACCAGGAGATGAAGAGACTGGCGGATGACAGAGATGAGTGGAGGGATCGAGTGCTTGGTGCAGACCAATCCTAGGATTGTAACCTAGATATAGCTACATGGACCGGGTGATCCGGGATCCTAGGAAAAAAAATGGAGAGTGAAAATCATTTTTAATCCTTTTAAAAAAATAATGAAATGGACTCTTCAAAGGACAATGAAAATCATTTTAAATCCTCTTGTACCATAAATGCGAACAATACTGAGGATAAAAAGTCATAATGCAGTGACTACACTTGGAAATGGAGAGTCAATAGTTGGATTTATTATGGTTTGTGGATAAAAACTACTATATTAATTAAGATGATAAAGATTACGTTGCGATGGTTTGGACATGTAGAACGAAGGAAGGAAAACACTAACAAAACAAATATATAACAGTGCAATAGTGCAAATGTGAGTGGAAGGCGTGGTAGAGGAAAAACAAAGAAAATATGGTTTGATCAAGTGTGTGCTAATAAACATGTGATGTCCACGCGGCCGGGCTTGCTCTCTATTGGTGGGGGTGTATCTTGACTGAGGGTATGTTATGAGATGAGTCCAGACCTTTTGAAAGCTTTTCTCTTAAATGCTTTTTTTCGGAATTGTCCTGAGAAGTACATATAAGTAATTTCAGGATATACACATATGTGTATAAGTAACTATGTTGCTATCAATAAACATAATTTCAGGATATACACATATATGTGTATAAGTAACTATGTTGCTATTAATAAACATAATTTCAGGATATACACATTTGTGTATAAGTAACTATGTTGCTATCAATAAAAATAATTTCAGGATATACACATATGTGTATAAGTAACTATGTTGCTATCAATAAACATAATTTCAGGATATACACATATGTGTATAAGTAACTATGTTGCTATCAATAAACATAATTTCAGGATATACACATATGTGTATTAGTAACTATGTTGCTATCAATAAAAATAATTTCAGGATATACACATATGTGTATAAGTAGTTACATAGCTATGTTGCTATCAATAAACATATATTTATTTATTTAAAGTGGTTGATATTTTACAGGAAAAATTAAGCATTTTCCAAATGTTTGTCGAAGATTTATTTTTAACCTACGAAAGTACGGTCACATCACTTCATACCAGAAGGCATTGAACTGGTTGAACGTGAGAAATAGACGCCAATTCACATACTATATCTATTGCATGACATCCTTAACTGTCACGCAACCCGTCGTTCTTTACTGCCATTGCAGTGAGACTATGGAACCTGTACAAATCAAAGTTAGACTCGCTCCGTCCTCGGCATGCTTTAAAAAGCGATTGAAAAAACTCTTAATTTCTAGTCAGTAATAAAACGTGCTTGATTTTTTTTCCTTTCCTCTCCACCATCCCTTCCTTTTCCTTTGATTGATGATATCTCACTTTATATGAAAAATAATATTCGAATGATAGTTAGCTTTTGTAGGGTTCTGAATGTTCTTGACTTTTATGGAGATGGGTAATCTCTTGTATGGCTCACAATTATGTATGGCTCAGAATGCTGGACTATGTACAGCTCCTACTCTAGGCAACTTGAAACAGCAGAAATGCGAATGCTTAGGTGGTTGGCAGGAGTATCACTGAAATATTAAATTAAGAGCTCACGCATTCGTGGTAGCCTGGGAGTCACTGACATAAACAGTAAGCTGGAAGAGCGACAGCTGAAATGGTACGGGCACATAAGACGGAGACCACCAGACCATACTGTAAATCAGGCAATGTTTGTGGATCTTCCTCGACAGCCGTCCATAGGAAGACCAAAGAACTCCTGGATGGCTCAATGTTCCAAAATCTTACAGAGAAATGGCCTAGATGAAAGCGACACCCAGAATCGAAGAATATACAGCCTGAGAACGAGAAGAACCGACCCCAACAGCCTACCTAGGCAATTAGTTGGGACAGTGCCAGTAAGAAGAAGGGTAGTTACTTGAATATTTTTTGCGACTATGTAACTCGATTTCTTTACGTTTGTCTGGCAGGTTGGAAGAGATTGCCATCTGGGAATATGCCCGTTAGAATTTTTTTCGCAATGAAGTGTTAATAAATAAATTAATTATATTTTGAAAAAAAAGGAAAGGAAGACTGTTAGGTGTGCAGTGTATGTGCAGGTGTATGGATGCATGTAGAAAGAAAAAAAAAACTATAAAATGGATCTGAAGGTGTCAGTCAGAAGAGTCAATATCGAAACAATGATAAAGATGAGACATTCAATACTATTAGCTCACGTAAGTATCCACAATTCACAGGCAGACATCGAACTAGCATCTAACAATACAATATTTAGAAATAGCTACTAACTTTGTGCTCTCCTTTATTAATATAAATAACGTAATACAAACCAAATATTATGGACAATATTTTGCCTCTGGAGTTGAGTAACCCTGCATCAACATATGTGAACCTTTTAATTCTGCAAAGCAACTTGCATCTCGTTCCACTAATGAGGCCATGTGTTTTCTATATCTCAATATATATCCATAAAATTCCCCCAAAATTATCAAAGGTTATTAAATAATTTTAAAACGATGACTTTAATTTATTCTACTGCTTTTTGTATCTTCATGTTAGTTTAAGATAAAGTGGTATTATTTGTCAATAATTTTAAGTACTTGTATAACCTGTCACATGTTCATTTGTATATAAAGACACTGTTGTGTCGTTAATAAAATAAATAAAATAAAATAATAATCAACTGTTCTGCAATTATATGCTGTGTTGAAAGTTTAGAAATCGATATTCGCACGGCGCAGTGCAGCAGCGGTGGTAACGCCAATACCGAGAATGCTCTTGTTGCACCCAACAATGGAGACTCAAGGCTCTTGTGACCAAATCACACCTAAAGTGTTTGGGGCATTTGCTTAATGTCGGAGTGCTTGTGATCAGGGGCGAAACAGAAGTGGGCGTGAGGGACATCAGCCCCGTGCGTGATTAAGGTACTTAACTTCAAATAGAGATATTCCATTTCCAAGAACTAATGGAGAATCGGAATCAAACGTTACCGGTCTGTAAATATAAAACGGGAATTTGCTCATAGATGGCTCTAGTTGTCAATGTAGTGACTGTCAAACCGCGTCATTGGCGCCTTTTCTTGTATTTACATTTGTCAAAGACTTTTAACTCACAACAATACAAGTTTAATACAACTACATACGTTTTCATGGCATTGAACACGTCTGTTTTTGTGCTTGAAAACTACGATTTGAATTGACAGCATTGATTTTCTGTTACCATTTGAAGAAAACTGCTGCAGAATCGCGTCGAATGCATGTCGAAGCTTACGTTGATCATGCTCTTGGTAAATCACAGTGGTTTGAGTGGTTTAAAAAATTCAAAAGTGGCGATTTTGCCGTGAGAAACGAAGAACTTGGATGACCACCGAGAAAGTTTAAAGACGCCGAATTGCGAGCATTGTTGGATGAGGATAACGCTCAAACGCAACAACAACTCGCGGATCAATTAAATGTGACACAAATTGACAGAGAGATGGGGAAAATGTGTAGCTAGCAATGGGCAATACTTTGGAATAAAATATTTTTTTACCATTTTCATACAATAAATGTGTATTTTCTAAAAAAAAAATCTTGTAATTTATTTTTAACAAACACTGTTTATTCCACTTTTTTGTGACGGTATAACCCTACCGGTTTCAAGGCTTTCACCTCATCTTCAGGGGAGCGCAAACAAGACTAAATGCTGTTCGAACTGGTACCGATATAGACGCTTCAACGGTTGGAGGCTGGGGGGTGAGGAAGGCTAGGGATAATTTCGGCCAAGAGCGGGGAGTTTTTGGGGAAATAACTGTTCAACAGATGTTCCGATCGGTATACTGACTTAGAAATTTCTAGGGCCTCTAATCTGTCCAATTTATTTCCGTTGCCACTAATATGTAAGAATTTGGCATCATCGATAGAAAAAGTGTGATTCTCACGGTGACAATGATTAGCCATTTCAGAATAAATTAGAGGATTTGTTAAGGTGGATTTGTGTTCACGAAATCTCTTTTCAAAAGATCTTCCTGTCTTTCCTATATAGAAATTATCTTCCTGTCTTTCCTATATAGAAACTTTCCTGTAACCGATCGGAACATCTGTTGAACAGTTATTTCCCCAAAATCTCTCCGCTCTTGGCCGAAATTATCCCTAGCCTTCCTCACCCCCCAGCCTCCAACCGTTGAAGCGTCTATATCGGTACCAGTTCAAACAGCATTTAGTCTTGTTTGCGCTCCCCTGAAGATGAGGTGAAAGCCTTGAAACCGGTAGGGTTATACCGTCACAAAAAAGTGGAATAAACAGTGTTTGTTAAAAATAAATTACAATGTCTTTAAACCTCCACAACGTTAATGCCTTAACTATAAACAACATAAAAAAATCCAGTTTCATATTTACATACCTATGTACGTCTCTGGAAGTTTTCTAAAAACGAGACTCGTAATTATACATCAGCCTCTTTTTGTGATCTTTTATCAACAATATCAGCTTGGTTGACAACAGTATCGACCCACGTAGCCTGGTTGGTAAAAAGTTTGACTTCATCTCAGTGATTTCGAGTACGGTTCCCGATTGAACCCGAAATAACTATTAATAAAGAGTCCCAGTCTGGTGAATACTCTCGTGGGTTTGGTAATAATACTCTCGTGTTTTAAAAGTTTGTAAAAGTGTTGTATTTTCACGTGCGGTAGTATATTGCCAACCCGTAAGTTATCTCTTATCTCGCCGAAAATTTTCAGCATCTTTCCAATCATGGATTAGCGCTACGCTCAAACAGAGATTGTTTATTGGCCTTTCCAGTTCACCGCTCCTCTTTCTTTACGTCGTCCTTTACTGTCCATGCAGTGAGACTCTGGAATCAGTTACAAGCCAATATAAGACTCGCTCCGTCCTTGGCATGCTTTAAGAAGCGACTGAAAAAACTCTTAATTTCTAGTCAGTAAAATAACGTGTTTCATTCCTGATTTTTCTTTTCCTTTCCTCTCCACCATCCCTTACTTTCCTTTTGATTGATGATATCTCACTTTATATGAAAAATAATGTTCCGGTGATTGTCCGTCTTTGTGGGGTTCGTGGGCATGTTCTCACGTATATGTTTATGGATTTCGTGGGGATGGATAGTCATTTGAATGATTTATGCGACCACGTAACTTGCTTCATTTACTTTTGTCTGGTTGACTGGAAGAGATTGCCGCCTGGCAATAAGCCCGCCAGATTGTATTTCAATAAAAGTGTAATAAATAAAGTACCTTGGAGTTTATGTTGACCAGTTCCTTCGTTGGGAGGTCCATATTAACAATTTGAGCGCAAAAATCAGAAAACTAGGATACATATTCCGTATGATTCGAAATGTGCTCAGTGAAAATATTCTTAAAAGTATATACTTCGCCTTATGTCAGTCAGCACTTTCTTACGGTATATCAGTTTGGGGGGGATGCACCTTAACCCAGAAACACATATTACAGGTTTCCCAAAAATTGATTGTGAAAATAATCAATAAACTTCCTGCTCGGTATCCCACGGCGGAGCTTTTCAGAGAGTATCAGGTCCTGAATATAGCCAATTTACATCTCAAATCCATTCTCTGGCACTACCATCGAGAGGAGGGGAAGATGCAAACTCAGCAGACACACATGACACGCATGGCAACTAATGAAATGTTCACCATCCCTAGAGTTAAAACCTCTTTTGCCCAAATGCAATATGCTTATTTGGCTCCCATTACATACAATGGCGTGCCGACTTCAATAAAAGTAAAGGTAGGAAAACCATTTAGACAGTCGATCGGAGCGTGGTTGTTATTGCGACAGGATTTTGAGTACTTGGGCTTTCAGGATGAATGACGAGTGGAAAGGATTTATGTGAGCTCGTGAGTGTGGGTCTCTTATTATTGTTTTAATTTTGGTTGTTATTGTATTTGTGTTTCTGTGTGTTTTTCTTTTTTTTGTTTTGAATTTGTTTTGATTTTTATTCTTATGATTGTGTGCAGTATATTGTGGGATGAATATTTTTGGTCTTTCTGGAGCGATAATGTGTGAGGAGTTGAGTTTCGCAGGGTGTTTCCAGTTGTAGTTGAGTGTCACTGTTTGTCAGGTTGATGAGAGCGTGCAACGGGGTTTTTTGTGTTATCAAAAATCGGAAAGAAGTATCGATTTATTTTTTCATGCTAAATATCCTCAGTGAGATACAGGCAAAAGCCTAGTTTACTAGGGATACGACAAATGAAAGGCAACAAACCCAGATCCATTAAAATTATATGTCCAAATCAAATTACCTGTTGTTTTTTCTCAAATTGTGTATATTTCTTGTCATGTGTAATAATAAAATAAATAAATAAATAAAAATAAATAGATAAATAAATCGGGTTTTTATTCAAATTTCACAAAAATCCAAATTACTTGAGAACCACTGAATATCGCTGAACATACTCGTATATGGAGGTTAAATCGATATGTATTGAGGTCCTCCATCACCCTGCTTCCGTTGATCGTCACCGGCTGTTACACTCTGTATATTGGCGGATAATGAAAGAACGGAGCAAGTTGAAGACACAATACAAAGTAAAATATCAGGATATCTGGCATTGGTGCTACCAGAGTTGACTATGTAAGCCACTTTGTGATAGTCATAGTCTATTGCATAAAGTGCAAGGAACTTCAATACCTTCAGCTTGTCATCGGTTTCTTTCTCTATTAAGCCCCTGATAACTAGCAACAGTTCCACGCCATTTGGTTCTCTCTTCTGCTGTTTGCTCCAAGTTGTGCTGAGTAATAATGTTTTTTAAGTGTCTTGTGTTATACGTCTTTTTTTCTCTCACGCTGACCCCCGTGTCTCCTTAAATGTAAACAAAAGTGAATGCATTATTTTATAAAACGTTCATCTAAATCGTTCTTGTACATATTTTTGCTATCTATTTATGAATCTTTGAACGTCCCCTTTAGCTTGGTGCCCCAAGGCAAATGCATAGGTTTCCCTGTTACCAAATACGGCTCTGTTTATAATACCTACAGTTTTCTCTATCCCACAGCAGTTTCTTTTAATGAGCTAAAACCTTTAGAAATTGCATAGAAACGCATTCAGAAGCTTTGTTTCTTCGTATCATCTACTTGCATTGTTCTTGCAATAACAATTACACGCATTGTATACACCTATCAGTCGATGTCGTTCTTCCTTTTCGTGTTAACAACAACTATTGTGTATTTTCTTGGATTTTTTAAATTTATATCAATTACTGATTGTTGATGGATATATTCCTAGATATCGTGTTACCAAGTGCATTCTATTATAATCCATTTTTGGCGATGAGTTATTTAAATCGATAAAGGAAATTTTTTAACCGCTGTTGTGGAGTGCCAAAAATTTTTTTTATTCCTTATTAATATTGTTATTATTATTATTGAACACTTGTATTGCAAATACAATCTGGCGGGGTTATTGCCAGGCGACAATCTCTTGCAACCAACCAGACAAAAGTAAATATAGCAAGTTACATGGTCGCATAAATCAACAAATGACTATCCATCCCCACGAAATCCATAAACACATACGAGTACGTGAGCATATGCCCGCAAACTCCACAAAGACGGACAATCACCCGAACATTCCTTTTCAAATAAAGTGAGATATCATCAATCAAAGGAAAAGGTAGGGATGGTGGAGAGGAAAGAAAAAATCAGGAATGAAACACGTTATATTACTGACTAGAAATTTTAAGTTTTTCACTCGCTTCTTAAAACATTCCATGGACGGAGCGAGTCTAATATTGGTTTGTAACTGGTTCCAGAGTCTCACTGCATGGACAGTAAAAAATGACAACGTGAAAAAAGAAAAGCGGTGAGCCGAAAATGCCAATAAACAATCTTTGTTTGATAGCTCTAGTTCATGATCGGAAAGACGCTGAACAATTTCGGCGAGATAAGAGGGGGTGGCGGAACATTTAAGGATATTATGCAATTTAGAAAGTATGTGAGTTTGGCGTCTATTTCTAACATTTAACCAGTTCAATGCCTTCTGGTATGAAGTTATATGATCGTACTTTCGTAGGTTGAAAATAAATCTTAGACAAACATTTTGAAGACGCTTTAATTTGTCCAGCTGTACCTCTGTAATATCCAAGTAACATACGTCCGCATAGTCCAGAATCGGAAAGAGCAGAGATTGTACGAGTAAAATTTTGGTTTTTGTAAGCAGATATCTTTGCAACACTTTGGATGTTATACAATATAGACAGTATGTGAGTTTGGCGTCTATTTCTGAACTTTAACCAGTTTACAGGGTTGTTACTAAATATAATATATGCATATCCAGAAAGTAAGTGTACTGAATTTTTGTAGGTTACAATTTTTTTTATTTAAACAAAAAAATTACGTGGTTACCGTAGTACATATGTAAGCTATTTTTCGACATAGTCGCTATTCCTCTCAATGCAGGTGGTGAAGCGGGGTATCAACTTTTTGATGCCTTCCTCGAAGTAGTTTCCCGCCAACCCCTCCGTCCACTTCTCCACCTCCTCCTTTACCTCCTCGTCGGTTGAAAACCTTTTTCCACCCATGTGCAGCTTCAGGGAGGTAAAGAGATAGTAATCTGAAGGTGCTAGATCAGGAGAATGCGCGGGATGGTTCAGGACATCCCATTTAAACGAGGCGAGCAGTTCCTTCGTGGCATTGGCCGTGTGTGGTCTGGCATTGTCATGCAGCAGGCAGACTCCCTTTGTCAGTATGCCTCTCCTCTTGTTCTGAATCGCCCTCCGCAATTTTTTTAGGGTCTCACAGTATCTTGCAGAGTTGATGGTCTCCCCTTGAGGCATATATTCAATTAAAATTATGCCTTGACAGTCCCAAAACACGGATGCCATGATTTTCTTGGCTGAAATTGTGGTTTTGAACTTTTTGGCGGAGGGTGAAGAGATGTGACGACACTGTTGAGACTGCCTTTTGGTTTCAGGCGTGTAGTGTGCAACCCAAGTTTCATCTCCAGTAACGATGGAGCGGAGAAATTCATCTTCATGGAGTTTGCACCGCCTCAAAAACTCTTGCCCGGCATTATTTATTTCGCACTTGGCGGAAGATTGGATTAACATTTTTCACGAAACGTGTTGTCGCGTCGACACTTCTCAACGTACTGACCTCGAACCGGTCTCGTTGCGGAGGGGAAGGGTCAGGCTACACGGAAGTGTAGCCAACATGTCGAAAATAAAATCCATCCGGTCGTGAGAGCCTCAGTACACTTACTTTCTGGATACGCCTAGTATATAAAGCAGGGTCATATTCGTATGATAAATACGACATCTTTTCCATTCACAAAGAGAATCAAATATTATTTTTGGATATATTTTTTAATCTTATTTAAATAATTTGTATTCAGAGAGGTTTATCATTCCACTGTTGTAGCCACTGTGAGAGAATATTATTTCATCCATTGTCTCAGACCGTCGAAATAATTTATGGAGTTACGTCATCGTAAATTTACATACATTTTGAGAGGTCGTCTGTTATTGAAAAGGTGTTTTTTTACAGCAAATTCAATATTTTGTTTAGTTCAGTAAATTGTTTAGTTCAGTGTTGATTGTTTAGTTTAGTTCAAAATGTATCTTAGGTGGTATTTAATTTTTTTATATTATTGCTAGTTTATTGGCGTTTTTGTGTTTATATTTCGAGGACGGTTGAAAGTAATGTGAGGGTTTACTTTTTTAAAACATTTTTTATAAACTGCTTTTTTATTATTGCCATTTTTAAACTATAGTTTGTGTTCAAGAGTGTGGGCTGAGAAACATCTGGAGTCTTTTCAGTCGGGCTCGCCCTCTATTGGTGGGGGTGTATCTCGACTGGGGGGATGTTATGAGATTAGCCTAGACTTTTTGACATCTCTTAAAAGTATTTTCTTCACCAATATCTTGAAATATACGAGTAGTATATATAAATTTTCAGAATATACACGTATTTAATGTGCATAATACGTTGTTATCAATATAGTATATTGTAATTTATTTTTAACAAACACTGTTTATTCCACTTTTTTCCACTCAAAAAAAAAAAAAAAAAGTGGAATAAACAGTGTTTGTTAAAAATAAATTACAATGTCTTTAAACCTCCACAACGTTAATGCCTTAACTATAAACAACAATATAGTATATATAAATGTAATGTGCATAATACGTATGTAAAGTGCATAATACGTTGTTATCAATATAGTATATATAAATGTACTGTGCATAATACGTATGTAATGTGCATAATACGTTGTTATCAACATAGTATACATAAATGTACTGTGCATAATACGTATCTAATGTGCATAATACGTTGTAATGTGCATAATACGTTGTTATCAACATAGTATATATAAATGTACTGTGCATAATACGTATGTTATGTGCATAATACGTTGTTATCAATATAGTATATATAAATGTACTGTGCATAATACGTATGTAATGTGCATAATACGTTGTTATCAATATAGTATATATAAATGTACTGTGCATAATACGTATGTTATGTGCATAATACGTTGTTATCAATATAGTATATATAAATGTACTGTGCATAATACGTATGTAATGTGCATAATACGTTGTTATCAACAAAGTATATATAAATGTACTGTGCATAATACGTATGTAATGTGCATAATACGTTGTTATCAATATAGTATATATAAATGTACTGTGCATAATACGTATGTAATGTGCATAATACGTTGTTATCAACAAAGTATATATAAATGTACTGTGCATAATACGTATGTAATGTGCATAATACGTTGTTATCAATATAGTATATATAAATTTTAAGAATATACACGTATGTAATGTACATAATACGTTGTTACCAATATAGTACATATAAATTTTCAGAATATACACGTATGTAATGTGCATAATACGTTGTTATCAATATCAATTTTCAGAATATACACGCATGGAATGTTCATAATACGTTGTTTTCAATAAACCTTTATTTATTTATTTATTATTTATAGAAGGATTGGCCATTTCGATTTAAAAAAAATAACATTAAAATATACAATGCAACTGTCAGTGGCATGTGTGCTAGAGGAATACTAATGAAAGTGTGGTTGGATCAAGTGAATGGCATTTTGAATGAAGGAAACTTAAAGTCAAAGAAATCGTATGAGTTGTGCTAGAAGATGTATTATGAATTATAGTGATGCATTATATAGGATGTCCACTAAAAGACAGAAGGGTTTGAAAAAGTCATAACTTGTTAATTTACAATATTTGTTCTTTTATTTTTTTACAGAGCTTTACTACCCCAAGATACTCAGCAGCCCCTGCAGTATGCCATTTGATTTCAACACCTAGCCAGAGATAACAACAACTTTTTAAACAACTTGATAATGAGTGATGAGTCCCATTTTCATTTAAACGGGTACATCAACAAACAAAACTGCAGCTTTTAAGGTACTGAGAATCCCAGGTAATTATATCAGCATTAATTGCATCCTCAAAAATGCACTGTTTGGTGCGGTGTTAAGGCTGAAAGAGTAATCGGTCCCTATTTCTTTGAAAATGAGGAAGGTCAATCATAAAGAATTAACGGGGCCCTGTATAAGACAATGCTTGATTTTTTTTATACCAAGTGGTCGAAGATAATCAGGAGGTATGGTTCCAACAGGATGGAGCTACTGCGCATACTGCCAGGACGACGATGGTAGTGTGTGCAGTATAGCGATGTACGTCCTTAAGCCTTTCATGGGCCACCTTGTATAAAGGATGAATATTTAGGTAAATACATTACATAAAACTAACAATAATGACAAATTAATACATCTTGTTACAAATTAGCAAAAATGTGGCAGTTTGTTAAAATTAAATAATATTTAGTGACGTTCGTCAAAAGTCACTACGTTACTATAGTCTGCATTGGCTAGGGATGGGGTATACGATAATTGAATTATCGATTTTTTGTACATAAAATTAAATGTTCGTAATTAGTATTAATTAATAGTGAACGACCTCCGTGGCCTGGTGGTAAGACAGTTGTCTGCCGATCCGAAAGGTTGCGGGTTCGATCCCCGCTGGAACCCAGATTATTTTTAAATAGGATTCCAGTTTGATTAACACTTAGGACCTATAAAAACATCTTTCTGGTTGGTTGGAAGAGATTGCCACATGGCAATAAACTCGCCAGGTTAAAAAAAAACAAAAAAAAAAACAAACAGACCATGGCCTATTTAAAGATATATACAAATCATACAATACATTAGAAAGTCAGTATGATGAAAATTAGGAATTAAAACGTCAGTTTAGAGAAAAACAATTTTTCGATTTATGAAAAAACGATTCGATTTGTAAAAAAAAAACAATTTTACCCCATCCCTTTGAGACATGACATTTCAAACGTCACAGGGACCATCCTACATTTTCTCTAGTATAGAAATATTTATGATTTCCAAAGATTCCAGAGAAATCGGAACGATAAACCTTCAATAAAACCATTTTTCCGCATCAAAAGTTTTACTCAACCTTGATATGATACTCTCCCGATTGATACAAACTCTCGAGACACAAAATAATGTCCAGCCTAGAGCATTTTAGAAGTCCAGCCTGGAGCATTTTAGAAGTCCAGCCTGTAGCATTTTAGAAGTCCAGACTAGCATTTTAGAAGTCCTGCCTGGAGCATTTTAGAAGTCCAGCCTGTAGCATTTTAGAAGTCCAGCCTGTAGCATTTTAGAAGTTCAGCCTGTAGCATTTTAGAAGTCCAGCCTGTAGCATTTTAGAAGTCCAGACTGTAGCATTTTAGAAGTCCAGCCTGTAGCATTTTAGAAGTCCAGCCTGCAGCATTTTAGAAGTCCAGCCTGTAGCATTTAGTCCAGACCTTGTGTATGAAAACTACCCTTTTTTTCGTCCCTACATCAGTTTCTCACTAAAATTACTTTCGTCATATCCATGTTCCTAAATTAATTTCTTAGATTTCTGCCACGTTTTGCATTCAGGTCGCATTACTCGCAACAAAAAAAAAAACTAGAATGAGTCGAATTGTTTTTGTTATTAGATTGACAAATCATTCGCCTTGCCCGAAATTAGGCAACAGTGAATAATGGACGCTAATCAATAGTCAATACTCAATGCTGACTCAACAAATAACTCTTGTGGTAGACTGTGGCCGTTGATAGAGCTACTTGAAGTCGATGGTAAATGTTTGGCCAATGAATCAGGGTTTGAAGTCGTGACTTATAGTTTTTGTTTTATTTTCTGAATCATATTCATCAAAGCGCTATCTCCTTTGGTTCTTCCTGACACTTATAGATATTTAATTCTTTATTTTATAGATTTAAACACATCATTTAATAGTGTAGGTCATGATTGAGCATCGTGACTCCCATGATAGCCTCTGACGACACATCTCCATCCATCTCTGCACTCCGTGGCTCGAGGATCAGTTTTTTATTTATTTATTTTCATAAAACAGGCTTAGCCCAACTACATAAGGTACAAAAAAATATCTAGGATATCTCTATATGAGTGAGTTTGGTGTCTATCCATGGCTTTATCCTACTCAGTTTTTGCTAGGCATGCTCGGGTATAACTCCTTGAGCGTAAGGAGAGATCTGCGTCTCCTGGTATACGTTGTCAGACTCGTTCGAGGAGTTGTGAGCTGTCCAGTATTACTACAAAGATTAGCGTTAAATGTTCCTAACAATTACACTAGACTGCGCCGGCAAGAACTGTTCTCAATAACATACGCAAGAACGGGTCTTCCAGCCGCTATGCCTGTTGGAAGGGCCTTAACTCTTTTGAACGAGACTGCTTCGGATATTGACATATTTCATATCACATTACCAAAAGCAAAAGTAAATTTTCTTCTAAGATTGAGCGCGTTAGAAAGCACTCATCAACGTATTTAAGTGACTGAATACATGTGTGTATGTGTATATATGTGTGTATATCATCATTCATCATCATTGTCAACCAGGGTCGATCCACTGCTGGATGAATGTCTCCCCAAGTTGACTGCAAACAGTTCGGTTTTTTGCTCGTTGGTGCCATGTGATGCTGTCATGCTTCCTAATTTCATCTATCCAGCGTACCTTCGGTCTTCTTCTGGGCCTCTTTATGCCTCTTGGGTACCATTGGATTATTTCGGACGTCCATCGAAAATCTGACATTCTGGCAATGTGTCCTGCACATTGCCACTTCATTTTCTTGCACACCTTTATTACGTCTTTTACCTTTGTTATATTGCGAATCCAGGTGTTTCGTTTACGGTCTCTTTTAGTATATCCCAACATGCATCTCTCAATGCTCATTTTTGCGGTCTGGAGCTTTTGTGTGTTCTTTATTGTGAGCGTCCATGTCTCGCAGCCATACGTAAGCACTGGGGGAATACACTTGTTGTAAACCTTTCGTTTCAAATATATCGGGAGATTATTTTTGAAAATATTGTTCAAACGTCCAAATGAGTTCCATGCTAGTTATGTCCTTCATGCTCCGATATGCCACCTTCAAAGGAAATGAGTTGGCCCAAATACACATATTCTTGGACAAGTTCTTGCAACTTTCCATCTACAATTATTGGTTTCGGGGTAGCAAAGCCGTTCATCATATATTTGGTTTTTGAAATATTCATTTTTAAACCAACTCCTTTGCTGACCTCTGCCAATTCTTGCAGTTGGTGCTGAAGATCATTCGGGTTTTGTGAGAATATAACGATATCGTCTGCAAATCTCAAATGTGTGTATCATATATATGTACAATATAAAAAAATAACGTTAACAATTTTTGTATTTTTCAATGTACTAGGCGTATCCAGAAAGTAAGTGTACTGAGGCTCTCACGACCGGATGGATTTTATTTTTGACATGTTGGCTATACTTCCGTGTAGCCTGACCCTTTCCCTCCGCAACGAGACCGGTTCGAGGTCAGTACGTTGAGAAGTGTCGACGCGACAACACGTTTCGTGAAAAATGTCAATCCTATCTCCCGTCATCCGTTATCTCGTTTGGAAGGGAAAACCTCCGGTTGAGGTTTATAATGAGGTGAAAACTGCATATGGTGATAAAGCTATGAATCGTACGAGTGTGTACAAGTGGTGTCGCGAGTTTAAAAACGGTTGTACGTCTGTGCATGATGATCAGAAAAGTTCAAAACCACAATTTCAGCCAAGAAAATCATGGCATCCGTGTTTTGGGACTGTCAAGGCATAATTTTAATTGAATATATGCCTCAAGGGGAGACCATCAACTCAGCAAGATACTGTGAGACCCTAAAAAAATTGCGGAGGACGATTCAGAACAAGAGGAGAGGCATGCTGACAAAGAGAGTCTGCCTGCTGCACGACAATGCCCGACCACACACGGCCAACGCCACGAAGGAACTGCTCGCCTCGTTTAAATGGGTTGTCCTGAACCATCCCGTGCATTTTCCTGACCTAGCACCTTCAGATTACTATCTCTTTACCTCCCTGAAGCTGCACATGGGTGCAAAAAGGTTTTTAACCGACGAGGAGGTAAAGGAGGAGGTGGAAAAGTGGACGGAGGGGTTGGCGGGAAACTACTTCGAGGAAGGCATCAAAAAGTTAATACTCCGCTTCACCACCTGCATTGAGAGGAATGGCGACTTTGTCGAAAAATAGCTTAAATATGTACTACGGTAACCACGTATTTTTTTTGTTTAAATAAAAAAAATTGTAACCTACAAAAAATCAGTACACTTACTTTTTGGATATGCCTCGTAATTGAGCTAAGTCTGTATTAAGAAAATAAATAATTAAATATCCCATAGACCACAAGGCACACCAAAGTCTCTAATCATTCAAGAATTCGATATTACTGAACGACTTTCAACAACGTGCATGAAAATTATATTTAAATACTTAGGACATGTTGCCTGAAAGAATAATGAAAGTCTATAGAATCTGGTGACAGTTGATACAAAACATGCAAGAGAATGATCTTATATAAAGACGGATGTACCAAATAAAGAAGTTAACAGGACCCTCTTCGAAGCTGCACTTAACATGCCCCATGACTGGGAAAGATTCAGACAGACGATGCATCCAGTTTTAGATAGCAGAAACCCACGACGCTCAGCGGTGAGTATGGAAGGAACATTTTCATGACAGATGCAGATTTTTTTATGCTGTAGAGTTATGTTATTTGTTATGAAGTATGAATCGCATAATTGATCAGATAGCCTTTTAATATTCGTTAATAATTAAATAATAATCGTTTCCAAATACAGAATGTCCTTCAAATCTAATTAAGTCAACATAGGAGAGAATGTTTAAAAAAAATAGCTAACCTTGGTCATGGTAGATATTTCTAGGTTAAACTTGCGTGGGTCACAGACTTATCCATAAACAGGTAATCCCATATGCTCATGGTACTCGTATAACTCACTGGTCGAGACTTGACAGTGCAATCAATCATTTTTCTATTCATTTTATCATGCGAATGTCTAAATTATTATTCTTAATACGTAATCATATTAAAAGTACTGCAATGGCATTTTTACTATTCCGGAATATTAACCTTTCCTTCCCTGTGTTGGGTATCTTCTACACGTTGCTTCTAATAACCATCAATATCTCTATAAATATAATAAATACAAGGTTAAGATTTTAGGTATTCCTCCATAATATATTTACGCATTGATTTAACACGTTGCTTCTAATAACCATCAATATCTCTATAAATATAATAAATACAAGGTTAAGATTTTAGGTATTCCTCCATAATATATTTACGCATTGATTTAAAAAATAATATTAATAATAATCAGAATTTATCGACTACATCGTGGGTATTTTGTGAAGATCGGAAACAAATTCGCATTTAAACGCTGTGAGTGCCTCGACCTTGTGTCTTGACGATAGGTGAAGAGTATGCGGGAAGCGCGACACTATATTCGCATCTCACTCTTGCATACTCGACTGAATTGCGAGGAGCTCAATTGTCTCAATCGTCGCAAGCGTAAGCCAAGCCGGGGTAAGCCACTACCGCTCCGCGCCACAGTAGCTTCTGGGCTTGCAAATAGATTAGACCTACGCCCGTTCCGTGAGCGTTGCCAGATGGTTTTTTTAATGTTTTCAGCAAATAAATCTCAATTATTATAATTTTTAACTTCAATTATAATTAATTAAGGGTATTATCTATGAATGTTCTTAGTTTTCCGATTTAAAATCGCTAATTTTTGATCGCGTACTCACTACCCAACACCGGAGCACGCGTTTCAATTTTAGCACCGTAAGGGAAGGGTTAAGAGCATTATTTTTTTTATGTTCCGGATAATTACTTATATGTGAAGCCTAATTACTCGTGACTTTGACCCAGATAAAATATTCAGATGCCGAAATCAATATCTCAAGATGAGATATCTTAAATCTTAAATTATGGCATTGCATTATTAATTGGTATATACAGTACTATATGTTATGTTTGACAAGAGCGTGTACGGCAAAATTTTATCCTGGAAACTGTTATGCTATTATCTCCAGTGGCACATCCGTCAGGTACCCTGATCCCTACTTAGTATTGTACCTTCTATTTTACTTGTCACGGGCTATGAGTATTTATTAATTCGTACAATACAACCTGGGAGTTTTATTGTCATGAGGCAATCTCTTCCAAGCAAGCAGAAAAGAAACTGGAATTGTTTTAAAAAAAATCTTGGTTCCAAGAACCCTCAACCTCGCGGTCTAAAGAGAGGCGTCTTAGAAGAAAGGCCATAGAGGTCGTTCGAGACATTATATAATACTAGTTGCAACCCGTGAAATATTCACGGAAGTAAAACAAATTCTACATTTTTGAAATACCGAATGGAGCAAGATCAGCTTTAAGTTTTTTGGGTTCATTAATGTTTCAAGTTTAAAATTAAAAAAAGGTACATCTTGATTGATGAATTATTTAATTCTCAAAAATCTCTTTATACACGATGTGATGTTTTGTGTATAAACATTACTGTTGTTCAATTTAAATCGTTGATAAAGTTTTCCTTGAAGACTTGTTTCAGATATATTGACTTTAATGTTTTCGCGTTTCCGACATCGTGAAAAAGCCACATATAATTGTTTGCATTAAAAAAAAAAGAGCATAAGATAAATAAACACAAGTAATTATAAGGTTCAATATAATAGGAAATAAATTAATTATTTAATGAATTACAATTCAAAATATATTAGCATCGTCCCCATTTACACCGGTTCAAAAATTGTTAGCTAGGTATTTAAAATTCGTTCAGTATAGTTTCGATCCGTTCATTTATCACGGACCCACCGAGATTCAAATTTCGAAGTATTCCTCTCTCGCTCTCTTCTTTGAATTATAGCTTTTAGCTTCTTAGAATACAATTTAGAATACAGCTCCGTGATGGAATTCAAAGTTAATTGGGATCTTTGTTACTTTGTGGCAGTTTGCTATTGGAGTATTAAGATATCTCTATTACTTTGTTACTTTGTGATAGCTTGCTATTGGAGTATTAAGATATCTTTATTACTTTGTTACTTTGTGATAGCTTGCTATTGGAGTATTAAGATATCTTTATTACTTTCTTACTTTGTGATAGCTTGCTATTGGAGTATTAAGATATCTATATTACTTTGTTACTTTGTGATAGCTTGCTATTGGAATATTAAGATATTTTTATTACTTTGTGATAGCTTGCTATTGGAATATTAAGATATCTCTATTACTTTGTGATAGCTTGCTATTGGAATATTAAGATATCTCTATTACTTTGTGATAGCTTGCTATTGGAATATTAAGATATCTCTATTACTTTGTGATAGCTTGCTATTGGAATATTAAGATATCTCTATTACTTTGTGATAGCTTGCTATTGGAATATTAAGATATCTCTATTACTTTGTGATAGCTTGCTATTGGAATATTAATATATCTCTATTACTTTGTGATAGCTTGCTATTGGAATATTAAGATATCTCTATTACTTTGTGATAGCTTGCTATTGGAATATTAAGATATCTCTATTACTTTGTGATAGCTTGCTATTGGAATATTAAGATATCTCTATTACTTTGTTACTTTGTGATAGCTGGCTATTGGAGTATTAAGATATCTCTATTACTTTATGATAGCTTGCTATTGGAATATTAAGATATCTCTATTACTTTGTGATAGCTTGCTATTGGAATATTAAGATATCTCTATTACTTTGTTACTTTGTGATAGCTGGCTATTGGAGTATTAAGATATCTCTATTACTTTATGATAGCTTGCTATTGGAATATTAAGATATCTCTATTACTTTGTGATAGCTTGCTATTGGAATATTAAGATATCTCTATTACTTTGTTACTTTGTGATAGCTGGCTATTGGAGTATTAAGATATCTCTATTACTTTATGATAGCTTGCTATTGGAATATTAAGATATCTCTATTACTTTGTGATAGCTTGCTATTGGAATATTAAGATATCTCTATTACTTTGTTACTTTGTGATAGCTGGCTATTGGAGTATTAAGATATCTCTATTACTTTATGATAGCTTGCTATTGGAATATTAAGATATTTCTATTACTTTGTGATAGCTTGCTATTGGAGTATTAAGATATCTCTATTACTTTATGATAGCTTGCTATTGGAATATTAAGATATCTCTATTACTTTGTGATAGCTTGCTATTGGAATATTAAGATATCTCTATTACTTTGTTACTTTGTGATAGCTGGCTATTGGAGTATTAAGATATCTCTATTACTTTATGATAGCTTGCTATTGGAATATTAAGATATCTCTATTACTTTGTGATAGCTTGCTATTGGAATATTAAGATATCTCTATTACTTTGTTACTTTGTGATAGCTGGCTATTGGAGTATTAAGATATCTCTATTACTTTATGATAGCTTGCTATTGGAATATTAAGATATCTCTATAACTTTGTGATAGCTTGCTATTGGAATATTAAGATATCTCTATTACTTTGTTACTTTGTGATAGCTGGCTATTGGAGTATTAAGATATCTCTATTACTTTATGATAGCTTGCTATTGGAATATTAAGATATTTCTATTACTTTGTGATAGCTTGCTATTGGAATATTAAGATATCTCTATTACTTTGTTACTTTGTGATAGCTGGCTATTGGAGTATTAAGATATCTCTATTACTTTATGATAGCTTGCTATTGGAATATTAAGATATCTCTATTACTTTGTGATAGCTTGCTATTGGAATATTAAGATATCTCTATTACTTTGTGATAGCTTGCTATTGGAATATTAAGATATTTCTATTACTTTGTGATAGCTTGCTATTGGAATATTAAGATATCTCTATTACTGATCTGATTTTCTCTTGTTAGCAAAGTGTTGATGGGTAAACATTAACAACAATGGGCTATAAAATATACCAAATAGGTTTAACTAACTTTATAAACGTGAAACAGGCAGAACTCGGATATACGAGTATATTGTATTTATGTGTATATAAATAATGAGGTGAGAAAACTTTCGTAAGGTGTTAACAGCTTAATTATAACACCTTTTAAATTTTCTATCATTGATCCACTTTAAGAGAAAGAGGGAAAAGGTAATTGTTGTTGAACAATGCGTTTAGGAACATTGTTTTAAAGAATTTAACAATGAGATTTCGAATTTATTAATCTTGAGTCACAATATATTATAACATAAAGACATATAGGGCAGAGGAAAATCGATTCGACGTCAAGTGTCAGATCTTTTGAACAGATTACTTTAAAGATATGGACGCCATTGAAAGGCCAATGAGATGATTGACATGGTGGGAGGGATATTTAAGGGATGTTATGAGGATATGAAAATGTTGTTTTTCAACTCGTATTGCTCTTGTTCGGATCTTTGAGGTCACGCGGTAATGCATTGGACATCCGTGCGGGAGGTCGCCACTTATTAACTGCAATTAGCCAACTTTTATAGCTCAAATATATATATATAGCTCAGCGAATTTATTTTACAAGATTTACATTCTGCGTACAGGGAAATTTTGAGACACTTTGTTTACAATAGAAAAAAGTCTCATGGCGAGTATGCACTGAAGGAACTCGAATATGGAAAAAAGCTAAACAATTAATTTTATATAAAAATAGTCAAACATTAAGTATTCTTATTTTGTACAGAGGTAATACATTCCATATTCTTTCGAGATAGTTAAAATAGGTTAGTCAAAAAGTTTTGAAAGCGGAAATGAAAATACATTTTTTTTGGGGGGAAATCACTTTTATTGCTCAGTATAGTCTCCCATAAGATCAATACACTTGGTCCAACGATCTTCCAACTTTGTTGTCCCATCACGAAAGTGACTTTCTGGAAGGCCTGCAAAATACTCCTCTACGGCGGCTATAACCTCTTCGTTTGATGAAAAATGCTTTCCACGAAGGAATTTTTTGAGGTGTGAGAACAGCCAGAAGTCAGAGGGAGCTAAATCTGGCGAATAGGGTGGATGCTGCAACAATTTGTACCCCAATTCACTGATTTTCGCGATGGTTTTTTGAGCTGTGTGAGCAGGTGCATTGTCTTGATGAAAAATGATTTTTTTCTTCTGCAAACTGGGTCTTTTTTCACAATTTTTTTCATCCAACTGGTCCAAAAGGTCACAATAATAATCAGAGTTGATTGTCTTACCAGTTTGGAGATAATCTATCAATAAAATTCCTTTTGCATCCCAAAAAACTGACGATAACACCTTCTTGGCCGATTTCTGGACACGAACTGGCTTCGGAGCCAAAGTGCCTGGTTCACACCACTCCTTAGCATCTTGTTTTGATTCAGGATCATGGTGGTAGACCCAAGTCTCATCCATAGTGATGAATCGACGCAGAAAATCCTTTTTATCCTTTCGAAATTGCTCCAAATGTTGCTCAGAAAGTCGCATTCGAACGTGTTTTTGTTGCATTGTTAGCAAATGCGGCACCCATTGTGCACACAGTTTTTTGAAACCCAAAACTTCAGTCAAAATATGCCATGTTGTTCCATGTGAGATGCCTATGGTGTCAGCTATCACATCCACAGTCGATCGATGATCTTCCAAAACCATATCCTGTATTTTCGCTATGATTTCTGGTGTTGATGCACTTTTTGGACGTCCTGAGCGTGGATCGTCTTCAACGCTTGTACGGCCACGCTTAAACTCCAAAACCCATCGGTGAACGGTTGAAAATGAAGGAGAAGACTCCTTTAATACTTTCACCATCTTTGCATGGATCTCAGTAGCCGATAAACCTTCCAAAACAAAGAATTTAATCACTGCACGATATTCGGATTTTTCCATTGTTAAAAAATACACTGACACGTCAACTTCAAATGGCTTGTAAACAAAGAATGAATTGACAGATCGAAATGAAATTTTGAGTACGTTCTTATGAAAGATGAAATATTAAAATGGCGTAGAAATTTTGGTTTTCTACTGCTCCATATATGTCGCTTTCAAAACTTTTTGACTAACCTATTAATTAATGTAAATTTTACGAAATCACAACTAAATGTTTATAAATCTCAAAAAAACTTATCATGCACCTTTACAAACGCGTTTATATGAACATTGAAAATATGAGTTGATGATTTTTTTGTAAATCAGTAAATCATTCAATATTACAGAGTATGGTATTTTTGCAGATTGATTAGAAAGAGGTGGCGATGATGATGTCAACAATTGATTGATAAAGACCTGATTGAAAAAGGACTGCCAACGCACACAGAATTGAAAATACAAAAAAAAGCAAGAAAGAAGAATGCGTGTTGTTTTGTAATGAACATTAATGCGAAAGGAGCTGCACTGTATATAAAAACAGGTTTTGTCCATGCAGGCTAATAAACTCGTATCATTTCCTGTTCCCTTTTCCTTCACCTTAAATATAAAGAGTATGGGCGGAAAAATGGTATTACAGAGATTTTCAAAGTGTTCGTTTCGACACCCTGAGGCATCGCGATTAATTCGCAGGGGTACAACGAGGTATTCGAAAATGTTCACATTTATTAAATTTATGCGCGTATTTCAATTTTATATGTATTGATTTTAACATAGTACTTTTAAAAAGTTCAGAAATTCTAGGTCTGAGGACTGAGTCATAGTATCAGTAACTAGCTTAGTTACATTTTATTCCTAAGTTTGATTATGATAATATTACTTACGCCACCTACTTCACACTATCGCTATCCATATTATAGAATAGATATACAGAGGTAACCATCGGAGTAAACAATGGACTGTAATTTGTCAATCAGTAACTAGCTTAGTTACATTTTATCCTTAAGTTTGATTATGATAACATTACTTACGCTACCTACTTCACACTATCACTAGCCATATTATAGAATAGATATACAGAGGTAACCATTGGAGTAAACAATGGACTGTAATTGGTCAATCCGTAGGATCCGTTACCAGTACGCTACCTACTTCACACTATCACTAGCCATATTATAGAATAGATATACAGAGGTAACCATTGGAGTAAACAATGGACTGTAATTTGTCAGTCTATAAAATTAGTAACTAGCTTAGTTACCTTTTATTCCCTAAGCTTGAGTATGATAACTTTATTTACGCTACCTACTACACATTATCACTAGCTATATGATATAAAATATATACCAAGGTAACCATTGGAGTTACAATGACAAATTTTGGACTGTATTTTTTAAATGTGTTATTTCTCGTCAGATATTTCATACTTGCGCGACCATATTGATAATTCCCCTTCAACCCCTCGGGGTCTTGACCCTCAGATTGAGAAATGATGGTCTAAATAAATAAATAAATTTGGCTTTCCATCCTCATTGACTACCCGATAAGGAAACGAGACTTGAAGCTTTATTAGTATAAATATACGTAAGTCTAAATAAGGTTTGGCCCTGTATACACAATGACTTACCATGCAAATCTCTCAGTAAAAGGTACTTAGAGTTAAACTATTAAAGACTTTCAATGCCACGAAACAATGACAATAGCTTCTTGTCTGCATCGCGCAGATTAATTACTGCTACGAGACGTGGATACTGATTACGTTTGAATGTTACAGTCACTTGTTACTTAAACGTAACCTAACGTCCCACATAACAAATTCCTCCAAATCTCTTCTCATTGTGACATTTAAATACCACATCTGAGTTTATTGAATATTATTTAAAACAAGTTTTTTTTTTGTTTGGGTAATTCACTCTGGTAAGAATGCTTTTTGCACTTTTGTGTCATTAAATTCATTAAATACAAGGAAAGTCAGTTCGTTCCCACCTTCCACACGCTGTTATGGGGAACAATAAGCCCCATCCAGCGCAATCTACAATACATTACTTCTCCCTGACTCCATCCCAACTCACTGTCTGCGAAGACTGTTGGGGTCAGCTCTCCTCGTCCTCAGGTTGTATGCTCTTCTGTCCCGGACAACGTCCCCCAGGTCGTGCCTCTGCATCAGGTTATCTTTTTGTACCACCCACGAATTCTTTCGTCTTCCTCTAGTTGTTATTCGAGGAAGATCCATGGAGATTGCCTGGTTCACAATGTGATCGGGTGCTCTGCGTCCAACGTGCCCATACCATCTCAATCGCCTCTCCTCCATCTTACTGTTGATGTATGTAGCACCTAGGCTTCCACGAATGCGTGAGCTTTTTATTTTGTTTCTTAGGGACACACCAGCTGACCATCTTAGCATGCGCATTTCAGCAGTTTCTAGTTGTCTGGAGTGAGTTATACATCGTTCAGCACTCGGAGCCATAGAGGAGTGCGGGTCTGACAATCGTTTGGTATACTTTTCCTTTTAACTTTACTGGCATTTTCGGATCACATAGAACTCCCGTCATTGATTTAAACTTCATCCATCCCACACTAATTATATGTGTTACATCTGCTGCACATCCTCCATCGCTATGGATGAGTGACCCAAGATACTTAAAGGAGTCACAATTTGGTGATGTTTCTCCATCCATTTGCATTACGGGAGTGACAGCATTTGTGTTCTCGAATGGTAGGTACAGATACTCTGTTTTCTTTCTGCTCAGTCTCAATCCATTGTCCTCCAAGATTCTTCTCCACCTTTCCAGACTATTTTGCAGGTCTTCACGTTTTTCACTTATTAATACGATATCGTCTGCAAATAGTAGGATCTTTAGGAGACTGTTCATTTCCACATCATTTATCTTAATCTTACCCTTATTCTGTAAAGTGCATGTTTCACTTCCATACGTTAAGGTGGGCACCAACACACTATTATGTATTTTTTCTTCATAATATGATTATTTTGTAAATTTAAACAGAATATTTTTTTTGTTCAAAATAAACAATAAATGACTATATTTGATTGTAATTTTGAATTTTCTCCTGTACACTGGTAGGTCGCGACGTCGCTCGCCCTTAAGATAATATTACATGTACAAAAATATTGAACAGGCCTGGTATAAAGCTGTAGAATGTATTGGTGCTCAAAACGTTGTTTAATTCGTTGATCCGTAGTAAATTAGAAAGCAATGCTTGCATTTTGAGCCCGCTGGGGGCGCAGAACTCACTCATGGTGGAGAAGGAACAAAAAAATATCTACGATATATCTATCATATAACAACAGTGAGTTCGGTGTCCATCCATGACTTTACCCTACTCATTTTCTGCTGAGCATGTTCGGGTATAACTCCTTGAGCGTAAGAATAGATCTGCGTCTCCTAGTATACGTTGTCAGACTCGTTCGAGGAGTTGTGAACTGTCCTACTACAAAGATTAGCGTTAAATGTTCCTAACAATTACACTAGACTGCGCCGGCAAGAACTGTTCTCAATAACATACGCAAGAACGGGTCAGCCAGCCGCTATGCCTGTTGGAAGGGCCTTAACTCTTTTGAACGGGACTGCTTCGGATATTGACATATTTCATATCACATTACCAAAAACAAAAGTAAATTATCTTCTAAGATTGAGCGCGTTAGAAAGCACTCATCAACGTATTTAAGTGACTTTGAATATACTCGTATGTGTGTATTTTTGTGTGTACGAGTATATATGTATACATATTTTTTTATTTTATTTTGTATAGTTTTTTTATGTTACATAATTTTTGTTTTAATGTTAACATTTTTTGTTATTTTCAATGTAATTGGGCTAAGCCTGTTTTGAGAAAAAAAACAAAAAAAAGATGGAGTTATCCAAACACGTAATTCATTGACAGAATAAACAAAAAAAAATTATAATGTCAAAACACTTGTTACATCAAGTGATATAACACATTTAAAGGCAAAATGTTCTTTATAAGGTCAGAGAAACTGATACTTTTACTTTTAATAGAAGAATCGATACCAAAGAATAAAGTAAAACTCCAATTTTAGGACACGATATCAAGGACGTCAACGAAGCGAGACCAGTGAACTGTAACCAAGTGAATGCAGTCAATATATATATATATATATATATATATATATATATATATATATATATATATATATATATATATATATATATATATATATATATATATATATATATATATATATATATATATATATATATATATATATATATATATATATATATATATATATATATATATATATATATATATATATATATATATATATATATATATATATATATATATATATATATATATATATATATATATATATATATATATATATATATATATATATATATATATATATATATATATATAACGTGATACAAGAACGATACGAAGTAGAGTGCAGAACAGATACCTGAAGGCTGGTCCATGATGCGTGAACAGTCACACCGAGAGAACAGTGATAGTGTGATAATAACAATATTTAAAGGACGGAATGGTTAAAAAATTAAAACGTCAGTTTAGAGAAAAACATTTTTTTGATTTATAAAAAAACGATTCGATTTGTAAAAAAAACGATTTTACCCCATCCCTTTGAGACATAACATTTCAAATGTTACAGGGACCATCCTACATTTTCTCAAGTATACTCATTCGCATTTCGAGTACACACACACACTGAAAAATAACCTAATTATTAAGTGAAATGTCACACAATTTGATGTTGTTTTCACTTTCCCCTCAACTTTTATGAAAAATAAACATTAGGGTTGCCACCCATAATATGGTTTGACCCTTTTTTTAATTTTTTTTTATTATTCGAGTATTTTCGAAACTTCTGCCTTAGTCAATACATAATATTCGAAACAATGATAAATCTCACGAAATAGAAATTCAGTCCGAGGTCAGAGCAGAGCCTAAACGTGTCTCAGACGCTATCAGAAGGGAACTTTGTGGTAACTGGTATCTCGTGTGTCCATTACACGGTTTGATGCTCTTGGGAGACACATCGTAGTCTCAACAATGCACAGATGGTTCCTCTGTTTCACAACTGTTGTGCCAGGTAGTTGTATTGTTCCTTCTGATATTTCTTAATTACTCAGCAATATGTACCACAGCTGTTGCAGTCTGCAGAATAATTCAAATTAGTTACGGTAATCGCAATTCATCTGGAATAACATCATATATAGTACCATCAAATTTTCGTTTTTATTTGACATTGTTTTTTTTTGTTTTTGTAGAAGTTACTTGCGCGCGTGATTTGCATTGCTGAATCAACATGTTTGTTTTGTATTCTGACATCTTGTGACAGATAACACGTTTGTTTTGAATTCCGATGAATTCGGTTAAAACGTTCGTTTTGCATTGTGACACATTGGATCAACACGTTTGTTTTAAAATCAGACATCCTGGGACAACACGTTTGTTTTGCTTTCTGACATATTGGGTCAAAACGTTTGGTTTGAATTCTGATACCTAGAGATAACACGTTCGTTTTGCACTCTGATACATTGGGCCATAACGTTTGTTTTACATTCTAACATATTGGGTCAACACGTTTGTTTTGGATTCTGACATCTTAGGAAAACACGATTGATTTGCATTCTGATATATTGGGTCAAAAAGTTTGTTTTGCATTCTGACTTATTGGGTCAACACGTTTTATTTGACTTCTGATACCTAGAGATAACAAGTTTGTTTTGCATTCTGATACATTCGGTCAAAACGTTTGTTTTACATTCTAACATATTGGGTCAACACGTTTGTTTTGAATTCTGACATCTTGGGAAAACACGATTGTTTGCATTCTGATAAATCGGATCAAAACGTTTGTTTTGCATTCTAGCTTATTGGGTCAACACGTTTGATTTTAATTCTTACACTCTGAGACAACACGTTTGTTTTGTATTCTGACATACAGGGTCAAAAAGTTTTGTTTTGCATTCTGACACATTGGATCAATACGTTTATTTTGAATTCTGATATCCTGAGACAATACATTTGTTTTGCATTATGAAATCATGGATTAAAACGTTTTTTTTAATTTTGACAACCTGGTTCATCACGTTCATTTTACATTCTGACTTTTTAAGACTGAGAAGTGGGCACCTTCGACATTTTTGCGCCTTAAAGATTTATATGTAATTTTTGAAGCAATTGTATTGATCTAACAAAGGGATAACTTCCTTGGTTAGATCAATACAATTGCTTTAAAAATGACACTTATGACACCTTTGCGCCTGTCTAACATTGAATTAGAAGTGGGCACTTTCGACGGAGCCTGTCTAACATTGGGACGGAGCTTGTCTAACATTGAATGATGAACTGTCTAACATTGAATGGTGAACTGTATTATGTAGCCTGTCTAACATTGAATCTAACATTGAGTGGGACGGAGCCTGTCTAACATTGAATTAGAAGTGGGCACTTTCGACACTTTTGCGCCTTAAAGATTTATATGTCATTTTTAAAGCAATTGTATTGATCTAACAAAGGGATAACTTCCTTGGTTAGATCAATACAATTGCTTTAAAAATAACACTTATGACACCTTTGCGCCTGTCTAACATTGAATTAGAAGTGGGCACTTTCGACGGAGCCTGTCTAACATTGGGACGGAGCTTGTCTAACATTGAATGGTGAACTGTCTAACATTCAATGGTGAACTGTATTATGTAGCCTTAAAGATTTATATGTCATTTTTAAAGCAATTGTATTGATCTAACCAAGGGATAACTTCCTAATTTACGCTCTATTAAAGCAATTGTATTGATCTAACCAAGGGATAACTTCCTAATTTACACTCTATTAAAGCAATTGTATTGATCTAACCAAGGGATAACTTCCTAATTTACACTCTATTAAAGCAATTGTATTGATCTAACCATGGGATAACTTCCTAATTTACACTATATTAAAGCAATTGTATTGATCAAACTAAGGGATAACTTCCTAATTTACACTCTATTTAAGCAATTGTATTATCTAACCAAGGGATAACTTCCAAATTTACACTCTATTAAAGCAATTGTATTGATCTTACCAATAATTTACACTCTATTAAAGCAATTGTATTGATCTAACCAAGGGATTACTTCCTAATTTACACTCTATTAACGCAATTGTATTGATCTAACTAAGGGATAACTTCCTAATTTACACTCTATTAAAGCAATTGTATTGATCTAACCAAGGGATAACTTCCTAATTTACACTCTATTAAAGCAATTGTTTTGATCTTACCAAGGGATTACTTCCTAATTTACACTCTATTAACGCAATTGTATTGATCTAACTAAGGGATAACTTCCTAATTTACACTCTATTAAAGCAATTGTATTGATCTTACCAATAATTTACACTCTATTAAAGCAATTGTATTGATCTAACCAAGGGATTACTTCCTAATTTACACTCTATTAAAGCAATTGTATTGATCTAACCAAGGGATAGCTTCCTAATTTACACTCTATTAAAGCAATTGTATTGATCTAACCAAGGGATAGCTTCCTAATTTACACTCTATTAAAGCAATTGTATTGATCTAACCAAGGGATAGCTTCCTAATTTACACTCTATTAAAGCAATTGTATTGATCTAACCAAGGGATAGCTTCCTAATTTACACTCTATTAAAGCAATTGTATTGATCTAACCAAGGGATAACTTCCTAATTTACGCTCTATTAAAGCAATTGTATTGATCTAACCAAGGGATAACTTCCTAATTTACACTCTATTAAAGCAATTGTATTGATCTAACCAAGGGATAACTTCCTAATTTACACTCTATTAAAGCAATTGTATTGATCTAACCATGGGATAACTTCCTAATTTACACTATATTAAAGCAATTGTATTGATCTAACTAAGGGATAACTTCCTAATTTACACTCTATTTAAGCAATTGTATTATCTAACCAAGGGAAAACTTCCAAATTTACACTCTATTAAAGCAATTGTATTGATCTTACCAATAATTTACACTCTATTAAAGCAATTGTATTGATCTAACCAAGGGATTACTTCCTAATTTACACTCTATTAACGCAATTGTATTGATCTAACTAAGGGATAACTTCCTAATTTACACTCTATTAAAGCAATTGTATTGATCTAACCAAGGGATAACTTCCTAATTTACACTCTATTAAAGCAATTGTATTGATCTAACCAAGGGATAGCTTCCTAATTTACACTCTATTATCGGGACCTCTAAATGCATAAACCATAAATTTATTAGTTTTAAGCTTCATAAATTAAATTAATTGTTGAAAGTGTGTTATGTATGTGGATCTGTTGAAAGTGTGTTATGTATGTGGATCTGTTGAAAGTGTGTTATGTATGTGGATCTGTTTTTTAAAATTATTGGTAATATAGGCGAATGTTGCTATATTCCTTCGATATACCATATTTTAATAAAAACAAAGGTATAACATATTTTCGATATACCATATTTTAATAAAAACAAAGGTAGAAGACGTTATAAAGGTGTGCAAAATAATGAAGTGGCAATGGGCCGGACACGTAGCCAGAATGTCAGACTCCCGATGGACATCCGAAATAATCCAATGGTACCCAAGAGGCATAAAGAGGCCCAGAAGAAGACCGAAGGTACGCTGGATAGATGAAATCAGGAAGCGTGGCAGCATCACATGGCATCAACGAGCAAAAAACCTAACTATTTGTAGTCAACTTGGGGAGACCTTCATCCAGCAGTGGATCGACCCTGGTTGACAATAATGATGATGATGATGAATACAATATGTAGAAAATAACCATCTTCGAATGTTTAAATGGTGCGTTTCTATAAAATTAGTAAGTAATAAACATAAATCGTTGTCAATGTCTTCGACAATCGTCGATAAACATCCTCGATTTCGCGGGATTGCCTCTAATTAAAAACTCAATCATCACTTTAAATATTGGTTCATAAACGCTGTAGAAATGCGAGCACTGAGAAGAGTACATGGGGTAACAATGTATGACACAATACGGAATTAAGTGTTAAAGGATGAATTTCCTATCGCGGCACACACCTTTAGTCTCTTCCATATTCATACAGCTTCTTCGAGTTCTCTAACTTTCCACATTTTCTATTTTCAAATCTATGTATTCTTCTCATTGCATGCATTTCTACAGCATTTAATCGGACCATATCAATATATTTCCACGTCCACGTTTTACTCATATACATCAAAGTTGGCCGCAAAGTACTATTGTGTACTATAATCTTAGCATATTTTGATTCTGTCTAGTTCAAGTATATATAGTGCCCCATTGACTTTGTTTCCTATCGCTACACATCGTTTAATATCCCTCTTAACTCTTCTATCATCTGACAACATTATACCCAAGAACTCAAAAAGATTGGAGTAAATCTGGGTGCATGGCCACGCGGTAACGCCCTAGACTTCTGTGCGGAAGGTCGTCGGTTCGAACCCCGCGCTGTGCTACTCCCCTCGAAAGAAACAGGCATTTTTTCCACCTAGTGTTCGAGGGTATTAGGATACCTATGACTTTGGTCATATCTATTCTTTAAAAAATATATCTTTCATTATTCATCCATATACTCGTATCGCATTTACTTTTCCTTTCACACTTTTCTATCTCCATAACTTTTGATTTTGCAACATTAATTCTGAGATTTTTATTTTCTCTGCAATTCGTCTCCACTCTCCCCCAACACTACCATGTCATCTCAATACAGTAATTAGCATATGTTCCCATTCGACATGTGTAAGAGTAAGGTGGTCTGGTGGTAAGACACTTATCTGCCGATGCGGAGGTTGCGAGTTCGATCCCCGCTGAACCCAGATTTTTTTAATAGGATTCCAGTCTGGTTAACACTTAGGGCCTATAAAAACATCTTTCTAGTTGGTTGGAAGAGATTGCCACATGGCAATAAACTCGCAAGGTTAAAAAAAAAAAAAAGCCATAAATATAAATCGATGTCAATGTCCTCTCCGTCAAATGGCAATCGACCAGAACTGTCCATAATTCAATACTTATTAAACCTTCAATAGTGGTAAATCTAGCACTATCAATTATTTTTTGGTTGCAGTAAACTTCTAACAATGTGAGTACATACGAGTACATTCAGAAACTCAATTATAGTATTCACAAAAATTCTAGGTAGCCCTACAACAATGGGTCTTATCATGCGAGATCCAGTCAACGGAACGGAGTATTGGATTATGTTAATAAGCATCAGCTGACCTTCTGCAGAACAGTTAACATAACTGATACGTCCATTACATAATGCTGCAGGAAATAGTAGTCGAGCATCCCCTCGCTACTCCAACTGTTATGGCCTTTTGCAACGAAAACACTTTTAGAATTTCAACTGTGTTATTTTATTTGTATAATCGTTGAATTACATTGAAGTATAATATTAACAGTATTGTGGAAGTAATAATAACGATGATGTTAACATCGAGGTGGCTTTAAGAATAATGATTGCTGCCTCTGATATGACGTTCTATTTAAAGCAAAGATTACGTACGCACGACCCTTAGATAGATTAAGAAGGAATTTTTCGTGTATGTTATCGTTGCCCTTAAGGTCAAATCGATATCAGTCGATTTATCTGGAATGTCTCGTTCGCTGTTTACTTCCATTTAGTGATACCAAATCTTTATTGAATTTGGATAGTGAACCGCTCTTGATAATTCCAACAAGATAATAAATTTAAACATAATACATTGAGTTAAGTTTGACATACACGTGATAACACTAATATTTATTGGATGTAGATAACATAGTACATGGTTAATATTGATAAGTTATAATATTTATTGGATGTAGATAACATAGAGCATGATATGGTTAACATTGGTTTGCATGATTACTTATAATATTTATTGGATGTGGATAACATAGTATATGATAAGATAACATTGATATTATACAATAGAGACAGTATGTAAATTACATCCCTCATCAGAAATATCTGATTGGAAAATACAGCAATGGTGAGGATTGATAACCTCGTATCAAGTGTCTTCAGTGCAGATGCGGAGTGGGTCACACTACATATGATATACCAAAACGCTAATTTCATATGTAAGGACCTAATATTAAGGACAATATTTTGCCTCTGGAGTTGAGTAACCCTGCATCAACATATGTGAACCTTTTAATTCTGCAAAGCAACTTGCATCTCGTTCCACTAATGAGGCCATGTGTTCTCTATATCTCAATATATATCCATAAAATTCCCACAAAATTCTCAAAGGTTATTAAATAATTTTAAAACGATGACTTTAATTTATTCTACTGCTTTTTGTATCTTCATGTTAGTTTAAGATAAAGTTTTGTATTATTTGTCAATAATTTTAAGTACTTGTATAACCTGTCACATGTTCATTTGTATATAAAGACACTGTTGTGTCGTTAATTAAATAAAATAAAATAAATAAATAAGTGGGGCTTAGTAGAGTCGCCCTTCCGTAAATGCGGGAAAATCCACATCATGGACCACAACGTATACAGCTGCCGACTGTATGACGCTGTGACTTGGTTGGATCAGAAACGCTTCGAGTGAAGGCTAAGTACAGAAGAACAGAAAGTGGAATTCGTCAGAGCTGTATATTGTCCCCAGCACTGTTCAACTTGTATGTTGAACAAATTATGAGAAGATCTCTGGATAATTAAGAAGAAGGTGTAAGAATTAGTTAAATTAAAATCTGTTAAACAACTTCCGATTTGCAAATGACACCACCATTTTTTTGACCCTTTTTTAATAGTGTTATATTTCTACAATCGGGAATCGAGACAGCATTTCTGCTACTCTAATTTTCGAGAAAACGTTTCATAAGATAACGAACTTGGAAGGCTAGCAGTTTGGTTTTGTGAATAACTTGAACATTTAAACATTTATAAAGATTATAAACTTCTGGGTCAATATATGTAGGCGTACCAAAGCTATCACTCCAATATTCCAGTCTCAGCAGGCTGTATCTCTATAAACGCAGCCTCCTCGTTTGATACACGCTCGGGATGTACCGCAAGGAGATGACGCGTATATGTATGGTAAAGGATCAAGGAGTCAATAACCCCTATAAACCTATATTCTTGGTCAAAAAGACGGAATATGAGATATCTGAGATGTAAAGACGAAATGGTTAGATGTCTGACATGTAAAAAAGAAATGGTCAGATATCTGACATGGAAGAGGAAATAGTCCGATGTTTAATATGTTAAAAAGAAAAGGTCAGAGGTCTGACATGTAAAGAAGAAATGGTCAAATGTCTGACATGTAAAGAATGAATGCTAAGACCACGGGTGGCCAACCTTTTGCATACCATGCGCCAATTTTTTCACAGACGAGTTCAGATGTGCCATACAACTCAACCACTTTTTTTACCTTCTTATGTTCACGTTTGGGGCTGTAAAATAGGGATAGGGGTAGAATCTGCTTCGCTTAGGGAAGGAAAAGGAACTCAAATCACGTAATTCAATTAATTAATTTAAGCCATTTCAAAAGACACACGTTCATTGGAACACCAATTTACAACAGTCAGAAATGATCTCTTGGACGAGAGGGTGATCGCGGTCGTGGACTCCACTGATGGTGCTACAGCTGCCGGAGAGTCTCGTTTGGTGAAGATAACTCCTCCGCCTAAAATGACAGCTCACAAGTTCCATTCTAAGGGTCAGACACCGTAAAGTTGAACATTACCGAAGGCTGTATGAATTGAACTGAGAGCACTTTGGTGTTGAAAATATGAAGATGTATACAGTTATGACACCTATTTTAAAAGAATAAGTAGGTGCAAGGCGGCAATGCGCCACGTTTGGCGCATGCGCCACGGTTTGGCCCCCGTGGCTTAGACCAACGTTCCCTTAATTTTTTTATTGTGTGTGCGGACCATCAACTTGTATGTGCAAGAAAAAAAGAGGGAAGTACGCAAATATGTATATTCATGCATAGATAAATATGTATATTCATGCATAGATAAATATGTATATTCATGCATAGATAAATATGCATATTCATGCATAGATAAATATGTATATTCATGCATAGATAAATATGTATATTCATGCATAGATAAATATGTATATTCATGCATAGATAAATATGTATATTCATGCATAGATAAATATGTATATTCATGCATAGATAAATATGTATATTCATGCATAGATAAATATGTATATTCATGCATGGATAAATATGTATATTCATGCATAGATAAATATGTATATTTATGCATAGATAAAACTAAATAGTCAACATAATTTACCACGAAATCATAAATTACATTTTTTAGGGAAGACGAACTACAAAGAAACTTTTGTCGATCGTCCGATATTTCATAGTAACACATTCGGCTTTAGGCGTAGTGTAGTCTATGTATGTAGTGTTCATATAAAATACAATAATAAATTTGAATGACGATCTTCAAGAATATTTGGCTTCAAGCGCTTCCTACAGCTGCAAACGCCATTAATTGTGTATATAACCTTTCCCTTCCCGTGCTAAAAAAAATCGGCGCGTTCCGTTGCTGCGTATTCAATACACATGTAAAAATGTGCGATTTAAAATCGAAAAAATAAGAATATTCATAGTCAATCGCTTAAATTAATTAAATTTGAAGTCAAAAGTGATAAAAAATTTAATTTAAATGCTGTAAACGTGAAAAAAACATCGGCCGACGTTCATAAAACACCTCGAACGAACTGAGATTCTGTGTATTTCTTGCGTTCCCATATATCGAAGTAGAATGAGAGTGAGACGTGAATAGCGTCGCTTCCTCACCCATAGTGGTTTTTTTAGAATGAATATACCTACATCACACACTGGCACACGTTTGATTATATTGGTGAATTTATTCCCGATTTTGACAAAATATCTCTAATGTGGCCGATAAGTGCTAATTATTATTAATATTTTTTCATTCAATGCGTAAATGTATTACGGAGGAATACCTAAAATCTGAACCCAGTATTTATTATAGTTATAGAGATATTAAAGATTTTAGAAGCAATGTGTACTAGTTACACATCACAGAACAGGAAGGATTAAGCGTCCACAATGTTAATGCCTTAACTATAAATAATATATAGGCCTATAATTACTTATTTCTTTTATGGAACCAGACTTGTCAATAGATATTTATCTTGTCTACTTCCATTTGCGAGGTAATTTAGCATTATTCAAATTAAATTGAATACATAGACAATGGGCACAGGCAACACTTCTGCACATCCTTTTAGAACGAACGATGGGAACACCATCAGATCCATACATCACACACTTGCACACGTTTGATTGTATTGGTGAATTTATTCCCGATTTTCACGAAATAACTCTGATTTGTCCGATAAGTGCTAATTATTATTAATATTATTTTTTCATTCAATGTGTAAATGTATTACGGAGGAATGCCTAAAATCTGAACCCAGTATTTATTAGAATGAGACGTGAACAGCGTCGCTTTCTCACCCATACGGATTTTTAGAATGAATATACCTACGTCACACACTGGTACACGTTTGCTTGTATTGGTGAATTTATTCCCGATTTTCACGAAATAACTCTGATTTGTCCGATAAGTGCTAATTATTATTAATATTATTTTTTCATTCAATGCGTAAATGTATTACGGAGGAATGCCTAAAATCTGAACCCAGTATTTATTAGAATGAGACGTGAACAGCGTCGCTTTCTCACCCATACGGATTTTTAGAATGAATATACCTACGTCACACACTGGCACACGTTTGCTTGTATTTGTGAATTTATTCCCGATTTTCACGAAATAACTCTGATGTGTCCGATAAGTGCTAATTATTATTAATATTATTTTTTTCATTCAATGCATAAATGTATTACGGAGGAATACCTAAAATCTGAACCCAGTATTTATTATATTTATAGAGATATTAAAGATTTTAAAAGCAATGTATACTAGTTACACATATCACAGGACAGGAAAGGTTAAAAACCATTTATACCTTTACAAAATCTGCAGTTAAGTTTTTTCAATAATAACGTCCAATTATTCTTGTGCTAGAAAAATACTGCATTCGATTTGGCTGGCAGGTTCCATTCATATGAAATATATTTTACGTTAAAAGAAAATGTGCTTATTAGACACGGAATACCGTTATGTTAACATTTGTAGCGAAATGTCAACATTTGTTATCCCACTCGACTGTTTGGTCCGAGTGTCGAATAGAAATCTTCATTCAGAAAAATAGGAAATTGTGAATCTTCTATAAGTTGAACTTGTATTCAAAATACACAGAAATTATTAACAAGTTTTGTTGTGTTTTACTTTGTAGGATACCTACCTAAATAAATAAATAAATAAATAATTGTCAAAATAAATAAGGGAATTGTTAAACATAGTTAAATTAAATTAATTATTGTTAAAATAGTAAACATACAGGGTCAATGACCGATGAAGTATTCATAGATTGTTACACGCTAAGAACAACAACAATGTTTACTATTTTATAGTATCTGCGATTTGTCTAGCCATCTCCAAATACAAATAAATAAGCTACCGCCAATTCACGCGCTAGAGTAAGACAGAATACGTAGCGCGAACTGGCTCACTCGTTTGTATAAAATACCCGCGCGCCGAGAAATAAACATATAATATTAGTATTGTCATTCATTCAACTGTCAAGACTTATTATTTATTTGGCCGCTGTTCACTTTCGCTTTTTTATCCGCATTCCTGAGTCTATATTTATTTGAATACAAATCAAGATCATCACGACGTATAAAGATAAGCAACTCGCTACATTGATGACCCTGAACAAAAAGGAACGCAGAATTCAACTAAAACGAAGATAGCGCTGTCGATATCAACATCATCAGCACATCCTAATAGGATACATGCTACATAGATAACGACCATCGCTATAACTTTATTAACCCTACAATGATATAAATTATATAAATGAAATTATATATATTTAACTTAACTTATTTTACACATATGTACTAAAGAATAAAATAAAAAAAATAAGATTACCTTGATCACCAATAATAAAGTCATTTGATTTCAAACTGGAACAAATCACAAAAGTCATCTACGCGCAACAAGTCAAACTTCAACTGCCAAATTGACCGGTAAAACAGTTTTCTATTAAACCTATGTGGTTTTAAAGCATGGAGATTATTGTATCACATTTGTAACAGCGCGTGAGTCGTTGTTTATACCACTCAACACAAAAATATTTAGATAAACTTTGGTTGATTCATATGTGCATCATTACGCACTGTAGGGTTAAGTTATATTTTAATAAATATAACGGTTTAATTAATAAGTAAACCTTATTTAATGCAAGAGGAATGACTTGTGGAAAAGGTTTGTGTGAGCTTTTGAGTGTGGTGTTTTTTGTTGTTTTATATTTGTATTTTTTTTAATTTTTATGATTATGTTCGGTACATTGTGGGGAATGTTTTTGGTCTATCTGGAGTGATGAAGTGTGAGGAGTTTGATTTCGCGTGATGTATACATGTGTGTCACTGTTTGTCAGGTTGATGAGAATGTGCAACGGGGTTTTGTATAATCAAAGATCGGAAAAAAGTATCGATTTATTTTTTCATACTTTATGTTTTCAGTGAGATACAGACAAAAGCCTAGTTTACTGGGGACACGACTAATTAAAGGCAACAAACCCAGATCCAATTAAATTGTGTGTCCAAATTAAATTAACGTTTCACAAATTATGTATATTTCTTGTCATGTGTAAAATAATTTTGCATGTGCATTTCAGCAGTTTCTAGTTGCCTGGAGTAAGAGTTATACATCGTCCAGTATTCGGTGCCATAGAGGAGTGAGGGTCTGTATTTGATTATTAAACCTTATGTGTATTGTAGAAATCCAGCAAGAATTGTCAGTCAACAATTTTGTACGAAGGATCTGATTTAAGTATTCAGGATAATCGAGTTACATGCTAAGCATAAGGATCGATAAGTAGACCGTTTCTATGGTAGGAAAATCAGCATATACGAGGTTTGATAAAAAAATAACGAGAATTAAAATTTTGATAAAAAGCATTTTTTTAACCATCAATATTAATATAGTCCACTTCTAAACAATCCCCATAGGATAAAAAACACTTTTGCCAAAAAAAAAAATCAATCCGCGAAACATTTGTGGAATGCACTTTTTGAGATAGCCTTTATTTAACTCACCCAGCGATTTTGACTTTATCTCCTCTATGGTCGAATAACGTTGTCTTTTCAATGCCCTCTTCATCTTTGGGAACAGGAAAAAGGCGCAGAGAGGGGGTATATCTGGTGAATACGGTGGATGCGGTATCACGACGGTGTTGGTTTCGGCCACAAATTCTCGAATTAGTAATGAAGTGTGAGCAGGTGCATTATCTTCTCTATGATCGAATAACGTCTTTTTAATATCATCTTCATCTTTGGGAACAGGAAAAATACATGGGAAGGGGGTATATCTGGTGAATACGGTGGATGCGGCATCACGACGGTGTTGGTTTCGGCCACAAATTCTCGAATTAGTAATGAAGTGTGAGCAGGTGCATTATCTTCTCTATGGTCGGATAGCGTCTTTTTAATATCATCTTCATCTTTGGCAAAAGGAAAAACTCGCAGGGAGGGGGTATATCTGGTGAATACGGTGGATGCGGTATAACGACGGTGTTGGTTTCGGCCACAAATTCTCGAATTAGTAGTGAAGTGTGAGCAGATGCATTATCGTCGTGAAAAATCAAGAGGGTTTTTCTTCTGTTTGCCTCACGCAAATGGCGTAGAACCTTCTGAAAAAATGGAAAATGTGCCAAAATACCTTGTAAATGGCAAACGCAAACTGCCCATCCAATATGTCTGTAAATTGAAATGTACATAACAGATAGTGTCGGCCATGTGAGAAAAAATAAAGGGCTTAATAAAAAAACTAAACAGACCGCGAAATTAAAATATCTCGTTATTTTTTATCAACCCTCGTACAGTACCCGGCGGTAAGTAATACACATGGTTTGTAGAGTGTCGTCTCTGTCGCACAATGCGCTAACAGTCCGGTATCGTAGTCACGATGCGGTTAGCGCATCGTGCGACAGAGACGTCGCTCTATAAACGATGTGTATTACTTAGCACCGGGTACTATATTCTTCAGGTGATCTACCAAATATTAAAAAATATTATCTGCTTCTACTTGGCACCTGCCGCATCAGTTGTGTCTAAGGAAGGTGTAACGAATACGTAATGTGTATGAAGAGTGAAGATGCAAATGTTATTAGAAGTAATTAGCGTTACTTGGGTCCAGACTAGAAAGTTCACAGATAGCTTTATGGAGGCCACAAATCCGAATAGACCGCCTGTTTGCGGAATACATTAATTGAATCAGTGAGAAATTATCTTTTCTTTACATTATTATAATAATTCGTTCAATTATTGACTCGCTGGTACGTAATTAATGCAAGATAACCGCTTATTACATTAATTGGAGAATACATAATTAAATTGACCGACATATTTATATACAAGAGTCACTAGGTGTGGGATCTGAAGTGTTCCAAATTCAAATATAACATTAACCGAAGAAATCCATCACGACGTAATTCCCCAAATAGGAGAATAGAGTACATAATTAGTGCGACATAATCGCCTAGTACATTTTAATTGGAGAATGTAAAATTAAATCTAATAAAGGCGAATCTCCTGGCTCCGTAATATACGTGATTGGACTGGCATAAGGGGCTTTGGATATCTTTTTCGGGCTGCCGGAGACAAAGATGTCTACTCTCAGGTGATATTCAACGTTGGGGGACCTGACATGACACTGGGAAGAAGAAGAGTGAAACGTGGACGTGGAACAAGATTGAAAAGAGCCCAATAAATGCAATAGAAATGCGTGCTTAGAACATGGTGTGATAATGTATGATAGAATACAGAATGAAGTGATTAGGGATGAAGTGAACTTAAGGCTGATGTGTTGAGTAAGATGAAGAGCACTCTGAAATGGTTTGGACACGTTGAACTAATGAATCAAGAAATATTTATAAAATAAATATACAGTGCAAATGTGAGTGGAAAAGGACGACCAAGAAAAGTATGGTTGGATCAAATGTATTATATTTTGGTAGAAGGAAATACAAAAAGTCAGTGAAATCGTAGGAGGAGGTGTATGCATATAGATGAGGCGAAATATGTGTGTTTAGATAGGAATGTCTGGTGCTCTCACCTCTCTGCCTATCCCAACAGCAAAAAGGTGTTATGTGATGTACAAAATTAAATTGACTGAGTGCTTAGTGCTTCTAGAATCGCAGGACAGTTAAAGGAACCTTGGAAAACCTTTATTAGGAATATCGCAATGGATTCTTGCCTTCTTATTTGCGCCTGAGGACTGGGAGGAGATCTGCTCCCAGTCCTCAGGCGCCCCGCACAAAGTAAGCGACTGGCAAAAGTCTAGTTTACTTGGGACACTACAAATGAAAAGCAACACACCCAGATCCACTAAAATTGTGTTTCCACAATAAATTCCCGGTTGTTTTTTTAACAAATTATTTATTCATAAAATTTCTTGTCGTAAATAAATAATTTCAACTACAAAGCTATTGTGAAATATTTCAATTCGAGGAACGTATTATAAAAGAGAAAACTTGTAAATAAATTCCTGTAACACACGTATTACACGCAATGTAGGAACTGACAGGTGTTATTCAAACAGTACAATTTTAGTGGTTATTAAGTATTTGATAACCATACAAGGTATACTTGTAGAAGTACCTGGATTATGCATCAGTTATCGTGTATAGCACGCATGATTTGAAAACAGTCACGTTCTAAGATATTTGCCGCCTTCTCAACAATTTTATTAAACAGATCTAAGTTTGTGTCCTACATATAACAAGCTTGAAAAAGGTATGAACTTACAGGTCTATACTGAGAAGAATCGAAATCTGACTGGTTAAGTGACCAACGTTCCCTTTTCCGGACACATCTCAAAGAAAGGAACTTGTAACCATATTTTGTTTTATTTATTTATTTATTTATGTTTTCAAAATAGGTTTAGCTCAATTACTTTGAAAAATACAAGACATATTAAAAAAGAAGAAAAATATATAACATAAAAAATAATGTATATGCATACATACGAGTATATACACACAAACATATGATACACATATATTCACAGTCACTTCAGTACGTTGATGAGTGCTTTCTAACGCGCTCAATCTTAGAAGAAAATTTACTTTTGCTTTTGGTAATGTTATATGAAATATGTCAATATCCGAAGCAGTCCCGTTCAGAAGAGTTAAGGCCCTTCCAACAGGCATAGCGCCTGGAAGACCCGTTCTTGTGTATGTTATTGAGAACAGTTCTTTGCAGACGTAGTCTAGTGTAATTGTTAGGAACATTTAACGCTAAACTTTGTAGTAATGCTGGACAGTTTACAGCTCCTCGAACGAGTCTAGCAACGTATACCAGGAGACGCAGATCTCTTCTTACTCTCAAGGAGTTATACCCGAACATGCCCAGCAGAAACTGAGTAAGGTAAAGCCATGGATGGACACCGAACTCACTCATGTAGAGATATCGTAGATATTTTTTTTGTACCTTCTCCACCATAAGTGAGTTCTGCGCCCCCATCGGGTTCCAAATGCAAGTATTTCTTTCTAATTTGCTACGGATGAACGAATTAAACAACGTTTTGAGCACCAATACATTCTACAGGTTTATACCAGGCCAGGAAAAAAAGAAAAAAAATGATAAATTTAAAAATTATGTAAATAGGTAAATAAATAAAGATCTAAATAAAATTATGTAAATAGGACGTAGGTAGCTACACATACATACGAGTATATACACACAAACATATGATACACATATATTCACAGTCACTTAAGTATGTTGATGAGTGCTTTCTAACGCGCTCTATCTAAGAAGAAAATTTACTTTTGCTTTTGGTAATGTGATATTAAATATTTCAATATCCGAAGCAGTCCCGTTCAAAAGAGTTAAGGCCCTTCCAACAGGCATAACGGCTGGAAGACCCGTTCTTGCGTATGTTATTGAGAACAGCTCTTGCAGGCGCAGTCTAGTGTAATTGTTAGGAATATTTAACGCTAATCTTTGTAGTAATGCTGGACAGCTCACAACTCCTCGAACGAGTCTGACAACGTATACCAGGAGTTGTTTGGTTTGCAGAGATTGTCACAGAACAATAAGTTTGCCAGGTTGTATTGTATACAATGAAAGTATTATACAATACAATGCGATTCTAGAGAAGTAACACAAAGACATATTGAGAAAACTAATTAAGTTCCGTCATTCTTGACGGGTTATTTCAAGTGATCAATAAAAAACCGACCACTTGACTATTGGGGCGGAAGACAGTATTGTCTCCCAGTCACGCTCTTCAATATTTACGTATGACCAATTCGGATACGTTGAGGTTTATCAAATGAATAATCAAAGCAATGGCGTGACTTCGTTACGGAAAGGTGCCCTCGAATTATATTATTATAATATTTTGTTTTTTTTTGGCAGCTCTCATATGGCGCATAAGTTTGAGTAATTATGCATTGCCCTGGTTTGTATTTTAATGAAATCATATGCGAATTCTTTACAACCAATCAACCGTGGAGATAAACAATCTAAATACATATTTTTATTAGAAAATGTTAATTAAAATTTATTAAATATTTGCATTTTCCTTTTATGTTTACTTTACTGAAAAAAAATCTCTTATATTCATACATACATATATACACACACCATTACGCCATATCCCAGAGAGGAGAAATCTTCACGCTTTTCTGTTCCCACATAAATTGCTTTGTTAATTAATGTCTATTAATTTCTCTTTATATAAAGGATAATTCAAATTGTGCGGTTTTTTTTTTTAATTTTAAATCCTTGAATAAAACACACAATTTGCTTTGATTTCAAAAAACTTTTTATTGGTCATTGAAGTATAATGTATGACATTTAAACACAAAAAAACAATATCCGCCAAATGTCCACCTCTTACAGCTCCACAGATGTCCGCTCTTTTGTCAAAAATTTCGATGACATTTTGTCATAATAGCGGTTCTAACTCACCAATAACGCGAATAATTTCGTCCTTTAGCTCAGGAATTGATCGGGGGTCATTCTTATAGACCTGGGTTTTCACGTAACCCCAGAGAAAATAGTCCAACGGTGTCAGATCACATGATCTTGGTGGCCAATTAACATCACCGTTTCCGGAGATTACAATACATAAAATAATTCAACAATTTGAACGCGTTGTTGTATTGTATACGACTCCATTTTTATAAATGTCATATATTACACTTCTCAAATGTCACAAGACCCAGGCAAGTTCGTGACGCCATTTGTGTTTTATCCAAGAATTTAAAAAAAATGCTCAATTTGAAAGACCTTTTATTATATATTTCACTCAGTTAAAATTTCTGCGACTATATTTTCCCATTAGTTTCTGTTCCTCGCTCTCAATTCATACATACTCGTACAAACCATCATCCCATTTCTCTGTCAGAGTAGGCAAAAAGGTCAGAGCACCAGCTATTCCTATACATTTCCTATGACTTATCTTACTTCTAACATTTAAAAAAAATATTATTCACTTGGTCTTTGTTTACTCTGCCTTCTACTCACGTTTGCAACGTTCATTTGTTTTGTTAGTCTTTCTTCATTCAATCGTTGCAGGTGCCCAAACCATCTCAGAATTCACTTATTTATCTTACTCAATACAGCTTTAAGTTCATGATCATCTTTAATTACTTGGTTCTATATTGTGTCAAACATTGTCGCCCTATTCATCCTTAATCACTTGGTTCCATATTGTGTCAAACATTGTCGCTCTATTCATCCTTAATCACTTGGTTCCATATTGTGTCAAACATTGTCGCCCTATTCATCCTTAATCACTTGGTTCCATATTGTGTCAAACATTGTCGCTCTATTCATCCTTAATCACTTGGTTCCATATTGTGTCAAACATTGTCGCCCTATTCATCCTTAATCACTTGGTTCCATATTGTGTCAAACATTGTCGCCCTATTCATCCTTAATCACTTGGTTCCATATTGCGTCATGCATTGTCGTCCAATGTATTCTTCTAAGTGACAGCATTTTTACAACATTTATTCGACTCTTCACTCTTTTTCCACGTTCATATTTCACTCGTATGCATCACAGCTGGAGCAAAAACACTGTTGTGGACTGGGATCTTAGCAGATTTTGATACTGTCCTATTCGCTAAGATCCTAGTCACTGTTGTGGACTAGGATCTTAGCAGATTTTGATACTGTCCTATTCGCTAAGATCCTAGTTACTGTTGTGGACTAGGATCTTAGCAAATTTTTGAATAGTGCTTAATGAGGTAACTTTATAGTTGGATCTAACTCAGTGTCCATAAGACATGTACATGGATATTTTTTTTTCAAAATGATATCTGTAATTAAAATTTCTTACTTTAAAAAAAGTAATTAAAATATGGAATCGTTGAAAAGGATGTTTGGGAAAAAAATGCAAGATAAAGTTAAAATGTGACAGAGATAAAGTAACAATGTCGCAATAAGGAATAAATGCGGATGTGAGAGAGATAAAGTTAGAATGTCGCAATAAGGAATGAGTGCGGATGTGCGAGAGATAAAGTTAGAATGTCGTAATAAGGAATTAATGCGGATGTGAGAAAGATAAATTTAGAATATCGCAATAAGGAACGAATGCGGATGGGAGAGTGATAAATTTAGAATGTAGCAATAAGGAATTAATGCGGATGTGAGAGAGATAAATTTAGAATGTCGCAATAAGAAATGAATGCGGATGTGAGAGAGATAAAGTTAGAAAGTCGCAATAAGCAATGAATGCGGATGTGAAAGAGATGAGTTAGAAGAGAATGGTCCAGAAAATATGTATGGTACGATCGAAAAGGACGACATCCGAGAGATGCATGGAAGTAGCATTTTAGTCAACTATTGAAAGAGGATAGGGTTAAAAGTACAACGAACCATGGATGCAGTAGAAACGATAGATGTCTGTAAGGACAGGAATATGTGGAGTTCGATTCTCTCTGCCTACCCCATAAGGAGCATGGTGTAATGAGATAGAATGTAAATAGGTTTAACAATCAACAAGTATTAAGTAATTATTTTCGCACAGTTTGATGTATTTTTCAGCTAGTTTTTAATAAAAGGTTAAAAAGTATGTAGGATAATTTTAAGTTATCGATATAATTTTATCCTATCCTGATGATTTTTTCCCTACCACCCCGGATAATTGACAGTCTACTGTATAATATTGAGTAATTATCGGCTCAGTTGAATAATTGTTGGATGGTTGATGTTTGAATCTAGCTGGTCACCAAGGAGACCATATACAACTTAATATTATTCTCGCTCAACCAAGTGGGAAGCAGGTGAACGCCCTCTTGCCAAAGGATGGAGGCGATCTATTCAGTAATGTACAAAAACAAACATATTTAAGATTGTTTTTCTCGATTCCACTGGCTCCATCATCATACCTGTTGAACAGTTTAAATCCTACACTATTTGCTTTCAATTTGTTTTTATGTGTATTCAATTATTTCTGATGTGCAATTGTTAACGTTTTTATTTTATTAAATAAATAAATATAACACATCGATCAATAATTCCCTGGACTAACTACTAAAACAACATTTGTTTGCCGAAATTCTTCTTTATTCATCAACATAGTCTCCTTCAAGAGCGATACATTCATTCCAACGCTTTCCTAATTTTTCTATGCCAGCCGTGTAGAACGATTTATCTTTGGTTTCAAAATAGGCGTTAGTTTCGGCAATCACTTCTTCATTGGAGCCAAATCTCTTTCCCTGGAGCATCTTTTTGAGATCTGCGAACAGCCAATAGTCGCTGGGGGGCAAATCTGGAGAATACGGGGGGTGCGGAAACAATTCGAAGTTCAACTCATGCAATTTGGCCATCGTTATCATCGACTTGTGACACGGTGCATTGTCCTGATGAAAGAGAACTTTTTTCCTCTTCATATGGGGCCGTTTTTTTACAATTTCTGCCTTCAAACACTCCAATAACGCTATATAATATTCGCTATTGATGGTTTTTTTCCCTTTTCAAGGTGATCGATAAATATTATACCGTACGCATCCCAGAATACGGAGGCCATAACCTTCCCGGCCGACTGTTGAGTTTTTGGTCGCTTCGGACGACTTTCACCGGCTGCTCTCCACTCAGCTGACTGCCGATTTGATTCCGGAGTATAGTGGTGGATCCAAGTTTCATCCATTGTCACATACCAACGCAAAAACTCCTGTTTATTTTGTGTAAACAGTGTCAAACAGCGCTCTGAATCATCGATGCGTTGTTGTTTCTGTTCCATTGTGAGCAAATGTGGCTCCCATTTCTAAAAAAGCTTTTTCATGACCAAATGTTCATGCAAAATAGTATAAACACTACCAAATGATATCTTCAGGATGTCAACTATCTTACGCAACGTTACTTTGCGATTTTCCAGCACGATTTTGAGTTTTTTTATGTTTTCTTGTGTAACAGCCTCATTTGGACGACCAGAGCGTTCAGCATCATTTGTGTCTGTACGACCGGGTTTGAAATCAGCATAACACGGACAAATTGTTGTTTTCGACGGAGCAGAGCCCGGATAACACTTTTCAAGCCATCACTGAGTTTGAACGGTATTTTTCCCATTAAAAAGCAATGTTTTATCAACACACGAAATTCGGTTTTTTCCATTGTTTTGAAAATAGCAAAAGTAGCGTCACTTAAACCACTGTAACTCAATAACACAATGTCGGAATGTGATGAAAGTTTGACACGCAACTTCTAAAGGTTGATACTAAATGAGAATGGTATGGATTTGTTATTAGAGGCACCATCTGTTGGTTAGTCCTGGGAATTGTTGATTGATACGTTATGTTTATTGATAGCAACTTATTTAGTATATTGATATTACTTATACAAAATAATATTGTATATTCATAGAAACACATCATGAAATCACATTTGAAAAGAAAATACGGGGAGCCGTTAAATTTAAAAAAAAAATTATTCTAGTAAATTTCATAATAAATAACTCATAAATATTTTGCAACTGAATTTTGTTTTTATTCTTTTGAAATATTTTTATCATTTTTTAATGAAAAGAAAAACTGAAAGAAAAAAAAAGAAAAATAGGCAGGTACTGGAAAATTCGAAGTGTTATCGAATTGGTTGTTATTTTTTTTAGAGGATATAACTTATCGAAGTAGACAAAAGTCTGTCCATAACATAATAATATCATCGTCTACGAGTATCATTCAGGTATTCAAAAGAATTGTCCCATCTAGCAGATGCAGATAGGCGAGAGAACATGATGGTGTGGGAGCAGCAATGAGGAACTGATGTAACGGTGTACAGCGACGCCCTCCCAATGACATCACTGTCAAGGCCTTGGCGCAGCAGCAGTATTGTTGGACCAGATCATTTGCTCTTAACAGCAGCTACGTATTGCTCGAAAATATGTTGAAGTCATCTTATTAGTTCTTGCACATGCTTCCATAAAGACAATCACCATATTTAACGTTTATTATTAAGTAACGTTGACTTACGAAAAAGGGTTTAGAGAAAATACAACAAAAAGTATCCTCAAAACTAATGAAGAGAACTGTTATCTTTAATAATAATAAAGTGACAATTTATTATTATTAAAGATAGCAGTTAAAGTACAAATTACTGCACCTGATCATCCAAGGCAAAATAGAGGGTCGAAGAAGTGTTGGCAGGAGGCAAATCTCCTGGCTGGTAAAAAGAGCGTTGGAGATGCCTACTCTCAGGTGATATTCAACGTTGGGGGACCTGACATGATACTGGGAAGAAGAAGAATAAGCTACAATTAGTAATAATACAGGCTTGTATGATCCAATATGGAGAAAAGACAGAGTGCAATACAGTAGGTGACTCGGATATAGACATGTTTAGTTCAAAGTTGTCAGGCATAGGAGGATGTTGACTGAATTGACGGAACTATGAGTGACAGAATACGGAATGAAGTGATTAGGAATGTACGTGAACTTAAGCTGATGTATTATTTAGTGAGACAAAGAAGAACACTCTGAGATGGTGGAGCAAAGAGGAGCAACGTACAAATTACTGCACCTGATCATCCAAGGCAAAATAGAGGGTCGAAGAAGTGTTGGCAGGAGGCAAATCTCCTGGCTGGTAAAAAGAGCGTTGGGGATGCCTACTCTCAGGTGATATTCAACGTTGGGGGACCTGACATGACACTGGGAAGAAGAAGAAGACAATTTATAAAGCGCCATTAAGAGAGCAAACTCTCTTTAAGGGCGCTCTAACTTAGGATTCAAACTCTCTATTATTAGCAGATCAAAAATATTAACCAATTTAAAGAACCAAGTACGAGTATCATCCGAATACACCTGAGACTCCAAACCCTCGGCGCCAATGAGATCACTGATATAATTAGTGTTAAGAACAAAACAGAGAGCCCCTAATACCGACCCTTGTAGTACACCGTACTTAACAATATCCTGAGAAGATTCTTCCTGATTTACAACAACGGATAACCTTCTATTTGACAAATAAGATTCAACCGAGTTGAGGATATTCCTTAACAACCTTAGTCTTTACAAGATAATTGCATGATCGACACTATCAAATTCAGAACAGTAATTAAATACATTTTTCACTTTTCTATTTCAGTCAAAAAATCTGACACCAGTCTTTCAACAACGCCAAGGCTTTCAAGATGTCAAAAAGCTTTTCTTGGCATTTAGGGCAAAATATTTTGCGTATGTTAGTATTCAGTTTTTGCAGTTCAGTAAATTTTACCGGTCTTTAAGTGGCATGACCAATATGTTATAATAATGAAACGACAATTTATATAGCGCCGTTTTAAATAAATAAATAATAGGTTTATTGATAACAAAATAGTATGAATAGATTATATTTAAATAACACTTCTTAAACACATAAATTGCAGATAATACATTAAATACAGAAGCTATCAAAAGGTCTGGGCTCATCTAATAGCATCCCCTCGGCCAAGATACACCCCACCAATATAGGGCGAACCCAGCCACGGGGACACCAGATGTTTTTCAGCCCACACCCTTGAACACGTAGAACAAGAATATATAAAAAAAACACAGAAAATAAATAGATGACAAAAAAATAAAAATACATTCAAGAGAGAAGATACTAAAAGGTCCGGGCTCATCCCACAAATATTCCCCCGGCCGAGATACACCCCACCAATGTAGGGCGAGCCCGACCGTAAGGGCATCAGGGGGCTTCCATCCCACACCCTCGCATATCTAGATAAAAGAATAAATAGAAAGACAAAAAAAAAAAAACGTTTTGAGACCAGACTTACCTCAAGGGCGCTCTAGCTCAGGATTCGAACCCACTTATATTTTTTTATAGAACCTCACAAAAACGATTGCTTTAAGTACTTTATTTGATGACCTCCATGACCTAGTTGGTAAGACATCTGTCTTTCTGACCCGGAGGTTTCGAGTTCGATTCTCGCTAAAGCTCTAAAAAAACGTTTAGTCTGGTTTTCACTTAAGACCTCATAAATACCTTTCTACGTGTACTGTATATTATACAAAAAAGTGTTAAACGTGATTCGCCCGGGCGCTGTTATAGCTATTAGACATGATTTGTTTATTTTTTTTCCCTTTATTAAACAAAGTAATATATTGTACAAATATTTGTCAAGGCTATACCTATATACACATTTACTACTTAGCTAATCTTATTTATATATTTTAATTTATGAACTTACTTAATCTTATTTTCCTACATGCCATTTTATTTTTATTTTTTACAATCTTAATATACGATTTGTTAGAAATAATTAACACCTACATACTTCTTATAACTAGATAACAATTCTTACAACTAATTATTTAGCAAGAATAAGTTCACTCGTTCAGGCTACTTGTATTCCATCACATTCACTCGGACCTTGGTCGTCCCAGCTAATACTGTAGGTGGACTAGTCAGGCAACAGATAATGCTTCGGGAGCCTGTGCTTATAACGGAAGGGTAGGTCGGATTTACTCTCGTAAGCCCCCAGGGCAGCGACTAAGGGAGTTATTTAGTAATAGTTTGTTCAAGATCCGAGTTAGAGCCCTCTTGAGGAGAGAATTCTCTCTTAATGGTGTTTTATAAAATCGTCCTTTGAATTGAAAAAATCCTAAATCTGCACACATCATCCATATCTTTGACATTAGGAAGCAGACCGTTCCATGCCACAGGACCAACAACGGTAATATCTTTATAATAATCCCGCACTATTGGATTGATTTGGAACAACCAATTTCTTAAATGAAGAAAAAAACTACCCCAAAGTGATTATTTTTTTGTCAATAAAGTAATATAGAGCACAAAAATTAGCCAAAAGCTATACTTATATACAAATTGATATATTATAACTATGAACTAACTTCGTTTTAATTTCTTACATGCCACTTTATTTTTAATAACATAATATATTTTTTTAGAAATAGTTAACACCTAAAAACTACTTATAACTAGATAACAATTCTTACAACTCATTATTTATCAAGAACAAGTCCACTCGTTCAGGCTACTTGTATTCCATCACATTCACTCAGACCTCGTTCCTCCCAGCTAATACTGTAGGTGGACTATTCAGGCAACAGATGATGCTTCAAAAGTCTGTGCGTATAACGGAAAGGTAGATCGGACTTACTCTCGTAAGCCCCCAGGGCAGCAATTAGAGGATTGCTGTGGTCCTGTTTGCTTTTATAGGACTTCGCGGTCCAAGCGAGGACGTGGTGTTGGAGGGTTGGTTCACGCTGTTCGGCGTGAAGTCGGGAGAAGTTAGTTCTGGGATGGGTGTTGAAAGAGATGCCTTGAATGCCTTGTTCTGCACTCGTTGAAGCTTCTGGTGAGCATTAACACTGTGGAGGTATTTTAATTTCCTACATGTCATGTCAATATCCCTCAGACACAGTTTAGAAATATATAATGGAGACATCCCATTAAGGAACTTGAATACAAAGAAACAATATAAATATACATCCAAGATTGTCTGTATATATATACTCGTACTTGATGCTAAGATTAATTAAAACATCCGTTATAGTGCTTACAGATTAATACGTCATATTATGAAAACTGTTATGTGTATATCTAATATATTACTTGACATCATAAATAATGATGCAATCCATCTGCAGTTAGTCACCTTTAGAACACATCTTCCGAATATTGTAATCTTTCAATTCTAAAGCCTTTTATATGTGACATTCATTAAGCGTAAGAATAACAATTTGGCATCTTCATGTCGTGTCACCTTGAAATACCGTGGTAATGCCACATTCTGGTACATACATACTCCGGATGGGAGAGATTAATCTCGTATAGACCTGCCACACTCTGATTGCCATCACAATGAAGTTAGCTCACCAAAAAGACCGTTTAAAACTCAAATTGTCAACTTCTTAAGATGAATTCTCAGCTCGTTCAAACATTGTCTGTATTATTATTCTACTTTTGTTGTATACAACACGATCTGGTATTGTACACAGACTTGTTGTAAACACTACGACCTTCTTCTTCCCGGCGTCACGTCAGGTCCCCCCAACGTTGAATATCACCTGAGAGTAAACATCTTTGTCCCCGGCATCACGAAAAAAATCCTCAACGCTCCTTATACCAGTCTAATCACGTATATTGCGGAGCCAGGAGATTTGCTCCTTCCAACACCTCTTCGACCTTCTATTTTGCCTTGGATGATCAGGTGCAGTAATTTGTACTTTGTTGCTCTAAGCACATGACCCAATTAGGACACCTTTCAGATTTTAATATTAGTCAGCAACTCTCTATCAACTTTGGCTCTTTGAAGAACCCTTGTGTTGCTGACCATATCCGTCCAGGGTATCCGTAGCATTCTCCGGTGTATCCACATTTCGAATGCTTCCAGTCGGTTCATACTACCAACTTCCATACAAAACATATATAGTACAGTTAGTCGTCGACTTACAACCGCACTCGGTTCGGATAAACAGGTCGTAAGTTGATCTGGTCGTAAGTTGACCGTTGTGTTGCTGACCATATCTGTCCAGAAAACACTACGACCAGTATGTTTTTTTTAGTTAGTTGGAAAATATTAATATGTGGCAATTATACTGGAATCCTTTTTAAAACAATCAGGGTTCCAACGGGAATGAATGGAACACAACCTCAGGGCTGGAATGCTCATCTTCATAGATTTTCATACTATCCAGTTCGATTACACATGCATATATAGGTTTGAGAGCCTTATTGAGTTTGTTTCCTATCACCACACGCCATTCAATATCCCTCGTAACATCTCCATCTTCTGAGAAATACCATCTTAATATAATAATTTATTAATAAATGCTTTTATAATCTCATTACAAAATACACAAAATACATAACCGTTTATGTGTTTATTGATGCACGTTCGCATTAATGCCTTTTTAGTTGAAACTAAAGCCTCAGGCCATGTATGGAGAGTACATAAATCTAAATATTTATATTGAAAAGGTCAAATAAAACTCGTGAGTCTTTTTTAAAATTCTGTGGCCTCCGTTTCTGGCTTTGCTTTTTTGTTTCAGTCGAGGATTTAAGTATATTTCAAGCACGAATCTAACGACATTGAAAATTTCTTACAAAGTAAAAAAAAAACGTTAGTTTTGCCTGACATTACAGAATTTATAATACTTCCTGTATAACGACTTTTCTTGATTTAATTTCTTCACGGCTACTAAGCAAATTGGTGTCCAATGTTAGCTGGTGGAAACAGTATCGAAAAAAAATATAGACGCTTGGATGTTTGTTAAATAATTGGCCCGTTATTAACCTTTCCCTTCCGGTGCTAAAAAAAAATCGTGCGTTCCGGTGATGTGTATTCAATACACATGTAAAAATGAGCGTTTAAAATTGTAAGAATAAGAATATTCATAGCCAATCGCTTAAATTAATTAAATTTGAAGTCAAAAGTGATAATAATTGAAATTTAATTGCTGAAAACATGAAAAAAACATCGGCCGACGTTCACAAAACGGGCGCAGAGACCACTTCATATAGATGCCCGCGAGCTACTGAGACGGGACTCGAAACACTAACACTGTGTACCTCGAAGGAAGAAACAATTGCGAACTGAGATTCTATTTCTTGCGTTCCCATATACCGAAGTGGAGTGAGAGTGAGACGTGAATGGCGTCGCTTCCTCACCCATAGCGGTTTTTAGAATGAATATACCTACGTAACACACTAGCACACGTTTGATTGTATTGGAGAATTTATTCCCGATTTTCACAAAATATCTCTGATGTGTCCGATAAGTGCTAATTATTATTAGTATAATTTTTTCATTCAATGCGTAAATGTATTACGGAGGAATACCTAAAATCTGAACCCAGTACTATATTTATTATATTTATACAGATATTAAAGTTTTTAGAAGCAATGTGTACTAGTTACACATCACAGGGAAGGAAGGGTTAATATAAACAACAGCAAGAAAAATATAATTTGTTATGTCGGAAGTTAGGAATAAATGTTGTTGATGGAAAAGAGGTACTTTCTGAAACATTTTATTCAGGTGATTTAAACAATCAAGTATTATTATTTATCACGGAGAGATATTTTAGGGATGGAGCGTCATAGTGGCCTCGAGCCTTCCTTGTGCAAATTTCCTGAATAATTTTAGTATTATGGATACTTATGGCAATACAGTCAAATCTCGTTACACCGAACTTCCAGGGACCTATTAAATCGTTTCGTTATACTTCTTCTCCCTGGCTCCATCCCAACTCATTGTCTGCGAAGACTGTTGGGGTCAGCTCTCCTCGTCCTCAGATTGTATGCTCTTCTGTCCCGGACTACGTCCCCCAGGCCGTGCCTCTGCATCAGGCTATCTTTTTGCACCACCCATGAATTATTTGGTCTTCCTGTGGTTGTTATTCGAGGCAGATCCATGGAGATTGCCTGGTTCATATTGTGATCGGGTGCTCATACCATCTCAATCGCCTCTCCTCCATCTTGCTGTTAATGTCTGTAACACCTAGGCTTCCACGAATGCGTGAGCTTTTTATTTTGTCTCTTAGGGACACACCAGCTGACCATCTTAGCATGGGCATTTCAGCAGTTTCTAATTGCCTAGAGTAAGAGTTATACATCGTCCAGCATTCGGAGCCATAGAGCCGTTTCGTTATACTGAAAATTCGTTATAACGAAATTGAAAAAAAAATGTATTCACACGTACTATATTTTATTAATCGCAATACATAATAACATTTTTACGTATAAAACAGCATACAAAGTACCCGGCGGTAAGTAATACACATCGGGCTTAAGAAAGAGACTGTCGGCCATAATCGGCTAACTTCGGTTTTGTAGAGCGTCTGCTTTGTAGAGTATATTTCGGATAGTGAAACTAAAACGGCTTTTCTCGCGCTCCATTTATCTCTTAATGCTAGGAGCGTTTTTAAAATCACATTAACAATTTAAGACCCGGCTTAGTTTTTTGAAATTTTGATATTTGTAAAACGTTTACTAAAATTGCTTTATTTATGATGTTCTTGTGAACTCCGTGTACTTATTTTTACAGCATTTATTCGGCTTCTGTCAGTCATTTTCCACGTCCATGTTTCACACCCAAATGTCAAAATTGCCACCAAAATACTATTATGAACTCTCAATTTAGCAGATTTTTATATTGTCTGCTTCGAGTATTTTCAAATTGTCTGCTTAGTTTAAGTGCCCCATTGATTTTGTTTCCTATCCTATCCGATGAGGGATTGTTGCGTCATCTTCCTTATCACCTTATTTCTCATTCAGTCATTCCAATTCGTGGTGAAAATCTGACCCAAACTGAAAATTTGTCTTCGATGGTTAGCAGTATTTATTTATGAACCTTCGACGGGTGCCAAAAATCATATACTATATGTAGGGTTACTGTTTTGATAAAATATTATTTTAAAAGATGACACGAATCCCTGAGATATTCATTTCTCGAATTCTAGTAGATGAATAGTTGCTATGATCCCTTAAGAGTGCTTTCATAGACTACGGATGATCACAACTCAGATCAACTGGCTAAGCCAATAACACGATAAGGACGTTTGTAATAGCAACACTCTAACAATACAATTCCAAAGTAGAAAGAAGGGCTTAGGACAGTGCGAAGAAAACAAATCCTTCAGTTAAGAGGAATCAAAGAAAGAAATAACATACTATAGTTCGGAAATTCTAGGATGAGTCCTGTGACAGCTCACAAATTTGCCCCAATACAACCTTGTAACGATGTTTAGTAATTTTAATTATTTTATTACTTTTAATATAAGCCTCAATTCTAATAAATAGCAAGTTATTTAGGTAAATACATTACATAAGGTTGTATTGGGGCAAAATTGTGAGCTGTCACAGGACTCATCCTAGAATTTCCGAACTATAGTATTGTATGTAATCTCAAGGGGCTAAGGTAAGGTAAAGTCGTCGTTGCTGGGTCTCGCAGTCAAGGATCCTATCGCCACTTTAACGTCAATTGAGTTGGAAAGGAGCTGTGCCGTGAAGTTTGTTTTTTTTAAGTGAGTGAGCCGTTGGATACCAGCAAACTCACAGATCACGCCGCTGTACTGGATCCGATGGCACACCTGAAGTGAGGCTATCGGAGCAAACCGACATGTTTTTTTTTTAAGAATATATATGACCGAAGTCATAGGTATCCTAAAACTACTGAATGCTAGGTTTAAAAATACCTGTGGTATTCGAGGAAACTGGCACAGCACCTCTTAGACCTTAAGTTAAAATAGTTCTACGCGGAAAAGGTTCTACGCATGTATGACAAGAAAAATTATATTGGTAGGAGCTACACACGCGCAGATAACATGACGAAATGCTATACACGCATCGATTTTAATTGCTGCTTCTAGAAGTAGCTTTTATGTCTGTAATTTGACTATGCTAAAGGAAGAAGTGGTTATATTGCGTAAAGAACTGATTGCACAAGACATGCATGGGTTCAGTTCGGTGCTGCAGGCGGATTTAAAGACAGTATTTTATAAATTTGAAACCTTCTAAGATGACCTCCGTGGCTTAGTTGGTGAGACGGCTGTCTTCCAACTCGGAAATTGTGGGTTCAAATCCAGCTGGAACGCAGATTAAAAAAAAAGGATTCCTGCCTAGTTTTCCCTTTAGTCTTTTTAAACATCTTTCTGGTCGGTTGGAAGAGATTGCCACGTGGCAATAATCCCGCCAAGTTATTCTGGATACAACGAAAGTGTAATATAATACAATACAATAAGACAGAATCATAAAAATGTCATGGCATTATACAATTTGCTAAATTAATCATTCTTTTCTGTTTTTGTATATTTTTAGTTTAAGTGATGAAATAATATTTTTTTTTAGTTTTTTTAATAAATTACCTTGCTTATACATTCCATCAAACCATTTCCCTGTCGGGGTTGGCAAAGAGGACAATACGCTGACTCAGACCTTTTAGAACTCTATCGAATTTTGTCCACAGCCAGTCGTCAGCTGTCTACCAGGGCAGATGACGTCTATTACATATGGTACATCCAAACAATCCCACCACACCCTTACCCAGGGTACGCAGAAAGGACAGAGAACCAGATCTCTTCACACATCATTAGCCTTTTCTACATTCATACAAATTCTCATACAACTTCTACGATTTCTCTGACTTTTTGCGATTTATTATTTCAGAGAATTATTCACTTGATCCGACCATCATTTTCTCGGTCTTCCCATACGCCTTCAACTCCTGTTTGCACTATATCTGGATTGTTAGTCTTTCTTCATTCATTCGTTTCACATGTCCAACCCATCTCAGCGTGCTCCTGTTCATCTAACACAGAGGTCTCAAAACTTTTTAGCCTAAGGCCCACACTAACTCCTCCACTAAGTCCCAAGGGCCAAGACCTAGCTAGCTCATCATACCAACATACTGTAGTTTTGAATTACGCGCAAATTTTCGTACCGGGACTAGCCGGCGAGTTAGATATTTATGGCGCAGGGTTCGGGGGTGGACTCCGCTCCGTTCCAATTTCGGTTGGTACTTACGGGTAAGTGTCAAGGAAATTTCATTGCGGCAGAGATAGCCGATGCGCGAAATATAGTGCGACTAGTGTGTTTTGTAACTATAGATGTTAAATAAAAAAATCTGATTTTTATTTTGTATGATTTACTGACATTGTAAATTTTACAATAAAATAAAAATAAATTATGACGGGCCCTAATACATCAACCTTAAGTTCACATACAGTCACTTCATTCCGTTTTCTATCATACATCGTCACTCCATGTATTCTTCTCAATACATGCAAATCACTTTCTAACTTCACTTATTACATTAATCCCCGCGACACGTGTTTCTATCTCCTATCTCGAGATTCTCTTCAAGCGTGATGATCCCTGTTTATTACGAGAACAATGCTTAGGTCCGACGAAAGAATGACTGAGGAAAGATTTACAAAAAATCTTTTACACGAGTAGTATACAAGGAACGTAAAGTTTGGGAAGATCTAAAATAACGTAGCATGACCAAATTAATCAAATTCTGAAAGAGGAAAAATATTTATAAGAGATCGTACGTGGCAGAAGCGAAAGATGAATAAAAGCCAGGATAGAATAAAATGGAGAAACATTCACTATACCTACCCCAATAGGACTGGCATGAACGAGAGACAATATTATAACAAGAAAAAAAAAATTGCATTTGTTTTCGTTTACCTTCATGATGCTGAAAATTTTTATATTTGATTCCCGTTCAACACATTTAAAACTATAGTTTGGTTTTCACTTCAGACCTCTATAACACTATTCTGACATTGAGTAAGAGATTGCCACATGGCAATAAACACGTCAGGTCGAACTGTTTATAAAGTGTAACACAATACAGGGATGTCCCTAGTTACATGAAATTGATAGTAAAAATACAAAACATTAATATTTTTATTACATATTCTAGTTTAAAATTAGTTTAGAGCAGTCACTTAATTTATTTTCATAAATTAATTGTTTTATTTGACAATTTTGGCAGAATATCAGACAAAAAGAACGTCTCGTAAATTGTTGACCACAATTATAATAACACTGACGAAATAAAGACAACGCAATGAATGGATGACAGGAACCGGCGCGCGGCGATGCCGACCAGACGGTCAGATCGTGGCAATTGACTGCTTGCTCCATGCGTCACATCATTACCAAGCGGTGGATTCCTCCTAACATTTGGGACCACCTTCCAAGAAATATAGAGTGACTCAATCAGACATGGTACTTTTCTTTTTAGTTATATCTGTATACAATAAAACAATCAACGACATTGTAAATTTATTCGTTAATTGTAATACGATAACTGTTATGGCCTTTTGTACTGTGTAATTTTATTTGTATAATCGTTGAATTACATTGAAGTATAATATTAACAGTATTATAGAAGTAATAATAATGATAATGAATAATGATTGCTGCCTCTGATATGACGTCCTATTTAAAGCAAAGATAACCATACGCATGACCCTTAGATATATTAAGAATGAATTTGTCGGGTATGTTATCGTTACCCTTAAGGTCAAATTGATATCAGGCGATTTATCTCGTTCGCAGTTTACTTCCATTTAGTGATACCAAATCTTTATTGAATTTGGATAGTAAACCGCTCTTGATAATTCCAACAAGATAATAAATTTAAACATAATACATTGAGTTAAGTTTGACATACACGTGATAACACAAATATTTATTGGATGCAGATAACATTGATATGCTTAACATTGGTTTGCATGATTACTTAATATTTATTGGAAGTGGATAAGATAATATGATAAGATTAGCACATTAATATTGGTAGGGATACATTCCATTAAAATAAATCAACAAATTTTGATACAAATTAAAAAAAATATCAATTAATTGATCATTAAAGTTATTTTCAGTGATAAGAGTGTAGTTACCACCTGGCCTGGTGGTAAGACGCTTGTCCGCCGATCCGGAGGTTGCGGGTTCGATCCCCGCTGGAATCCAGATTATTTTAAATGGAATTCCAGTCTGGTTTTCACTTAGGGCCCATTAAAAACACCTTTTTGGTTGCCACATGGCAATAAACTCGCAAGTGAAATAAATAAATAAAAAAGAGTATTTAATTGTCACATTAAGGGTGTGGGTTGAAAAACATCTGATGTCCTCGCGGCTGGGCTCGTCCTATATTGGTGGATTGGTGGGTTGTATCTCAACCGGGGGGGGGTCTCCCCAAGTAGGCTCCAAATAGTTCGATTTTTTGCTCGTTGATGCCATGTGATGCTGCCATGCTTCCTGAGTTCATCTATCCAGCGTACCTTTGGTCTTCTTCTGGGCCTCTTTATGCCTCTAGGGTACCACTGGATTATTTCGGATGTCCATCGGGAGTCTTACTACGTGTCCTGCCTATTGCCACTTCATTTATCTTGATATATGTGTGATTTCGGAATGTATTTATATACATATGTACATATTATGTTGCTATCAATATACCTTTATTTATTTACATGTCATAATCTATTGGTGTTAACATAAGTTGTGTCCGTTTACAACAAAAATCAACGTTCGACAATTGATTTTTGTTGTTTTCACTCAAAACATGTGGAACCCAAGCGCCGAACTTCTGGACTTTTCCCATTGATTTAAGATGTCAGTATACAGTCATGTGACTACAATTCATCTGCTCAGCCAATTCTACGGTGGTTTGAAGGGGATCTTCATGAATAATATGGTTTAAGCGGTCCTCATCGAAGTCCACTGGTCGTACGGAACGCTCCATGTCTTTCAGGTCGAAATTACCGTCTTTGAAACGCAAAAACCATTGACGAGCTATCCTTTCATTCATAGCATCTTCACCGTACACTTCGCAAATATCGCGAGCAGCTTTATTCCCTCGATTGAACGCGAACAGAAGGATGTGTCAAAAATGCTCACTTTCATCTACTTGACATTCCATTTTGAAGCCTTGTAATCAAATAAAATAATATATGTAACGTAAAAGCAAACATGACATCTTGTAGAGCAGAAAATTTTCTTCCGAATGACGTATAACCTTTACCATTTTTTTTACTTTTGGTGCTCATTTTTAAATTTGAAAAAAAACCGGACACAACTTATGTTAACACCTAATAGTTAACATAAACCTGGAATTCCTAGTTAGTTTGCCAGCAGATCTACGGTATCCGAGCATAGAAATTCAGCATGATGGGAGAAGGGGAATATATTTTTTATATGAATATTCTAAAAATAAGATATATACGGTGTATGGCGATGATGCAGTAAGTGATCGTGTATGTCAAATGTGGTTTAAAATCCAAAATACAAAACTCAAAGATGGTGTCTGCTCTGAAAGGTTGGTTACCACTGATGACCATAATATCAGGGTTTGATCGAGGATAACTAGTGATCTACGACACAAGAGATTGCTGTGGTACTTAATAATTCTAATAATAATAGAAGCAAAGTTTATATAGCGCCGTTTAGAGAGCAAACTTTCGTGAAGTCGGGATTCGAACCCAGCATTATTGAAAAATTCAAAATATTTCAAAATAAACGTTGAGTGTCAGAAAAGGAAAGTGGTGGCTGAGGCCATTAGGCTAAGAACTTATCCGCATCTCAAAATGTTTATAAAAACATATTTGATAAGAAAACCGCAGAAAACTTACCAAGAGATGAGGGACTAGTAAGAAACCGTTGTTGATATTCTGATATGTGATAGTAATACATTCGGCTTTAGGTGTAGTGAAGTGTATTGTATAGTGTTTATATATCATCATAAATTTTGATAATGGGTGTCTTGAAGAGCTTCCTAAAGCTGCACACGCAACCCATATATAACACCCATACTCCTCTCCAAAGGAACATGTCTCAGATACATATTCGAAAGACACAATTAAGACATCCCACTAAGGGAATTGAATACAAGGAGAAAAAACTTGGTGTTAATCTGTTCGCGTATGTGTATAATGTTCATATACTATACAATCATAATTTTGATAAGACCTCCCAAAAAAGGTTTTGTTTCATTGATACCTAAAGCTGCACACGCCACACATATATCTAAGACTATACTTGAGAAAATGTAGGACGGTTCCTGAGACATTTGAAATGTCATGTCTTAAAGGGATGAGGTAAAATCGTTTTTTATTACAAATCGAATAATTTTTTTATAAATCGAAAAATTGTTTTTCTCTAAACTGACGTTTTAATATCTAATTTTCACTATACTGACTTTCTAATGTATTATATGATTTGTTTATATCTTTAAATAGGCCAAGATCCACTATCAATTAATACTAATTACGAATATTTAATTTTATGTATAAAAAAATCGAAAATCCAATTATCGTATACCCCATCCCTAGTCAATGCAGACTAACGTAGTGACTTTGGACGAACGTCACCAAATATTATTTGATTTTAACAAACTGCCACATTTTTGCTAATTTGTAACAAGATGTATTAATTTGTCATTATTGTTAGTTATATGTAATGTATTTACCTAAATAACTTGCTATTTATTAGAATCGAAGCTTATATTAAAGTTGATAAAATAATTAAAATTACTGTACGTCGTTACAAGGTTGTATTGGGGCATATTTGTAAACTGTCACAGGGACCATGGTACAATTTCTCAAGTATGGACCATGCCACACTACCGGATTGAATTGAAAACATCGAAAACCACCATGGCGTATATTTGTAAACTGTCAAAGGGACCATGCTACAATTTCTCAAGTATGGACCATGCCACACTACAGGATTGAATTGAAAACATCCGTCCAAAAACATTGGAATTTGACCTAAAACTACATAAGTGCTTTTAGGACAACCCAATTGATCACCAGTTTTGACTATATTGTCAGTAATGGACTGTCTTCCAAGATATTCTGCGGTTCCACACGGTGGACTAGCGCCGAGTCCATATTTCAGGTGTTGCGTGTTCTGCCGCAGTGTACCATGCAAGAATGCGGCTACGGACTGTAGTGATCTATTACTGCTGGAACTTTCACGCTTCTTCAGCATTGCCAGTTCCTCATTTTTATATCACTTCTTACAGAATTCTTACTGGATGTTATCGATTCAATACCAAGTCTTGAGCTAATGTAAATAGACTTCCTATATTTTTTTTATATTCTTCTTGGTCGTGTGCTCAATGCTGCGCGTCGTGATCCTCTGCTATGTTCCAAACTCGGTAGACCACCTGTCTCTAACCTTCCCGATCCAGCAGTGCCTTAAATACAGTATGAAATATGTACGAAATAGCGAATTTTACGAAAGTCAAGGACCGCCTGTACATAAAGAAGGCGAGCGACACAGGAAAAACGTCTGTCAGATAACAAACATCGTTAAAAAGTGTGATTAGTTTATCAACTTTTATTTCCGAAATCGGGTTGGTTGGTTCGACATACTTATTGACAAAATAATCTATGGAAGCTTGCATCAGATAATTATCCGGAACATACAAACCATGACTATTCAGAACGGATGTGTTAACTAGATTACCTCTAAACAAACAAAAATAATTAATTTCGTGATTCTTCGAAAAGACTTTAGTTTCACTTTGTGGTGCCATGTTGTATGTAAAAAGAAATAAAATCAATAAATAAAACATTTATTTTATATTTTTGTGTTCACCACTGGTTTATTTTTAGTTTACTACCGGTTTCATACACCTCCGTCTTCATCTTCAGGTGAAGATAAACTAAATTGTAAGCAATATATTTCCTCTGCAAGTGTAAATAGTATAAGAGGAATGAGATAGCGGGAGAGAAGTGGGGAGTGTTGTGATTCAATGGTAAATGGGGCGGGGAAAAAAAATAATCTTACGGGTAGACCAGGGTCAGAATATCCAAGGGGGTGAATTTTAAATGGGAAACATATTTAGCAGAGGGCTATTATTAAAATTGGTTTGATTATTTATAATATTTAGACTTAATTTTATACGACTTTTTTGTATGACTTCTGCACATAAGCCGAGGGAGATTGCAGCTTGACAATTTAGAAATTCTCGAGATTAGAAGATGTATAAAACTAAATATAAATATTATAAATAATCAAACCAATTTTAATAATAGCCCTCTGCTAAATATGTTTCCCATTTAAAATCCACCCCCTTGGATATCCAGACCCTGGCCTGCCCGTAAGATTATTTTTCCTCGCCCCATTTACTATTGAATCACAACTCTCCCCACTTCTCTCCCCCTACCTCATTCCTCTTAAACTATTTACACTTGCAGGGGAAATATATTGCTTACAATTTAGTTTATCTTCACCTGACGATGAAGACGAAGGTGTACGAAACCGGCAGTAAACTCAAAATAACCTAGTGGTGAACACAAAAATATAAAATATTTTTTTTTACATAAAAAAAATAACACTCAATCGAAGAGCCCTTCCACTCTCTAATGACCTACAGTTCTACTAAGAAGACACTTGGTTAAATTCAGGGATGTTATCCATTCTCTCTTATGTTGAGACAAATCGTTTCTAAACTTCTAGCATGAGTGAAGACTCAATCCCTGCTGGCCTCCATATTATAGAGCAATACTCCAAATGACTTCTCACAAGAGTCGCATAATATTCTAAGAACAAAGATGTCTGTGAATAGTTTGGTGTGTTCCCAAGTATTTTATTGCAGACTGTTTCGATTTGCGAATCAAATGAAAGGTCATTTTCAAATATAACACATAAGTCTTTAGTTTTATCCGTCCTCGACAGTTGTTGGCCATTCATAAGATAACAAAAATATATAGTTCTTCGTGTTCTTAAGCTACGGTCTCCTAAGAAAACAGGTTCGTTATATAGCGCACGTTACAGACGTGATGCTGGCGCGCCGCAAGACGGCAGAAATGAGAACCCAAAACTGTCAGTTGAAAATTTTATTCTATCACGGCCGTCATGCAAATGGCAGAATTGCTATTTGACATTAAGTTGTAGGTTCTCATTTCTGCCGTCTGGCGGCGCGCCAGGCGGATGCGACTCAAACGTAATTTAATTTGGACCAGCGAAAATGACGAAATATTGATTGATTTTGTAAGAAATAATGAAACTTTATATAATGTGAAGAGCAAAGACTATAGAAAAGCCCAGTTGGAACAAAATATGTGGAATAATATTTTCAACTGACAGTTGTGGGTTCTCATTTCTGCCGTCTGGCGGCGCACATCATCACGTCTGTAACGTACGCTATATAACGAACCCATTTTCTTAGGAAACCGTAGCTTTACAAAAGCATAAAATATATTATAAATATGACGATGATATAATTTTTTTTCGAGTGTTTGTTTTGAATACATTTTAATTTGAAAGTTATTTTTTAAAAGTTTGTCAAGATAATTTAAGATACGCTCAGTGGAAACTGATAAACACGACCAAATGAACCGGTTGTTTGTCGGTTTAGTCGATATAGCGGAATAAACTGCCTATCGATTTTTTGTATTGATTTAAACAGGAAGTGTACTCCTAGATTAAATCGATTCGGGTCCATTCAACTCGTTTGATAAAAAAACACTGTGTTAATTATAATGTATGTCTAAAATAAACCAGTCTTAAACGTGTTAGTTTCAAGAACACTTTATTTTGAAGTATGTTCGTATTGGATGACCGCGTATTGGGATATTGAAAAAAGAGTAGCATCATGCAATAGAGTGAATGGTGGGTTATACAATATGTTTACAGAACGGAGCATTTGAATAGAAGAAAAGCTGGTTGCTATTGGATTCTTGGTGGCAATATTAGGGTATGCAAACAAAATTTGCACATGACAAAAAAAGTTATGACAGTAAGATAAATGCGGTAGAAATGAGAGCATTGCGTAGAATGTAGGGAATGTGGGGAAAAACAATGTATAACATAATAAGGAATAAGGACACTAAGAATGCCACGTTCTTCAATATATGCGAGTCGCCAATTCAGATATGTTGAAGGAATGCCACACGAATCCATAATTACCTTCGCAAAAGGTCGTCGTAGTGACTTTCGGCTTCCAAAAAACGAAAATGACAAAATGCCACATCTTTTTTCACACTCCTTTCAAACATCTATCAGTCACATCTTTCTAAGCGAGTTCGATGTTGCCTTCGACGTTTATGACGTTATATTTCTTCCAAAAAATGCATAATTGATTCTTTATTTTCGCCGTTTATTTCATTAACAAGTTGTCGAAATCTGCAATGTCTTCTGTCTGCAAATTCGGATACCAACGGGAATGGAACCCATAACTACCGAACTGAAAGACAGGTGCCTTATCAAATAGACCACGGAGGTTGTCAACTAGGTCACGGAAGTGATTCAGCGGAAACAAAAATAAATATTCCATTTTACATAGTTGAGTCACGCTAATGTACACAACACCTGCTAGTATCGCACGCAACGCCCTGAATGAATTGACGGTCCTGCCATCAAGCAATTTAGATAACCGGCAGACCATCATCGTCCAATTGCTCTGATAACTGTTCTTGCAGATCCGCTGACCGTTGAAGAGGCAACCTCTCATCGCGGAAGATAAGGAAGTATAATATAAGCAGTCAAGAAGAAAATTTGTCGAAAGCAATTTCAGTTGTCGACAACTACAATACTTTGTTGCTGTCCATTTATTTAACTTATTAACGTTTCATTATTTTATTGATTTATCATAAGTTTTCGCTTCAAGTTTGTGGAGTTTCATATTATAATATTAAAAAAAAAAACAAATCACTTTGTTACATGTATACATACTCGTTTATACGAGGCATATCCAGAAAGTAAGTGTACTGAATTTTTGTAGGTTACAATTTTTTTTATTTAAACAAAAAAATTACGTGGTTACCGTAGTACATATGTAAGCTATTTTTCGACATAGTCGCCATTCCTCTCAATGCAGGTGGTGAAGCGGGGTATCAACTTTTTGATGCCTTCCTCGAAGTAGTTTCCCGCCATCCCCTCCGTCCACTTCTCCACCTCCTCCTTTAGCTCCTCGTCGGTTGAAAACCTTTTTCCACCCATGTACAGCTTCAGGGAGGTAAAGAGATAGTAATCTGAAGGTGCTAGGTCAGGGGAATGCGCGGGATGGTTCAGGACATCCCATTTAAACGAGGCGAGCAGTTCCTTCGTGACGTTGGCCGTGTGTGGTATGGCATTGTCATGCAGCAGACAGACTCCCTATGTCAGCATGCCTCTCCTCTTGTTCTGAATCGCCCTCCACAATGTTTTTAAGGTCTCACAGTATCTTGCAGAGTTGATGGTCTCCCTTTGAGGCATATATTCAATTAAAATTATGCCTTGACAGTCCCAAAACACGGATGCCATGATTTTCTTGGCTGAAATTGTGGTTTTGAACTTTTTGGCGGAGGGTGAGGAGGTGTGACACCACTGTTGAGACTGCCTTTTGGTTTCAGACGTGTAGTGTGCAACCCAAGTTTCATCTCCAGTAACGACGGAGCGGAGAAATTCATCTCCATGGAGTTTGCAGCGCCTCAAAAACTCTTGTCTTTTTACAAAATTTCGCACTTGGCGGGAGATTGGGTTGACATTTTTCACAAAACGTGTTGTCGCGTCGACATTTCTCAACGTACTGACCTCAAACTGGTCTCGTTGCGGAGGGAAAGAGTCAGGCTACACGGAAGTGTAGCCAACATGTCGAAAATAAAATCCATCCGGTCGTGAGAGCCTCAGTACACTTACTTTCTGGATACGCCTCGTACTAGGGGTGGGCATACATGAGGTCAACGAGAGTCACATTCTGGATTTGATCTAGATGACGTGATGGTATATATCAGACGTGGGCAAATGCGGCTCTGAAAGCCGCATGCGGCTTTCCGTTGAGTTAAGTACGGCTCCCAATGTCTCTTATAAAAATATAGTTACTTTCTTTCCCCATTACACTTGTATTTTCACGATTTTCCTCTCTAAATGTTGTAAGTGACAAGATGCGCATGTATGAATGCAACTGTCAAAGACGCAAGTATTGGTGTAAACGTGTGTGCTGTGATTTCAATGTGTAGGGTGCGCGCGCATCTCCTGCCTATTTATGTGCGCAAACCACTCAAACCTATAATGCTGCGCTATTTTTATATTTTCTTATATGTGTATTTTTTACACTTATATAGCAATTAAGATTTGTGTAGAATATGTAATCAATTTTAATTATAGTTCGGAAATTCTAGGATGAGTTCTGTGACAGTTCACAAATTTGCCCCAATACAACGTTGTAACGATGTTCAGTAATTTTAATTATTTTATCAACTTTAATATAAGCCTCAATTCTAATAAACAGCAAGTTATTTAGATAAATACATTACATAAGGTTGTATTGGGGCAAATTTGTGAGCTGTCACAGGACTCATCCTAGAATTTCCGAACTATAGTGTTTTTAATACCACATGAGAACGTGACTATGGTGTGGCTCTTTATATATATGGGAATCCGGAATGTGGCTCTCGTTGACCTCATGTATGCCCACCCCTGGTATATACTATATACCATCACGTCATCTCCCTGTCGGGGAAGTCAGGGAGGACAGATCCCCAGACTTTTGTATCTCGACAAACATCTTTGTCCTCTTTAATACAACTCCTATAATTTTTCTGACTTTTTACGCTTCCTTCTTTCAAATTATCATTTACTTGATATAACCATACTTTCCTTGGTCTTTCTCTCACACGCCTTCCACTAACATTTTCACTATACATTTGTTTTGTTAATCTTTCTTCAGTCATTCGTTCCATATACCCAAACCATCTCAGAATACTCTTCTCCATCTTAATCAACTCGGACAGTATCAAAATTAAAAGGTGTTCTTTTTTAAATAATGTATACGAGGATTTTTCATTATAGTACACGTAATTTGTACTACATGCCACGTTTCATAATTCATCTCTCCATTCCGACTATTTATTTATATATTTTTATTTAACACTTTTATTGCAATTACAATCTGACGGGCTTATTGCCAGGTGGCAATCTCTGCCAACCAACCAGACAAAAGTAAATGAAGCAAGTTACGTGGTCGCATAAATCATTCAAATGACTATCCATCCCCACGAAATCCATAAACATATACGTGAATACGTGCCCACGAACCCTACAAAGACGGACAATCACCCGAACATTATTTTTCATATTTATTTATTTTATTTTTTATTTATTATTACACATGACAAGAAATATACACAATTTGCGAAAAAACAACAGGTAATTTGTTTTGGACATACAATTTTAATGGATCTGGGTTTGTTGCCTTTTATTTGTCGTATCCCCAGTAAACTAGGCTTTTGCCTGTATCTCACTGAGGATAAAGTGAGATATAATCAAACAAAAGGAAAAGAAGGTATGGTGGAGAGGAAAGGAAAAGAAAAATTAGGAATAAAACACGTTATTTTGCTGACTAGATATTCAGAGTTTTTTCAGTCGCTTCTTAAAGCATGCCTAGGACGGAGCGAGTCTTATATTGGTTTGTAAGTGATTCCAGAGTCTCACTGCACGGACAGTAAAGGACGACGTAAAGAAAGAGGAACGGTAAACTGGAAAAGCCTAAGAAATATTATAATTTCCCTCCATAAAAAAAACCTACCGACTCCACGACTTCGACTCCTGACTCCAACTTCGATTAAAAACTGTTTATCAGTAGACTGGAAATACTGAACATAACATTGTATTGAAATTCCTGATTAAAGATAACAACCAAACAACGGAAGTGTCGAAAGTAGTGTCCGTTTCATTCAACTTGATTGTTTGTGTCCACGAAGTGGTCATTGTTAATTGACTGATGTTAATCAACTGGATTGTTTTGTCCACCAGCAATGTGGTAATTGGTAAACAGCTGAAGGTAATTGCTGTCATCACAGAATCATTGACCGTCCGGTGAAAGTGGATACGGCCGTTGCTGTTCAACGCCAGAGGAACTGTTTTTTTTTTCTTTAATCAGCTTTGTTTGTGAACTTGAGTGCGTATACAGTGGCTTAGTGAGAAAGGCAAGGGCGGGGACAGCTTTCCCTGGTCGCGGAGCTAAGGGAAAGTAATATATTTTTAAAGTTTTTCTTTAATTTTACCACGCCCTATCGGTGCTAGACTTTTCTTTAATTCACAATTCCAAACAATATATGTTGTACACAGGGCAGTTGCGAGAGGTAATACCGCCCTTGTGCGAAAACCAAATATGCCACCCTTATTCCTAGTTCAATTTGAATACCGTATTAGCACGACTATACGGCGAGGTTTTTATTTATTTAAAAAGGCGACACGTAAATAGGGGGGTCGCCTTATATTCGAGTTTTATTTCTCATAATATTATAATGTTGAGCTAAATGTTTTTTTCTCCAAAAAGCAGATAAAAAAGAGGTAGCCTTATAATCAGGGTCGCCCTATAGTCGGGCCAATACGATAATCTTTGAAAGCACTTGTATAGGAATGCTGTTTTCATTAAATTTAATTTAAAAATGAATCTACCTATACATATACATCATTTTCAGATTATTATTCTACGAAATATGTAGATAGATTATATGATATCCTTAACTGTCCCTCGACCTCGTCTTATCTCACCGAAAATACTCAGCTTCATTTCGATCATGGATTTGTGCTCAAACAAAAATTTTGGTGCCTTTCCAAGTTCATCGTTCTTTTTTTACGTCGTTCTTTACTGTCCATGCAGTGAGACTCTGGAACCAAGTACAAACGCTTTCTCTGCCCATCAACCCTTCATTTGCCTATTAATTCCCTGTACAAGACGCGTTTTGGGATCCTAACATCGCCTATGCGTATCATATGTCCGACCCGTTGCAATTCTGCTTTTACAACCATATCCTCTATTGGTTTTCAATTGGAGCTTTGCAGGACCGAGACATTTACAACATAACTAATAAAGTCAATCGTCAAATGAAATAGTTTGGCATAGGTAAATATACTGTTGGAATGTTATAGATATATTCGATCCACCTGGTTCGATGTGACATTAGCGGTTTGACATGACATTAGCAAAGCGGTTTGTTTTTTCAATATTCATTTTCAAAGCCACTATACTTCAGAAAATGTAGGATGGGTCCTGTGACGTTTGAAATGTCATGTCTCAAAGGGATGGGGTAAAACCGTTTTTTTTTACAAATCGAATCGTTTTTTTATAAATCGAAAAATTGTTGTTCTCTAAACTGACGTTTTAATTCCTAATTTTCATTATACTGACTTTCTAATGTATTGTATGATTTGTATCTATATTTAAATAGGCCAAGATCCACTATGAATTAAAAGAAATGCATGTTTTAAGTAAGATGAAAAGAAAGGAGCTTTAAGATAGTTTGGATATCAGGAGAGAATTAATGATGAAAGAATGACTAAGCGAGTTTACAGATCAGAAATGTAAGGAGGGCGTGGAAGAAGTAGACCATAGCTGGACCAAATGAACGAAGATAAAGTGACATATACGAATAATAGAAACTATACTTGAGAAAACGTAGGATGGTCCCTGTGACGTTTGATATGTCATGTCTCAAAGGGATGGAGTTAAATCGTTTTTTTTATAAATCGTACGTTTTTTTATAAAACGAAAACTTGTTTTTCTCTAAACTGACGTTTTAATTCCTTATTTTCCTTATACTGACTTTCTAACGTATTGTGTGATTTGTACCTATCTTTAAATAGGCCAAGATCCACTATGAATTAATATTAATTACAAACATTTAATTTTAGATATAAAAAAATCGAAAATCCAATTATCGTATACCCCATCCCTAGCCAATGCAGACTAACGTAGTGACTTTTGACGAACGTCGCCAAATATTATTTGATTTTAACAAACTGCCACATTTTTGCTAATTTGTAACAAGATGTATTAATTTGTCAATATTGTTAGTTTTATGTAATGTATTTACCTAAATAACTTGCTATTTATTAGAATCGAGGCTTATATTAATGTTGATAAAATAATTAAAATTACTGTACGTCGTTACACGGTTGTATTGGGGCAAATTTGTAAACTGTCACAGGGACCATGCTACAATTTCTCAAGCATAATAGATGGACCATGCCACACTACAGGATTGAATTAAGGTAGTGATTTTTGACAAACGTCGCCAAATATTATTCGATTTTAACAATCTGACACATTTTTGCTAATTTGTAACAAGATGTATTAATTTGTCATTATTGTTAGTTTTATGTAATGTATTTATCTAAATAACTTGCTATTTATTAGAATCGAGACTTATATTATATTAATGTCGATAAAATAATTAAAATTATTGAACGTCGTTACAAGTTTGTATTGGGACCAATTTGTGAACTGTCACAGGGACCATGCTACAATTTCTCAAGTATAATAGATAAACCATGCGACACTACAGGATTGAATTAACGTAGTGACGTTTGACAAACGTCGCCAAATATTATTCGATTTTAACAAACTGCCACATTTTTGCTAATTTGTAACAAGATGTATTAATTTTCATTATTGTTAGTTTTATGTAATATATTTACTAAATAACTTGCTATTTATTAGAATAGAGGCTTATATTAATGTTGATAAAATAATTAAAATTACTTAACATCGTTACAAGGTTGTACTATATTGTGGCAAATTTGTTAACTGTCGCAGGGACTATGCTACATTTTCTCTAGTACAGGCTACAGAGTTCGTGAATGTTATATTCGATCATATAATATCAGAACTTGTGAAATTGAGGTAATGCTGAATGTGTTGATTGTCTCCTTGTCAGATGATGTTCCAGAACAATGCACCCGCTACAGTCACACAGTCGCCATTATGACTGTTTATGTAACCCACCGTCAGCAAATGGGCAAGTTGGCGGGACACTTGAGAGAAAGTGACAGGTGATGGACAGATGGTAGATCATGGCTCAAGTTTTGTGCTTGCCAACTTGTCTGCACGACTGCTAATCGGTTCAATGAACTTGTTGTTTGTTGACATTAAATTAAACAACATTAATAAACTAACACTGTATAAATAAAGTGTGTAAGTGTTGCCAAAAGAGAGATTTTTTTATTTTTTTTTATTAACCTTTCCTTCCCTGTGTTGGGTATCTTCTACACGTTGCTTCTAATAACCATCAATATCTCTATAAATATAATAAATACAAGGTTGAGATTTTAGGTATTCCTCCATAATATATTTACGCATTGATTTAAAAAATAATATTAATAATAATCAGAATTTATCGACTGCATCGAGGTGTTTTGTAAAGATCGAAAACAAATTCGCATTTAAACGATGCGAGTGCCTCGTCTTGACGATAGGTGAATAGTATGCGGGAAGCGCGACACTATATTCGCATCTCACTCTTGCATACTCCACTGAATTGCGAGGAGCTGAATTGTCTCAACGTCGCAAGCATAAGCGTAAGCGCCGGGGTATGCGACTGACGTTCCGCGCCACTAGTAGCTTTTAGGCTTGCAAATAGGTTAGACGTACGCCCGTTCCGTGAGCGTTGCCAGATGGTTTTTTAATGTTTTCAGCAAATAAATCTCAATTATTATAATTTTTAACTTCAATTATAATTAATTAAGGGGATTATCTATGAATGTTCTTATTTTTCCGATTTAAAATCGCTAATTTTTGATCGCGTACTCACTACCCAACACCGGAACACGCGTTTCATTTTTATCACCGTAAGGGAAGGGTTAAACAAAGTAAATTATTGTACAAACATTAGTCAAGGCTATACCTATATACAAATTTATTACTTAACTAATCTTAATTGTATGTTATAATTTATGAACTTACTAAATCTTATTTTCCTACATATCATTTTATTTTATTTATTCAATCTTAATATATGAGATCTTAGAAATAATTAACACCTACATACTACTTATAACAATATAGATAATAATTCTTACAACTAATTATTTAGCAAAAACAAGTCCACTCGTTCAGGCTACTTGTATTCCATCACATTCACTCAGACCTTGGTCGTCCCAAATGTAAATAGAAAGATCTAAACTCAGGGTGATAGAAAAATGTGAAAAGAAAAGTAAATGCGATGTATGAGTGAGTAATGAAAGATTAGAACAAGTTGAAGAATTCTGCTATTTAGGTAGTATTTTCTCATTTGAATATTTTATGCAACCAATTAAATTCCTTTAGTAACTTTAGTCTGGTTGGTTGGAAGAGATTGCCGCCTAGCACTAAGTCCGCCAGATTATTTTGCAATTAAGTGTTTAATAAATAAATAAATGAGGTGTATTTGTGGGCTTACATTTTGATTTTTTTCTAAATCTCCATTTATCATATAAGGGTGTAGGTGGGCTCAAAAACATCTGTTGTCCTTGTCGGGCTAGTCCTACATGAATACGGTGTATCTCGACCGGTGGTATGTTGTGATATAGTTTTTCTATTAAAAGGTCTGGGCTCATTTCACAACATCCCATGTATGTTACATATATAAATACATATTCCGATGTGCAATATCGGAATATATGGTAATGACATATAATATGTACACCACAATGTTGCTATAAAAAAAAACCTTTATTTGTTTTTTAAATTAATGTGAGGTGGTATTTGTGGGTTCACTATACTAATTTTTAATGTTATATAAATTTTCTGTTTAGTTTTAATCTATATGCACAAGGGTATGGGCTGAAAAACATCTGATGTCCTCGCGGCCGGGCTCGCCCAGTATTGGTGTGGTTTATCTCGGCTGGGGGGATGTTATGAGATGAGTTTTCGATAGCTTATATTTTTAAATGTATTTCGTGTTATTTCATCATCATTATCATTGTCAACCAGGGTCGACCCACTGCTGGATGAAGGTCTCCCCAAGTTGACTCCAAATAGTTCGGTTTTTTGCTCGTTGATACCAAATGATGCTGCCATGCTTCCTGATTTCATCTATCCAGCGTACCTTCGGTCTTCTTCTGGACCTCTTTATGCCTCTTGGGTACCATTGGATTATTTCGAATGTCCATCGGAAGTCTGACATTCTGCCTACGTGTCCTGCCCATTGCCACTTCATTCTTTTGCACACCTTTATAACGTCTTCTACCTTTGTTTTATTGCGAATGCAGGTGTTTTGTTTACGGTCTCTTTTAGTATATCCCAACATGCATCTCTCCGTGCCCCTTTGTGTGGTCTGGAGTTTTTGTGTATTCTTTACTGTGAGCGTCCATGTCTCGCAGCCATACGTAAGTACTGGGAGAATACACTGGTTGTATACCCTTCTTTGTATTATTCATCTTGTGATATATGTGCGATTTTGGAATGTATTTATGTATGTATGGGGTCTTTCTAATTGAGCGTTTTTTTTTATTCTTGAATAAAACACAGATGGCGTCTCTAACTTGCTTGGGTATTGTGACATTTGAGAAGTGTAATGTATGGCATTTATATAAATGGAGTCGTATACAATACAACAATGCGTTCAAATTGAAAATTATTTTATGTATTGTAATCTCCGGAAACGGTGATGTTAAGTGGCCACCAAGATCATGTGATATGACACCGTTAGACTATTTTCTCTGGGGTTACGTGACAAGCCAGATCTATAAGAATGATCGTCAATCAATTCCTGAGCTGAAGGACGAAATTATTCGCGTTATTGGTGAGTTAGAACCCCAATTATGCCAAAACGTCATTGAAAATTTTGACAAAATAGTGGACATCTGTGGAGCTGCAAGAGGTGGATATTTGGCGGATATTATTTTTTGTGTTTAAAAGTCATACATTATACTTCAATGACCAATAAAAAGTTTTTTGAAATCAAAGCTAATTGTGTGTTTTATTCAAGAATTTAGAACCGCAATTATGCCAAAAGGTCATCGAAAATTATAACAAAAGAGTGGGCATCTATGGAGCTGCAAGAGGTGGATATTTTGCGGATATTATTTTTTTATGTTTAAATGTCATACATTATACTTCAATGACAAATCAAAAGTTTTTTGAAATCAAAACTAATTGTGTGTTTTATTCAAGAATTTAAAAAAAATATGAAAAAAACCGCTCAATTTGAAAGACCCTTTATACTATATACTCGTACTATGTTGTTATCAATAAACCTACATTTGTTTATAATTTATTTAAATAAATTAATTATTAGCACAGTTTTACATCCAGTAATTTCATTCGAGAGTAAATTTTCTTTCACGGAGACGAACTACAATTAAAATGTCATAAAATTTCATCTTCCGAGTCTATCATTGCATGGATGAGCAAATCCGAGAGAAAACAATAATACAAAGAAATAATATAGAAAAAACGTATCGTTTAGTTTTTTTATTGCAAAACTGAACATCAAAAATGAGTTTGTAATTCGCTTTTAAAAGCGCTGCAAGTTCATGAAGATGGGCGGATGACTTTTACTTAATGACAGGTTAATCGGCTACCATCATCAACATAATCATTTTTGTTTGCAGACATTCTGATACCTGGGTAACTTGTACAAAGCCCAGAGTCCGATTTGCCTTAGAAAGGGCCCCTGAGGCAATCCTTATTGAGGCCCCAAAAGTAATTAAAAAAAGTTAGTTTTGATAATTTTTTTCTTGTTTTTTTGTTTGCATAATCGTTTATTACATACATGCATACCATCACGCTGTCTCGCTGTCGGGGTAGGCAAAAAGGTGAGAGCACCATATCTCCCTATCGTAACATATGTTTCGCCTTTTCTACATATATTAAACGAATAAAAATAAATAAAATTGCCTATCACCACCATATCATCATTTTGCTCTCGAAAGAAACTCATTTAAGATGCGTTTTACCACTGTAACTTGCTTCATTTACTCTTGTCAGGTCGTTTGGAAGAGATTACCGCCTGGCAATAAACCCGCCAGATTGTATTTGTAATAAAAGTGTTAAATGAATAAAAAAAAATAAGATTGCCTATCACCACCATATCATCATTTTGCTCTCGAAAGAAACTCATTTAAGATGCGTTTTATTACCACTGTAACTTGCTTAATTTACTTTTGTCTGATTGGCTGGAAGAGATTGCCGCCTGATAATAATCCCACTAGATTGTATTTGCAATAAAACTGTTAAATAAATAAGATTGCCTATCACCACCATATCATCATTTTGCTCTCGAAAGAAACTCATTTAAGATGCGTTTTATTACCACTGTAACTTGCTTAATTTACTTTTGTCTGGTTGGCTGGAAGAGATTGCCGCCTGATAATAATCCCACCAGATTATATTTGCAATAAAACTGTTAAATAAATAAGATTGCCTATCGCCACCATATCATCATTTTGCTCTCGAAAGAAACTCATTTAAGATGCGTTTTATTACCACTGTAACTTGCTTAATTTACTTTTGTCTGGTTGGCTGGAAGAGATTGCCGCCTGATTATAATCCCACCAGATTATATTTGCAATAAAACTGTTAAATAAATAAGATTGCCTATCGCCACCATATCATCATTTTGCTCTCGAAAGAAACTCATTTAAGATGCGTTTTACCACTGTAACTTGCTTCATTAACTTTTGTCTGGTTGGTTGGAAGAGATTGCCGCCTGGCAATAATTTCACCAGATTGTATTTGCAATAAAACTGTTAAATAAATAAAAATAAATAAGATTGCCTATCGCCACGACATCACCATTTTGCTCTCGAAAGAAACTCATTTGAAATGCGTTTTATTACCACTGTAACTTGCTTCATGTAACTTGCTTAATATACTATTGTCTGGTTGGCTGGAAGAAATTGCCGCCTGGCTATAAACCAGCCAGATTGTATTTACAATAAAGGGTTAAAAAATTAAAATAAATAAGATTGCCTATCACCACCATATCATCAATTACCTCTCGAAAGAAACTCATTTAAGATGCGTTTTACCACTCGTTGGTCTTGATTATAAATTAAATAGAAAATCTCTCATTGCGACTCATAATAATTTATATCGAGTATTGTGTGTGTAGAATTGAAATATTTTAGAACATTATTTCTGTCCACGTCGAGTGTGGAAATCGGAAATAATGTCCATATGGCGTGGCAACGTACCAGAGTAGGTGCGGTGCAGTGGACCAGGTATGGCTGGCATACTAAGTATGTGACCAAGCATTTATGGCCCTAAGACACGATACAAAATTAGTCAAAATATTATATTACACTTCGTTGTATACATTTCAATTTTGGTGCGTTTATTATCATGTGACATGCATAAAAACAAACTATTTATTTATTTATATATGACAAGAAATCTTATAAAGACATAATTTGTCAAAAAAACAACAGGTAATTTAGGTGGACAAACAATTTTAATGGATCTCGGTTTGTTGCCTTTCATTTGCCGTGTCTTTCTATTTTTTTTCAATAACATTTGAATTTAAAAATAATTGTATAAAATGTATTTTTTTTTAATCAAAAGTCACTTAAATAAATTGATCAGTGCTTTCCACCATCTTCAGTCTTAAAAGATAAATTACTTTTATATTTGAGATTGTGATATGAAATATGTCAATATCCGAAGCAGTCCCGTTCAGAAGAGTTACGACCCTTCCAACAGGCATAGCGGCTGGGAGACCCGTTCTTGCGTATGTTATTGAGAACAGTTCTTGCCGGCGCAGTCTAGTGTAATTGTTAGGAACATTGAACGCTAATCTTTGTAGTAATAATGCTGGACAGCTCACAACATCTCGAATGAGTCTGACAACGTATACCAGGAAACAAAGATTTTTTTCTTCATGCCGTCTCCATGTCAGGGTAGGCAGAGTGGAAAGAATGCCAGATTTTCTTATCGCGACATATATATTTCGCCTCTTCTACATCCATACACCTTAGCATACAGCTCCTAGGATTTATTTGACTTTATTCGTTTCTGTATTGAAATATATTATATTGAAATATACGAGTATATTATGATTTACTTGATCCAACCATACTTTTCTTGGTCTTCCTCTTCCCCGCCTTCCATTTGCACTGTATATTTTATAAGTCTCTATATTCATTCGTTCCACATGTCCAGCCCTCAGGCTCAACTAAGTTTAAAAAGGAGGAACACACTGTTGTTTACTCCTTTACATAAAGGAGTTTCAAGTCATTTTCATAAAAAGGAATTTAAAAAAAATCCACAAACATAAAATCGTGATTTATCAATTGTTTTGGTTTTAAATTTGTGGAACTCCCCATTAGAATATTTGATAATAAATTACTTTGTTATTCCATTCATCACATTAATCCCTACAACGTGTGTTTCTACTTCCTACATCGAGGCTCTTTTTAAGAATGCTACCAATTTGTTACGACCCATTAGTATCATGTTTCTTTGGAAATATTGTATTACAATTTCGTTGTATACAGTAAAACGTGATGAGCTTATTGTCACGTGGATATATGTTCCAACCAACCAGAAAGGTGTTAAAGAGGTCGTAAGTGAAAACAAGACTGGAATTATTAAAAAAAAAAGCTGGGTTCCATCTTGAATTGAATCCATAATCTCTGAGTTGGCAGAGAAACGTCTTATTGACTAGGCCACGGAGTATTGACTCAAAGGTGGGAAAAATAGGTGAAACCCCTTTGATTATTTTTTATGGTCGTGTCTTAAGGCCTTATGTACTCGTATGTGACCAAACTGATATCTTGAATATTGTTTAATTTCGTCTGGCCATTTTGTTAGCTTTCATGTGATTATACAAGAATGGTAATGTAATGACAATTGTCCGTGTTTTTCTTGGCAGAAATGGCTAAATTGTATAAATATGGTTTCACTTTCGTTTAATTGCATTGCCTCACAATAGTGTATATGTATATCATTTTAATTAAGTTTGGTATATTCCATCTTAATGCATAAAGAAAGACTTACAAAACAGATATATAGTGCAAATGTGAGTGGAAGACCAAGGAACGTGTGGTTAGATCAAGTGAATGATATTCAGAAAGAGGGAAACGTTGAAATTCAGAAAAATCGTATGAGAAGTTGTATGGATGTAGAAGAGGCTAAGGATGTGTGTATTAAGATAGGAAAGTATGGCACTCTGTCCTCTATGCCTACTGGCCTGATGGTATGTATGCAAGTATTATATTATATAATATTATATTACTATAATTTTGGATCACATTAAAAAAATATTTTTGTATGAATCTTCAACTTTGAGTTGAAAATCTCGAGTGTGTCGGTGAGTTTTGCGTTTTCGGTTCTTACAATTTAAGAGAGATTACATTGAAACCTTAGAGCACTGTTTATTAACTGTTTTAGCTTTGCGACATCTTAAAATATGAAAAAGAATTAAAATTCGTGAAACTTGTGCAAAAAAAAAAAAAACATTTTAGAACACGTAAGTTATTTGGCGACCTCTTTGAAGTTCGTTACCTACAGGTTGAGAAACAGTGCTTAAGAGTGATATTTTGTCACATTATATCACCAGAATACATGAACAATTAAAAAAAAATATCCGAAATTGTTCTTTTTTAAATGCAGATATTTTATGTATTTATTTATTTATTTAACACTTTTATTGCAATACAATCTAGCTGGCTTATTGCCAGGCGGCAATCTCTTCCAGCCAACCAGACAAAAGTAAATGAAGCAAGTTACGTGGTCGCATAAATAATTCAAATGACTATCCATCCCCACGAAATCCATAAACATATACGTGAGCACATGCCCACGAACCCCACAAAGACGGACAATCATCCGAACATTATTTTTCATATAAAGTGAGATATCATCAATCAAAAGGAAAGGAAGGGATGGTGGAGAGGAAAGGAAAAGAAGAATCAGGAATGAAACACGTTATTTTACTGACTAGAAATTAAGAGTTTTTTCAGTCGCTTTTTAAAGCATGCCAAGGACGGAGCGAGTCTTATATTGGTTTGTAACTGATTCCAGAGTCTCACTGCATGGACAGTAAAGGACGACGTAAAGAAAGAGGAGCGGTGAACTGGAAAGGCCCATAAACAATCTCTGTTTGAGCGTAGCGCTAATCCATGATTGGAAAGACGCTGAAAATTTTCGGCGAAATAAGAGGGTGTGGCGGGACAGTTAAGGATATTATACAATAGAGACAGTATGTGAATTTGGCGTCTATTTCCAACATTCAACCAGATCAATGCCTTCTGGTATGAAGTTATATGATCGTACTTACGTAGGTTGAAAATAAATCTAAGACACACATTTTGAAGACGCTGTAATTTTTCCAGCAGCAACACACGTCCGCATAGTCCAGAATCGGAAAGAGCAAAGATTGCACGAGTAAAATTTTTTCATCTTTCAGACAGATTCGAAGAAACTGCCACATGGCAATAAAACAACGAAATTGTACTGATAATAAAATCCTATAATAAATTAACTTATTTACGAAATGTAAGATTTCTGTAACAGGAATACGGCCTTAAGTAAAATTTCTGTTGTATTGTTTCTTCAAGTTAGTATACCATACCATGGTAAAGTCAAGAGCCTTCTGTACACAATACCACATACCACATAGCGTAATAAACTGGTTTGGAGCGATACGGTTTCGCTGTTGGAGCAATAACATATTTTATTAGCCTGGTCAGCTGTTGAGTTGCTTTTTTTTGTTACATCGATAAATCAAATGTTGACAGAAATTTAAAGGTCAAATGAGTTGTTAAAGAAGATGTATAGATTATATGCAGCCTTAGAAAGAACACGAAGACACGAACAATTTAATTAGTTTTTTTTTTAAATTGTGCTAACGTGCAGTATGGAGGAACAACGAGGCATCGATAGACCCCCAACCAGGTGGACTGGCCAAGTTAGGAGCACTGTATAAATTCATTACATTTTTTAAATGAAGAAATAAATAACAATACTCATAATGCAGGCTATCAAACCTGAAACCCCCGAGTTGGGAGACTAGCGTTCTGTTAACATGATTCATGGTGTAGTTTACTTACAAATCATGTTTTAATTTACTTACAAATCATGTTTTAATTTACTTACAAATCATGTTTTAATTTACTTACAAATCATGTTTTAATTTACTTACAAATCATGTTTTAATTTACTTACAAATCATATTTTAATTTACTTACAAATCATGTTTTAATTTACTTACAAATCATGTTTTAATTTACTTACAAAACATATTTTAATTTACTTACAAATCATGTTTTAATTTACTTATAATCATGTTTTAATTTACTTACAAATCATATTTTAATTTACTTCTAAATCATATTTTAATTTACTTACAAATCATGTTTTAATTTACTTACAAATCATGTTTTAATTTACTTACAAATCATGTTTTAATTTACTTACAAATCATGTTTTAATTTACTTACAAATCATGTTTTAATTTACTTACAAATCATGTTTTAATTTACTTACAAATCATGTTATAATTTACTTACAAATCATGTTTTAATTTACTTACAAATCATGTTTTAATTTACTTACAAATCATGTTTTAATTTACTTACAAATCATGTTTTAATTTACTTACAAAACATATTTTAATTTACTTACAAATCATGTTTTAATTTACTTATAATCATGTTTTAATTTACTTACAAATCATATTTTAATTTACTTATAAATCATATTTTAATTTACATACAAATCATGTTTTAATTGACTTAAAAATCATGTTTTAATTTACTTACAAATCATGTTTTAATTTACTTACAAATCGTATTTTAATTTACTTACAAATTATGTTTTAATTTACTTACAAATCATGTTTTAATTTACTTACAAATCATGTTTCAATTTACTTACAATTTATATTTTTGAAAATACTGAAAAAGTGAGACATAAGTAACTGTAATGTATCTCATTTCACGGTTGTCGCTCATGTTCGAAATGGACCGTTGCCGGTACCGGTAGTAAGTCCGGTCTTGCGGTCTCATGACCGAGATATTTTATCAAATTATATTGCATTATTATACATTAATAAATACTCTTTATAAACACCTCGATTTGAAAGTATTGAAAGTGGAAACACATTTTTTGAATTGTAAATTTAAAAAAATGAAAATAAAACAGTGGTCTATAAAAATTAAGTAAAAAAACTGATTTTATTTTAAATATGAAATAGACAGCGGTCTTCAAAAATATTGGATTAAACATACTATGTAATTATTTGCATAATGTAATAAGTGGGGTAGTCAGGGATAACAGATTTACAAACGTTTCTATCCAAGCACATATCTTTCGCCTCCTGCACATTCATAAATCATCATGATTGAAAGAAGGCGGAATAAAGACATTAAAAATTAATGCATGTAGAAAATGCATGTTTTAAGTATTATGAAAAGAAAGGAGCTTTAAGATAGTTTGGACATCAAGAGATAATTATTGATGAAAGAATGACTAAGCGAGTATACAGATCAGAAGTGTAAAGAGTGCGTGGAAGAAGTAGACCGTGGCTGGACCAAATGAACGACGATAAAGTGAGATATACGAATAATAGAAACTAAACTTAATAAAATGTAGGATGGTCCCTGTGACGTTTGAAATATCATGTCTCAAATGGATGGGGTAAAATCGTTCTTTTTTTACAAATCGAATCGTTTTTTTATAAATCTAAAAACTGTTTTTCTCTAAACTGACGTTTTAATTCCTAATTTTCATTATACTGACTTTCTAATGTATTGTATGATTTGTATCTATCTTTAAATAAGCCAAGATCCACTATGAATTAATACTAATTACGAACGTTTAATTTTAGGTATAAAAAAATCGAAAATCCAATTATCGTATACCCCATCCCTAGCCAATGCAGACTAACGTAGTGACTTTTGACGAACGTCACCAAATATTATTTGATTTTTAGCAAACTGACACATTTTTGCTAATTTGTAACAAGATGTATTAATTTGTCATTATTGTTAGTTTTATGTAATGTATTTGCCTAAATAACTTGATATTTATTAGAATCGAGACTTATATTAAAGTTGATAAAATAATTAAAATTACTTAACGTCGTTACAAGGTTGTATTGGGGCAAATTTGTGAACTGTCAAAGGAACTATGCTACATTTTCTGAAATATGTAAGGTTATACCGTTATGTTGAGTGGAAAAAGACAGTGTTTTATATAATAAATTTAAATGTGTTCAAACCTTCACAGTGTATTTAACGTTTGAACTATAAATAATATATAAATAATTGATTCGATGCGTTTAAACGAATTGTATTTATACACTAGTATGTTTCCGTCGCTCTTCCATTCTTCTTGTTAAGCCATTGTATTTCTTGGCGCTCCATTAAACATGTGACAGCTTTATAATACAATATACAGTGCCTAATTATATACTTATGCTCGCTTCACCCTAATTAATTGTTAGTACTGTTATACTAGTGTCATTGCACGGGTACCTACTCAGATTTCTTTTAGCCTGAGGAAAAACAGAGTGTGTGCCTGCGCTTACATAACCTGTTAATATTTTTTTTATTTAACGTGCGTACAAAATTACATTAACTTTCCTTTTACCATAAATAGTGACTGTACTCGGCGGTACGTAATACACATCGGGCTTAAGAAAGATACTGTCGGCCATAATCGGCTAACTTCGGCTTTGTAGAGCGTCGTCTATGTCCCTAGAACGCTTGACAACGCATGCTTTCTTGATTTTAGATTTTTTTAAATTTCTTCAACCTTTAAATGGATAAAAGGAATGGAAAACAACAACGATCTTGATAGAAAAAAAATGATATTTTAGAAAAAGTAAACAACGGGCAAAATAAAAATATTGTTGCGACCTAATAAAATAGAACGGATTATATTACTATAGTTCGGAAAATCTAGGATGAGTCCTGTGACAACTCACAAATTTGCCCCAATACAACCTTATGTAATGTATTTACCTAAATAACTTGCTGTTTATTAGAATCGAGGCTTATATTAAAGTTGATAAAATAATTAAAATTACTGAACATCGTTACAAGGTTGTATTGGGGCAAATTTGTGAGCTGTCACAGGGCTTATCCTAGAATTTCCGAACTATAAATTTTTTTCAATTACTTTATACACATCGGGCATTAGAAAGAGAATGTAGGCCATTACCGGCTAACTTCGGCTTAGTAGAGCGTTGTCTCTGTTACAGATTGACTGACAAATCGCGACGGATACCCTGGACGGATATGGTTTGCAACACAAGGGTTTTTCAAAGAGGCAAAGTTGATAGAGAGTTGCTGACTAATATTAAAATCCGAAAGGTGTCCTACTTGAGTCGTGTACTTAGAGGAGCAAAGTACAAATTACTGCACCTGATTATCCAAGGTAAAATAGAAGGCCGAAGAGGTGTTGGCAGGAGGCAAATCTCCTGGCTCAGCAAAATACGTGATTGGACTGACATAAGGGGCGTTGTGAATCTTTTTCGGGCTGCTGGGGACAAAGATGTCTACTCTCAGGTGATATTCAACGTTGGGGGGACCTGACATGACAATGGGAAGAAGAAGAAGTCTCTTTCTTAAGCCCGATGTGCATTACTTACCGTCGTGTACTGTAATATCTGTATTATATTCTCACAAAACCCGAATGATCTTCAGCACCAACTGCAAGAATTGGCAGAGGTCAGCAGGGAAGTAGGTTTAAAAATGAATATTTCAAAAACCAAATATATGATGAACGGCTTTGCTACCCCAAAACCAATTAACGTAGATGGAAACCCGCTAGAACTTGTCCAGGAATATGTGTATCTAGGCCAACTTATTTCCTTTGTAGGTGGCATATCGGAGGAAATAGCACGAAGGACAAAACTGGCGTGGAGCTCATTTGGACGTTTGAACAACATCTTAAAAAGTAATCTCCCAATATCCTTGAAGCGAAGGGTCTACAACCAGTGCATTCTTCCAGTACTTACGTATGGCTGCGAGACATGGACGCTCACAGTAAAGAACACGCAAAAGCTCCAGACCGCACAAAGGGGCATGGAGAGATGCATGTTAGGATATACTAAAAGAGACCGTAAACGAAACACCTGGATTCGCAATATAACAAAGGTAGAAGACGTTATAAAGGTGTGCAAAAGACGTTATAAAGGTAGCCAGAATGTCAGACTCCCGATGGACATCCGAAATAATCCAATGGTATCCAAGAGGCATAAAGAGGCCTAGAAGAAGACCGAAGGTACGCTGGATGGACGAAATCAGGAAGCATGGCAGCATCACGTGGCATCGGCGAGCAAAGGACCGAACTGTTTGGAGTCAACTTGGGGAGACCTTCATCCAGCAGTGGATCGACCCTGGTTGACAATGATGATGATGATGACTGTAATATCTATTTGTTGGCCCTTTGTTTGAGAATGAATTTTTTAAACCACTTTGTAAGGAAAGTTTATATTTTTCAATTTGTTTCTATAAACTACCATGTGTTTAACCAACGAAGTACCTATACTGGTATAAGGTGCATGGTCGTGCGGTAACACACTGGACTTCCGTGCGGAAGGTTGCCGGTTCGAACCCGCGCTGTACTACTCTCGTCAAATGATACGGGGATTTTATCTGCCTGGTATTCGGGGGTATAAGGATACCTATGTATGACTCCGGTCATATTTATTCTTAAAAAACTACTGTACGATGTATTTTTGGCTTAATGAATTTCATAGAAACAAAAACATGACAAACTTTCGTAATAATATAATTTACAGAAATTGTCAAACCCGTTTTACTACATGAAAGCATTATCAAAAATGCTCAATTTAGGTTTATATCATTTCAAAACTAAGTATTCACAATACTTAAATAAAGCGAAACAGGCCTGTCACTTTAAATATACATGTAAATTAATATTAAGAACAGTTCATTATATAATTATTTAGAGCCAATTGAATGTGTTTTAAATATTTTATGACGATTATATACTTGTAAAAAATATTATCCTACTTTCCCATATAAAAACATTGATTACGGCATCGTTTCTCAACCTGTGGGTTGCGACCCACAGGGGGCTCGTGGTGAAATATCAGAGGGTGGCAAAAATAGAAATAACATGTACAATAAAAAAGATAACACATTTTCTTAGAAAAATTAATATATTTATTTTATTGTAATTTGTTTTATCAAACACTGTTTATTCCACTTTTTGTAACGGTATCACCATACCGGTTTTAAGGCTTTCACCTCATTATCAGGGGAGTACAAACAAGACTCCCCTGATGATGAGGTGAAAGCCTTGAAACCGGTAGAGTTATTCCGTTACAAAAAGTGGAATAAACAGTGTTTGATAAAACAAATTACAATGTCTTTAAACTTCCACAATGTTAATGCCTTAACTATAAATAATACATTTATTTTTATTTATTAAATGATTTGATATTTATATTGTAAAACTCGTTTTACAATGCTTTTATAAAGTGGAACAGGCCCATCACTTAAATTAAAGTTTATTGTGTAAAATAGTTCTCATTTAAATATTTATTTTTAGTTTTTTCAGGAAGATTACAAAATATTTTTTTTTTAAACTTTTGGTGGGGTCGCAATGCTAAAATAGTTAGTAGCAATATATTTGAGAAGGGGTGGATTTCCACTTGAGCGCGGTTATAACTGATGTTAAAAAAATACAGACAGGCAACATTAGAAGTTAAATCAAAAACCGTTAAATATTTGTAATTTGTTTTATTAACACTTGCCACCCTGTGATGGATAGCGAGTGACCAGGACTTATATTTTATTTGATTATTCTACGTTTTAATATATGATCAAATGATTTTTATAGCTAATTACAAAAAATAGCTTAGCAGATTTTGCATAATTTTAATTTAAAATATACATTTTTCATTGGACGCTTTTTTTTAGCACAGTAAGGCAAGTGTTAAACGTACACGAAGATGCACTACCCTGTCTGGTAGCGAGGGTCATCCTCCCCTCGGCGACCCAGAGACTGACATCATGTCAGGGCCATCTTGCAGGATTCAGGGGCAAGCAAAATGAATCAGAGGAACAGTAAGCTGGAAGTGCGACAGCTGAGATGGTACGGGCACATAAGACAGAGACCACCAGAACATACGGTAAATCAAGCAATATCTGTCGATCTTCCTCGACAGCCGCCCAGAGGAAGACCAAAGAAATCCTGGATAATTTAATGCTTCAAAATCCTGCAGAGAAACGGCCTAGATGAAAGCGACATCAAGAACCGAAGAATATACAGCCTGAGAACGAGAAGAGCTGACCCCAACAGCCTACCTAGGCAATGAGTTGGGACAGTGCCAGGAAGAAGAAGAAAAAACACTATTTATTCCACTTTATTTATAAAACAAATTACAATGTTTTTAAACCTCCACAATGTTAATGCCTTATCTATAAATAATAGCGTTAAATATTTATTTTATACATACTATATAAAGATTTCGATAATGCCTGTTGGTTAACAATTGTCATATAACATAGAAGAACAAATCAATTAATACATGGAATACTTTCTTACCATTTTAGATGCTTGAGGAATAGATCTCTTAACAGCTGTTGATCAGGAAGACAGATGGAACACCAAGTGATAGAGTGTTGTCCTCGAGACTCTTACAGCATCCTCAGCGTCTTGCAACTGCTGTACAAACTGCGATCTCTTGTGAACGTTGTCCGTTGTCACACCGACTGTAAACTATTTCACTTGATTGTAACAGTTTCATCAGAATCTTAAGCCACACCACTATTGTGAATAGTTTTTACTAATAATATTTTTCACTTAGATTTTAAATTGATTATTTTTTCATTGAAATTGCTATTGTAAAGATTTATGTGAAAAAAAATATATTCTTCATTGATAGGAAAAACAGAGGATTTCAAGAAAAAAATATACCCATTGATATACTACTTTGATCAAAAAGTTTTAGGGCCGGCCACCGTGTGGCACTGTCAGTCACCCGATTGGAATTCTTTTTTTTTTTTGTTAGGTTACCACATCTATCATTGACACTTCCCTCCAAATTTCAGCGTCATAGCTTGATATTTGTAAAATTTACGCTATACTGAGTAAATATCTACCTTTGTGCGTGTTTTCGATTTGAAAAAATCATACATAGTTTCTTCATAAGAAATAATGTCGTTATACTTGGTGCCAAAGAAAAAAAAATCGTAAAATGGCGGCTGTCTGAAAAAAAATTCAATTACTCTACCCTTTTTATTATTTTTTTTAAAAATTAGTAAAAAAAGTAGTATTGAATTTTTTAAGGTAGGAACGATATAAAAATATTTATTAAAATTTCATACTAAATTTAAAGGCAAACAATTGGATAAAACTTGAGATTTCATGTCGACCAGGTCGTAAAAAGTAGTTTCGAGAAAAACGCGTTTAAAGTTTTGAGATTATTGTCCGAGTCATTCCGGTGCGGCGTAATTGCTTCTTCATTTATAGCTATAACTTCGTAAATATTGAGAATTTAAAAATTGTCTTTTGACAACATATTCGTAAAGGTCTAAACTTTAAGAATATGCAAAAAACGATTTTTTTTCCAAATTTCACGAGAAGAATACGCCCTTAAGTTAAAATATTTTTGCATAAGTTTATCCATTTAACTCTTTTGCATAAGTTTATCCATTAAAATTCTTATTTGACGAACATAAAACAAAATATCTAACGAAGAAACTCTTACAATAAACTTTCATAAGACATTTCTATTTAATAAAGTCATAATTATTTATTTTATGTTTAATTTCTAACGCTTTGAGACAGTTAATTGAAAGATGCTTTAGAAAAAGATTAATATTTCAAGATTGGCAGAGAATGACATTCTTGTATTGACGATATTATTTATTGGGGCTATTAAACAAATAAAATGTCTAAGAAAGTGTTTTGAAATAAAATACCGTTTAGATTTTAAAACTCTTTTCTATGAATGTTCCGTTACTTTGAGAGGCTTAACTGTTAGAGAGTGCTGGATTGGGTTCAAAGCTACAATTTAATAAATCAAGATTTGTATCAATTTCCTCTCAAATAAGAGAGAAAGAGGAGTTTACAATGTGAGACCATCTCACCTAAAATCCCACTGTTTGGTATTCTTTACTGATATTCATGTAAGCGCGGTTGTAAAAAAGAGAAACCACACGTTTCTTATATGTTTAATTTCACAATGCTTGTGGGTATACAATATTTTTGACGTCTTTCAGCCACTCTTAGCCTGTCGCGTTCATTCTGTTGAGAACGAAGCAGATCTGAAGCTGCAGAACGCGATCACCGTGCTCGCAACCGTGCATCCTCAAGTCTTGCTGTAGGTGCAGTATAAGTTTTTGAGATTTATTAACTTTAAATTGGGTATTTATATAATTTACATTAATTATAACTATCTCGATAGAACATTGGATTTATTACCTATGAGCAAAAGAGGAAAACTGAATAACTAATAATTTTTACATTAGATCATTAACTGTCACTTAAATTATCTTGAATTGCTTGGCTTTTTCTGTATTCAAGTTCCTTCAGTGCATACTCGCCATAGTGCTAATTTTTATTGTAAACAAAGTACTTCGAATGACCAACAAAATTCATCTTTTTTTTTGCCATGTGGAAATCTCTTCCAACCAACCAGAGAGATGTTTTTATAGACCCTAAGTGTTAACCAGACTGGAATCCTATTTAAAAAAAATCTGAGTTCTAGCGGGGATCGAACCCGCAACCTCCGGATCGGCAGACAAATGTCTTACCACCGGGCCACGGAAAACTTTAAACATATAAAATGGATCTATTGAGAAAACAATTTGCTGAGATTACCAACATTTTATCAAAGTATGTTGAGGTTTAAAAGAAGGCTGATTGCAGAATTCATTAGGTACATTTATGTCAAATTGGTGTGGGAATGTGTGGGCAGGTGGCTCGAGACGGTCCCGTATCATATAATCAACTGTGTATATTGATAAATTATTTTGACTTGTGTACTTGCTTATTTACGTGTTATTTTAATTGTTTTATTGCGTTGATGCGTCTTTTTATTTGATTTTGTTGAATTGTTATAAATTATGTTGTTTATAGTTAAGGCATTAACGTTGTGGAGGTTTAAAGACATTGTAATTTATTTTTATCAAACACTATTTATTCCACTTTTTTGTAACGGTATAACCCTACCAGTTTCAAGGCTTTCAACTCATCATCATGGGAGTCTTGTTTGTACTCCCCTGATGATGAGATGAAAGCCTTGAAACCGGTATGGTGATACCGTTACAAAAAGTGGAATAAACAGTGTTTGATAAAACAAATTACAATAAAATAAATATGTTAATTTTTCCGAACATCTGGTGAACAGTTATATCCCAAAAATCTCTCCGCTCTTTGCCGAAATCGTCCCATGCCTCCCTCACCCCTCAGCCCCCAACCGTTGAAGCGTGTATATCGGTACCAGTTCAAACAGCATTTAGTCTTGTTTGTGCTCCCCTGAAGATGAGGTGAAAGCCTTGAAACCGGTAGGGTTATACCGTTACAAAAAAGTGGAATAAACAGTATTTGGTAAAAATAAATTACAATTGTTACAAATTGTTTTTTTTTTTTCAAATTTTAGGTTTATTTTGTAAATATTGTAAATGTATCCGAATTTCTATTCAGTAATATAACGTGTTTCATTCTAGATTTTTTTCTTTCCTCTCCACCATCCCTTCCTTTTCCTTCGATTGATGATATCTCACTTTATATAATAAAGAATATTCGGGTGATTGTCCGTCTTTGTGAGCGTATACTGATGCATATTATATGTTCATGGATTTCGTGGGAATGAATATTCATTTGAATATGTTTGCGACCATGTTACTTGCTTCATTTACTTTTGTCTGATTAGTTGGAAGAGGTTTCCGCCTGGCAATAAGTCCACCACATTGTATTTGCAATAAAAATGTTAAAAAATTAAGCATACACCCTTTTTTTTTTTAAATGTTTTTGTAATTTTGACATTGCATCACTCATCCCTAGTAACGCCATTTCTTTTTCTGTCGTACATTGATTGACACTCCATATATTATTCTTAGAGCACGCATTTATTCGACACCTTTCACATGTCCACGCTTCACTCCCATACATGAAAGTAGATACTAAAATACTGTTGTCTTAGCAGATTTTGATACTGTCCAATACGAGTATATATTTAAAAATAATTTAAGATAACTTTAAAGTATAAAATGTTCAATATCATAGTGCCCCATTGACTTGGTTTCCTATCGCCACACCCCGTTCGATGTCACTCATAAGTCGTCAATCATGTGAGAAAATATAACTCAAATAGTCTTTCATTTCTCACTCATACAAAGCATTTAATTTTCCCATTAAACTTCTCTAGAACCATGATTTCAAATTGTAAATTCATTTTAAGGCTTTATATATATACTAGGCGTATCCAGAAAGTAAGTGTACTGAGGCTCTCACGACCGGATGGATTTTATTTTCGACATGTTGGCTACACTTCCGTGTAGCCTGACCCTTCCCCTCCGCAACGAGACCGGTTCGAGGTCAGTACGTTGAGAAGTGTCGACGCGACAACACGTTTCGTGAAAAATGTCAATCCAATCTCCCGCTAAGTGCGAAATAAATAATGCCGGGCAAGAGTTTTTGAGGCGTTGCAAACTCCATGGAGATGAATTTCTCCGCTCCATCGTTACTGGAGATGAAACTTGGGTTGCACACTACACGCCTGAAACCAAAAGGCAGTCTCAACAGTGGCGTCACACCTCTTCACCCTCCGCCAAAAAGTTCAAAACCACAATTTCAGCCAAGAATATCATGGCATCCGTGTTTTGGGACTGTCAAGGCATAATTTTAATTGAATATATGCCTCAAGGGGAGACCATCAACTCTGCAAGATACTGTGAGACCCTAAAAAAATTGCGGAGGGCGATTCAGAACAAGAGGAAAGGCATGTTGACAAAGGGAGTTTGCCTGCTGCACGACAATGCCAGACCACACACGGCCAACGCCACGAAGAAACTGCTCGCTTCGTTTAAATGGGATGTCCTGAACCATCCCGTGCATTCCCCTGACCTAGCACCTTCAGATTACTATCTCTTTACCTCCCTGAAGCTGCACATGGATGCAAAAAGGTTTTCAACCGACGAGGAGGTAAAGGAGGAGGTGGAGAAGTGGACAGAGGGGTTGGCGGGAAACTACTTCGAGGAAGGCATCAAAAAGTTGATACCCCGCTTCACCACCTGCATTGAGAGGAATGGCGACTATGTCGAAAAATAGCTTACATATGTACCACGGTAACCACGTAATTTTTTTGTTGAAATAAAAAAAAATGTAACCTCCAAAAATTCAGTACACTTACTTTCTGGATATGCCTCGTATTTTGAATTTAAGATTTTACTCTTCCAATCCTCGTTTGTGGTTTATCAGTATAATATAACCCAGTTAACGCTGTGTTAAGTAGGAAATGTTAGTTCTTTTGCAGGTTCCCGTTAGCACTTCTATGTAATCTTCAAAGCGAGTTCACCACAGCTTAGAAGCACCTACAACACTTGCTTGGCTTCCTGTATGACACTAATTTAATCTGGAGTTTAATCTATCAGTTTACTTCAATTACTAACTGTTGTGTAAATGCCTAAGCGAATAGTTAAATACCAGTTACGTAAAATACTCGTAGCTTAAAGCTGGTTTTACTGTCCACCATAATACATGTTAGCTAGTGGACAGTTGAACTAGTTATATTAGATAACCAAAGTAATATATACCATATGGCTTGAATAATATTAATTTAATTCGACTCAAACATACATACGAGCACATACAATCAAGTCATTTCCCTGTGATAGACAGAGAGGATACAGCGACAGACTTTGCTTTCTCGATACGCATTCTTCACCTGTTTCAAATTCATGCACTTGCTTATACAAGGTGGCCACTGAAAGACTGAAGGGTTTGAAAAAGTCATAACTTGTTAATTTTCAATCTTTTTTAAATTTTTTTTTTTACAGGTCATAGAATTTTACTATTCCAAAATATTCAGCAGCGCCTGCAGTACGCCATTTGATTTCAACACCTAACCAGAGATAACAACAACTTGATAATGAGTGATGAGGCCCATTTTCATTTAAACGGGTGCATCAACAAACAAAACTGCAGCTTTTGGGGTACTGAGAATCCCAGGGAATTACGTCAGCATCAATTGCATCCCCAAAAATGCACTGTTTTGTGCGGTGTTTTGTCTGAAAGAGTTATCGGTACCTATTTCTTTAAAAATGAGGAAGGTCAGCCAGAAAGAATCAACGGGACCCTGTATATGTTAGGATAATGCTTGAACATTTTTTACGCCTAGCGGCTGAAGATAATCAGAGGGTGTGGTTCCAACAGGACGGAGCTACTGCGCACACTGCCAGGGTGACGATAGCAGTGTGCGCAGTACACCGATGTAAATCCTTCAGCCTTTCACGGGTCACCCTTTACAACAACGATTTCATTAATTCGAAAAACAATTTGTATAAAGAGCCCTTTAGTGAGCAAACTCTCCTCAAGGGCATTCTAGCTTGGGACTCGAATAAATAAATATAGGTTTACTGATAGCAACATAGTATGTACATAGGTATTTATACATTCCAAAATCATACATATACCTCAAGATAAATAGCAGATAATAAATCGAAAAAAGAAGCTATCAAAGGTCTGGGCTTATTCCATAGCCCCATCTCGACTGAGATCACCCCAACGTAGGGCAAACCCAGCCGCGAGAACACCTATTTTTCAGTAAGAGAATAGATATGATTCAAGTCATATGCATCCTTATATCATATACCCAAATACTAGGCGGAAAAAATGTCTGTCATTCAAGGGTGAGTTGCACAGCGCGGGGTTCAAACCGGCGATCTTCCGCACGAAAGTTGAATGAGTTACCGCGCAGCCATGCACTTCTACAAATAAAGGCGATATCAAGCGTAACAAAACCTTCTAATAAGGCTATATCATCCGTATATTAAGGGCTACATCATTATAGATGCCAAATTCACACATTGTCTCTATTGTATAATATCCTTAACTGTCCCGCCACCCCCCTTATCTCGCCGAAAATTTTCAGCGTATTTCCAATCATGGATTAGCGCTACGCTCAAAGAGAGATTGTCTATTGGCCTTTCCAGTTCACCGTTCCTCTTTTTTTACGTCGTCCTTTACTGTCCATGCAGTGAGACTCTGGAATCAGTTACAAACCAATATAAGACTCGCTCCGTTCTTGGCATGCTTTAAGAAACGACTGAAAAATCTCTTAATTTCTAGTCAGTAAAATAGCGTGTTTCATTCCTGATTTTTCCTTTCCTCTCCACCATCCTTTCCTTTCCTTTTGATTGATGATATCTCACTTTATATGAAAAATATTGTTCGGGTGATTGTCCGTCTTTGTGGGGTCCGTGGGCATGTGCTCACGTACGAGTATGTGTTTATGGATTTCGTGGGGATGGATAGTCATTTGAATGATTTATGCGACCACGTAACTTGCTTCATTTACTTTTGTCTGGTTGGTTGGCAGATATTGCTGCCTGGCAATTATCCCAGCAGATTATATTTGCTATAAAAGTGTTGAATAAATAAATCCTAACGATTTTATTTTATGATAATATAATATTTATCATCCTTATAGACTTTCTGAGTAGGAAATGAAAAAGAGTTTGCATAATCTGATACAAGTTTTCTATTAATTAATAGCGATAAGTGTATAACACTTTCGAAGTATATTTTATGACTTGACGTGTTTATTTATACCAGGGGTGTCCAACTGAAATCATTTGGTGGTCCAAATAAAACATTGCAAGTCTTTGATGGGCCACACATATAAATATTTTATAACTTTATATGACGTTTTTTTTATATTAAAAATAAACAAACAACTTACAATCAAATTATTTCATTACTTTATACTCGTAAAATGAATTAAACTTTTTTTTTTGTTATTTGATATTTTTTTAATATCGACTGGTAATTTGGACGTCACGCATCGCAGTTGATTGGTCAAGTTTTCATCAGTCAATCTGTTTCAACACTTCGATTTTATAATATTTTTAATTTTGTACCATAGATTTTTTTTGTATTTGTTCTATATTGTTTTTATATTTGAGCTGATGAGGAGCCCAAACCGTAGATGCATATTCTAATTTGGCTCTAATTAGATAATTATATAAGTTTCGGAGGATATCGGTGCTGTTAAATTCTCTTGATATTCTCATTATAAAACCGAGTAGTTTGTAACAGTCCGATATCAAACGTGAGACATGGTTAACGAACGTGAGTCCGACATCAAAGGTTACGCCCAAATCTTTGAATTCAGAAACTCTGTTTAATGCCACTCCCTGTATAGTATACTGATGGTGGATTGGTGAAAACGATCGACTATAAGATACACAGACACATGTATTAATGTTGAACAGAAGATGATTTTGCTCACTCCAGGAGACAAGGGAGTCTAGGTCCTGTTGTAACTGTGCACAGTCGTGAGGTGAATTGATATTTTTGAAAATTTTTGAAAATTTTTTGAATTTGTTTTTTTATTCTATGAATAACAAAATACAAAATCTATAGAAAGTTGAAAACCTCGACAGGGCCACACAAATCTTAAATTGGGCCACATGTGGTCCGCGGGCCATGATTTGGCCATCCCTGATTTATTCGTTCAAATATTATTCAACTAGCTACTAAGATATCAAAATGCTTTATAATAAATCAAAACGCAACATTACTAAAGAAAGGAAATAAATTGGTATGGCACGAAACAGTGAATTAGCGTGCTTAATAATCTCGATTCTCCTTCATAACTTGAAAGAAAATTTCACTTTCTTTCAGATAATCAACAATATCTCCAATCTTGCGATGAGAGACTCCTTTGCATAATATCACATCACGCCTTCAATTGCGGTCTAATCTGCACGATTGTGGAACAAACTTCTACAAGTTGTCAGACATCCTTTTACTTCAGAAATTGTAGCACAATTACTGTGACAGTTCACAAATTTGCCTCAATACAACCTTGTAACGACGTTCAGTAATTTTAATTATTTTATCAACTTTAATATAAGCCTCGATTCTAATAAATAGCAAGTTATTTAGATAAATACATTACATAAAACTAACAATAATGACATATTAATACATCTTGTTACAAATTAGCAAAAATGTGGTAGTTTGTTGAAATCAAATAATATTTGGTGACGTTTGTCAAAAGTCACTACGTTAGTCTGCATTGTCTAGAGATGGGGTATACGATAATTGGATTTTCGATTTTTTATACCTAAAATTAAATGTTCGTAATTAGTATTAATTCACAGTGGATCTTGGCCTATCTAAAGATGGATACAAATCATACAATACATTAGAAAGTCAGTATAATGAAAATTAGGAATTAAAACTTCAGTTTAGAGAAAACAATTTTTCGATTTATGAAAAAAACGATTCGATTTGTAAAAAAAACGATTTTATCCCATCCCTTTGAGACATGACGTTTAAAACGTCGCAGGACCCATTCTATATTTTCTGAAGTATAATAACGTTCAGATTATCCTTTCATCCTGATTGTTATTTTTTTAACTTCATGAGGTGTATGGCCGTGTGATAACGCGCTGGACTTCCGTGCAGAAAGTCGCCGGTTTGAACTCCCTCTTGAATGACACAGACATTTTCTTCGCCTAGGATTTGTGGATATATGAGTATGACGTCAGTCATACCTAACGTGACCATTTATTTTTTGACTCAAAACGGGACATTGGTTTATTTAAGTCAAATAACCATAGGTAGTCATTGAAAAAAAAATACTTTTTAAAGTTATATTGATGTATTTAGAAAAATTAAGATAACATTAAAGTTACTAATTGAAATCCAAAATGTTTAGTTATATTTATATTTTTCAGAGGAACAAATTTGTTTTAAAACATTTGGTGATGATTTTAAGTAGGAATGAAACTCTTGGCACGTTTTTTTTATATTGACCTTGGTAATCAACATCGCCTTTAAAACTGGAATTTGTAACTGAGTTTTCTCAGATGTCCATAATTTGTTCATCATAGAAAATACTCTTTCTACTGGAGCATTTGTAGCAGGCAAACATAAAATATATTCAATTAAAACAGAAAAATTTTCATGCTGCAGATTGTTGGCGTGAAAATGTTTGAATACTTCCACCCAACGAGTTTCCGTGGAAACATTTTGATTATTCCATTCTGTTACCTTTTGCGATGTAATGTAGTTAGAAATTAATGAAAATTCGTCAAAAACTTCTGTATCTTTATTACTATCAATATATTCCTTTTCAATTAGGACATCCAGAGCTTTTTGAATGTCTTCCCATGCGGGGACGTTTTTTAAATCTGCCCAAAAAAATATCTCCATTTCTTTGGTTAGAAAGCAAGTCCACTGCTCCAGATATTCACGGCTTGTTTTATAAAATTCTGTAGCCGTCCTTTTCACAAACTCTTCATCGATACCAGTACCATTATCTTTCAATTTCACCATAAATTGACGGACTGAAAATGGGAGAAACTGATTGGTCTGTTTCTGAGTGAAATTATCTTTTAGTTGATTGATTTCTTTTGCAGCTTCAATTGCTGATACAGTCTGACCTTCAAGTTTCAATACAGCTTGATGAAAACTTGCTGACTGAGCGTGTAAAAAATAAAGCCACAATTCTGATGTGGGATCTTCAAAAAAGTTTTTTAGTAAAATGGGACATTTTTCAATACTCAAAAAGTAGTTTTTTAATGGCTGATACATTTTTAAAACCCTTTCTAATGCAGGCATAAGAGCAAGCCATCTGGTTTTGCTATAGCCGAGCATTTGTTGATATTCCGTTTCAGTTTCGGCGCAAAACTCCTTTAGAGCTTCAACTCGAATCGTGTAAATATAAAAAAATGAATATATCTTCACAATTTTACTTTCATAATCTAAGGGTAGCCCATCTGCAGCAGATTTTACAGCATTATGAATTACATGGGCTCCACATCCAATACCTATTAATGGCTTTTTCATAAATGTTTGTAATTTTGTCAAGACATTGTTAGTTCCTCGCCTAGCTGCGCCCCCGAAATTGACGTTGGCATTGTCCCCACAAAATGCCACGACTTTTTCTGTTAAATTGTAATCTGTCAACACTTGGTTTAAATAATTGACAATAATATCTGAAGTCTCACCTGGCTGTTCTTGTAGGTCTAAAATGTTCACTTGTACACCTACGTAGGGTAGAAAAAAGCGCACTACAATAGGGTATATTTTCTTACTACCATGGTTTGAAGCGTCAGTCAAAATTGTAATACAATTCGCCGTATCAAGATCATCTTTTAATTCTTTCATCGCTGTACGCGCCAAAACATTTACTGCAATAGCTTCTGATTTCGTACGCGCGCATGTAAATTTCAAATCAAAACATGATTGAATTATTTTCGAAGCACAATCATTGGAGCGAAAACTGTGATTTTCTTGTATCGTGTGATAAGCCCAGACGCCTTCTGCCGCAGCGATATCCAAATCCTTTGTCGTTGGCGCGTCTGATTTCTTAAAAAAATTTAACATCGAAGAACTCGAAGCGGCGGCACGGTCGGCATTTTTATGCTTTTCAGATTTTAAATGTTGTTCAATATCACCTGCACCACTATGAGAAACACTAAATTCTGTACGACACTTTTCGCATCTGACATCTGAGGGAGTATTTATTTGCCTAATAAAAGGATATTTTGCTTGTAAGCTAACATTAAACGAACACTTACGTTTTGGCATATTAACTTAGGATTCCAAAACAAAAGAAGTTAAAGAAAATTACTAATCGAGCATCAAACAACAAAACAATGAGCGAGAAGTGAGCGAACGAAAACTCTGTCAAATAACAATAATAAGCCAAAGCGCGCGCGAACGTTGGCATCCTCGGCTACTCTCGGTTATCGTCGCGTCAACGGACGACGCGGTCGGTCTTGCTCTCGCACACTGCTCGCGTCCAGCCGACCGTACGGTAAGCTTTGGTTCCTCAATTTTCGCGCGGATTCCGAAAACGGGACAATTTTGCGTCCGAGAATTTATTTCGGGGACACCGGGACTCGTAATTATAAAATGGGACAGTCCCGTTCAAAACGGGACGTCTGGTCACGTTAGTCATACCTATTCTTTAAAAAAATATAACCATTTGCGGTCTACTCTGCACGACTGTGGAACCAATTTCTAAGAGCTGTCAGATGTACATTATCCCTAATAACGTTCAACAGAGAATTAAAATAATGTAATATCTCTCAGATTATCATTCCAGTCTTATTGTACTTTAATTATCGGAGGGGCATGGCTGCGTGGTAATGCATTGGACTTCCATGCAGAAGATTGCACGTTCAAACCCCGCACTATACTACTACCCTCAAATTACAGGCATTTTCTCCGCCTTAATACTTATAAGGATACTTAGGAATTCAATCATGTTTATGCTTTAAAAAAATATGCCAGAGTGCTCCGATCATCCTCATTTCAGGTGTAAAATCATATCCAGTACAGCAGTGTGGCCGGTGAGTTTGCTGGTGTGCAACGGATAATTCACTTAAAAAGGAGAAAAAATATGGAAATTCCGCGACACAGTTTCTGTCTCCAACATTGACGTTGGGATGGCGAGGATATCCTCGACTACGAGGTCTAACAATGACGATTTTTACTTCCAACCTATTGCGTTTACAATTCATACTTTTTTATCTCTTACTGTAGATATTTGGAGATTCATCTTCATTGGGTCGCGAACGGATTTATTTTATTGAAGTTAAACTTCTATTGGCACGGTAGGACAAATAGGCCTGAACGTCACGAAAAGTGAAACGGTGTATTATATTATTATTATAAAATTATTAATAAATTATTATTTATTACTATTAAATATTTTATTTATTAATAAATTATTATGAATTATTTTAATATGAATAATTATTTATTATTAATAATAATTAAAATTATTAAGCGTATTATATTATTACTAAAATGATTATTTATTATTAAAATTATTATTAGTTATTATTTCAAAATAAAAAAAAATTTAAAATTTACTAATTTTATTCTATAATTAATTATTTTATTTAATATTTATTTAAACATTTATTTGATATATAATTTGTATTTAATATATAATTGTAATAATATATGATATATGTATATGTTATTCTAATATTAATAATAATATTATAATTAAATTATAATTAATAAGAATATAATTAATTAATATTATAATATAAAAATATTATTAAAAATATAATAAAAATTATATAATATTAAAAAAATAATTATTTAAAAATAATTTATTTAATAATTAATAATAACATAAAAATATTAATATATTTAATATTAATTTAATATTATTAAGTGTATCATATTATTATTAAAATTATTATTTATTATGAAAATTATTATTATTTATTATTAAAAATAAAAAAAATAATATCGTTTTATTTAATTAAGAGATATATTCTTGAATTAAATTCCACATAACCATTTCCTCATAAAAATCGTTAACAAATGGAAAAAAAGCAATGCATAAAATCAACTTTTCCTAGGAGCTAAGAAGTTTCACTTCTACCGCGCGAGAGTCTCACGCATCTGTTTTTTTTTTCTTTTATTTACACGATAAGAAATATACACAATTTGCGAAAAAACAACAGGTAATTTAATTTCGACACACAATTTTAATGGATCTGGGTTTGTTGCCTTTCATTTGTCGTGTCCCCAGTAAACTAGGTTTTTGCCTGTATCTCACTGAGGACAAGAGGAGGATTGATATCTTTATTTGTATCTTTGTATTCATACCTCTTAAACGGATACCTCTACGAGTATTATATATTTATGGCATACCTCCATTATTTTTGAGGTCGATTTTAACTTAATCGATTCAACTCAATCAACGCATGGCAACTAATGAAATGTTCACCATCCCTAGAGTTAAAACCTCTTTTGCCCAAAGGCAATATGCTTATTTGTCTCTCATTACATACAATGGCGTGCCGACTTCAATAAAGGTAAAGGTAGGAAAACCATTTCGACAGTCGATCGGAGCGTGGTTGTTATTGCGACAGGATTTTGAGTACTTGGGCTCTCAGGATGAATGACGAGTGGAAAGGATTTGTGTGAGTTCGTGAGTGTGGGTTTCTTCTTGTTGTTTTAATTTTGGTTGTTTTTGTATTTGTGTTTCTGTGTTTTTTTTGTTGTTTTGATTTTGATTTTTGTTCTTATGATTGTGTGCGGTATATTGTGGGATGAATATTTTTGGTCTTTCTGGAGTGATGATGTGTGAGGAGTTGAATTTCGCAAGATGTTTCCAGTTGTAGTTGAGTGTCACTGTTTGTCAGGTTGATGAGAGCGTGCAAAGGGGTTTTGTTTTTGTGTAATCAAAAATCGGAAAGAAGTATCGATTTATTTTTTCATGCTAAATAACCTCAGTGAGATACAGGCAAAAGCCTAGTTTACTGGGGATACGACAAATGAAACGCAACAAACCCAGATCCATTAAAATTGTATGTCCAAATTAAATTACCTGTTGTTTTTTCGCAAATTATGTATATGTCTTGTCATGTGTAATAATAAATAAATAAATAGAGCGAGAATATCAATGATAGGGCTTTTATCCGTTTATGGTCATGTGGCGTGGAATGATATGGGTTTAAAGGTTTTAAATATGGTTGATGTACAGCTTTAGGAAGCATTTGAAGGTAATCCGTTTTGGTTGGTCAAAATTTATGATTACTATGTACGAGTATATGAGCGATGGTACATATGCTCCACACTACACCTAAAGCTGAATGTGTTACTATCACATATCGAAAAATCTACAAAGGTGTCTTTGTAGTTCGTCTTTTCTTGGTAAGTTTAAGCGGTTTTTTTTTACCAAATATATTTTCTAAATATATGCAGATGCGGAATTTAATCTAATGACCGCATCCACCACCTTCATATCTTTTAGTTAATTTTTTGAACCCACTTATAATCTGTCAATATAAGTGGGTTTGACTCCCGAGTTAGAGCTCTCTCTAAACGGCGCTATATAAATTGTAAAAATTTATTTTTATTATTATTGTATCTTATTTATGTATCACGTTGACTTTCAAGATATGTCATGGATTTAAAACGCAATATAAACATTGAAATTTCTTGGTTCGAAAAAAATTATCTGTGACTATTAAACCGCTGGACGTGCAACATATTCATGTATAAATGCATACCGTCATGCCGTTCCTCTATCTGGTTAGGTAGAAATTATAAAAACAATGATTTTCTCACTTCCAGTTTTTTTCTTATTTTAGAACTTTAATCTTTTGATCCAGCTATACCATTCTTGGACATCCTCTTCCACGATTCTCATCCATGTTTTGATCCAGCTATACCATTCTTGGACATCCTCTTCCACGATTCTCATCCATGTTTTGATCCAGCTATACCATTCTTGGACATCCTCTTCCACGATTCTCATCCATGTTTTGATCCAGCTATACCATTCTTGGACATCCTCTTCCACGATTCTCATCCATGCTTTGATCCAGCTATACCATTCTTGGCCATACTCTTTCACGATTCTCATCCATCTTTTGATCCAACTATACCATTCTTGGCCATCCTCTTCCATGTTTTGATCCAGTTGTACCATTCTTGGCCAGCCTCTTCCACGATTCTCATCCATGTTTTGATCCAGCTATACCATTCTTGGCCATACTCTTCCACGATTTTCATCCATGTTTTGATCCAACTATACCATTCTTGGCCATCCTCTTCCACGATTCTCATCCATGTTTTGATCCAACTATACCATTCTTGGCCATCCTCTTCCACGATTCTCATCCATGTTTTGATCCAGCTATACCATTCTTGGCCATCCTCTTCCACGATTCTCATCCATGTTTTGATCCAACTATACCATTCTTGGCCATCCTATTCCACGATTCTCATCCATGTTTTGATCCAGCTATACCATTATTTTCCACACTATTCCACGATTCTCATCCATGTTTTGATCCAACTATACCATTCTTGGCCATACTCTTCCACGATTTTCATCCATGTTTTGATCCAACTGTACCATTCTTGGCCATCCTCTTCCACGATTCTCATCCATGTTTTGATCCAGCTATACCATTCTTGGCCATCCTCTTCCACGATTCTCATCCATGTTTTGATCCAGCTATACCATTCTTGGCCATCCTATTCCACGATTCTCATCCATGTTTTGATCCAACTATACCATTCTTGGCCATCCTATTCCACGATTCTCATCCATGTTTTGATCCAGCTATACCATTCTTGGCCATCCTATTCCACGATTCTCATCCATGTTTTGATCCAGCTATACCATTCTTGGCCATCCTCTTCCACGATTCTCATCCATGTTTTGATCCAGCTATACCATTCTTGGCCATCCTATTCCACGATTCTCATCCATGTTTTGATCCAGCTATACCATTCTTGGCCATCCTCTTCCACGATTCTCATCCATGTTTTGATCCAGCTAGACCATTCTTGGCCATCCTATTCCACGATTCTCATCCATGTTTTGATCCAGCTATACCATTCTTGGCCATCCTCTTCCATGTTTTGATCCAGTTGTACCATTCTTGGCCAGCCTCTTCCACGATTCTCATCCATGTTTTCACATACGTGTATATAAACAAGGCTAACTAATAGATTCCTTCAAATTAAATTATGCTTTAAAAATATTTGAAACAAAAATTGACTTGTTTTGATCATCAACAACGGACGGGCGATGAAATACTGACGAAAATATAGATGTATAGTGCAAACATTAGTGCGAGCCGTAGTAAAAAAATACTAAGAAAAGTGTGGTAGGATCAAGTGAATAAAATTTCAAAAGAACGAAAGGTAAGGGAAACAGGAGAACTGTATGAAAAGTTGTATGGATTTAGAGGATACGAAGGAAGTATGTCGCTATTATAAAGTTAAGAGCTCTATTCTCTCAACATAGAAATGGCGTTACAGTATGTGTGTATGTAAGTCAATTGCAATGTATTTAGAATTAGATTATTTTGTTATCAAAACGACATTGGTGATCTTCGTAGCGTAATCGGTGAGAGGTATACCTTCCAGCCCAGGGGTCGTGGGATCGATTCTCGTGAGTACCCATATTTTTTTAAAAAAAGGATGCCGGCCTGTTTTTCACTTGAGGCTTCTTTAACACTTTTATGGTTGGTTGGAAAAAATGCCGCATGGCAAGAAATCATCCAGGTTGTACTGTATTCATCAAAAGTGTAATAATACAATAATTTGTGTCTTGTAAAGTATTTTGTAAACGATTTTTTTTATACTTGCGTTGTATACATTACAATCAGGCGGGTGTTTTACCATGTAATGATTTCTCAGAATCTTGCAGAACGATGTTTAAAAGGCCTCAAGTGAAAAGAAATCGCAAATCTCCTGGCTCCGCAATATACGTGATTGGACTGGCATAAGGGGCGTTGGGGATCTTTTTCGGGCTTCCGGGGATAAATATATCTACTCTCAAGTGATATTCAACGTTGGGGGGACCTGACATGACACTGGGAAGAAGAAGAAGTGAAAAGATCGGAATTATTTAAAAAAATCTGAGTTCTAACCGAAATCGAACTGGCAACCTCTGAGCTGGAAGAGAGACTTCTTACAGTCAGGTTTTTAAATCTTAATTAGTTTATATGTTTTTAGATATTTAAATAAAAAATATACTACTTTAAGAAAAATTTATCTTACGATTTCACATAAAATTAAATACTTTAAATCACTTGAAAGAACACATCACAATATTAAAAACAACTGTCTAGAAACACAACCAATTAAATTTAAAAGTCACCACCGAAGAAGGAATCCGCTTGTTTTTCAGCGAAAGTTAAATAAGTACTGAATAATATCGCGGTTAAGTTTATTTCGTTGTCGATAACAAACGAGAAAGGCGAACGGCGACAACTGATGGCGACGACCTCCCAAACCAGGTTTCGGTCGATGACTGAACACGAGTGTGTGAATAGTGAGTGGTCGCGCCTGTTGGTGGTGGTTGTTGAATGAGGCGTTGCGAGCTGTAAGGAGGCTTTGGTGGGAACTGCGCTGTGTTCTGGGCACAAGAGTGGAGCAATTTCTCCTCTCTCACTGACAGAGTTGTCGTAAGGTTTAGCGCCACTTATGCGAAAATCGATAATGACGTCTTCAGTTACAAAATCTAAAAAAAAAAAGCAAACCTACATCTATTTTTTGCCAATTCTTATTTTCATCTCAGCCACACATTCCCCACTATTGGTAATACAAGAGTATCTATCACCCGAGAGTAGACATTTTTGTCCCCGGCAGCCCGGAAAAGATCTCCAACGCCCCTTATCTCCAACGCCAATCCAATCACTATTATTGCGGAGCCAGGAGATTTGCCTCCTGCCAACACCTCTTCGACCCTCTATTTTGCCTTGGATGATCAGGTGCAGTAATTTGTACTTTGCTCCTCTAAGTACATGACCCAAGTAGGACACCTTTCGGATTTTAATATTAGTCAGCAACTCTCTATCAACTTTGGCTCTTTGAAGAACCCTTGTGTTGCTGACCATATCCGTCCAGGGTATTCGTCGCGATTTGTCAGTCAATCGTATAACAGAGACGACGCTCTACTATACTAAGCCGAAGTTAGCCGATTATGGCCTACATTCTCTTTCTTATGCCCGATGTGTATAAAGTAATTGAAAAAAATTTATAGTTCGGAAATTCTAGGATAAGCCCTGTGACAGCTCACAAATTTGCCCCAATATACAACCTTGTAACGATGTTCAGTAATTTTAATTATTTTATCAACTTTAATATAAGCCTCAAGTCTAATAAATAGCAAGTTATTTAGGTAAATATATTACATAAGGTTGTATTGAGGCAAATTTGTGAGCTGTCACAGGACTCATCCTACATTTTGAGTACATGACCCAAGTAGGACACCTTTCGGATTTTAATAGTAGTCAGCAAATCTCTATCAACTTTGGCTCTTTGAATAACCATTGTATTATTCTAGATCACGATTAACATTATTTAGTGACAGTTTATCACTTCGGTGTATTATCATTAACTTAGTTTTTTGACACATTGATTGCGAAATACTTTCTATGTGTATGCACACAACAAAATTACTAGCAATTATTAGCAATAATTTTAAAAAAAATGTTCTGTTACGTTCATCAAAAATATATGTTTTATATTAAATGACCATTTTCTGAATCTGTTTACTACTCGTATATATTTTTAAATCAATAATTGTCCACGGATGAAATCTAGATACCCCCAAATTGGCGGCCCTTGCGCACCGCTTATATTTCACATTCGGGCGCACCGTCGCTGCTCGCCTGGTTACTGCACTCCTATTGGGGTCAGTGGTGCGACATCTTTGGGCTCTTCAGTACACATTTGTTGGCGATGGCCTCTTTTGTATTGTTATTATAATATGTCGTGGTCAAACAGTATTTGAATTAGTGTAACTTAAGTCCTAAATCATTGTCCGACTTAACACTAAATCTTATTTTTTTTCTACTGTATTTAAAGTTAACTTTCGTACAAATTTGTCAACTTTTCCTTAAATAAGGTTGTCAAGTAGTTTAATAAGTTCACTTTAAAGTTTGCAGTATATGAGATCCGACTCTGAATACATTTAACGAAATTTTAAGAAATCAGTATTTAGTGTTTAGGTCAGACTATGAATTAACGTTTTAAAGTGAGTTTAAAACACAAGAAATTTTTATTTTGCGAGCTCGCAGTTTTGCCACTTTTGGCTAATTCTGTGGTCTAGTTGCTAAGACGCTGGTCTCCCAGCACGGAGGTTGCGACTTCGATTCCCGTTGAAACTTGAGCATGTTGCTAGAAAGGATGAAGAAAGTTTGGATAAACTGGTGGCCACGTGAACAGCTGATGGAAAACGACAAAGATGTGTCTTACAAGATGAACACACCTTTCCTTTTGATTGATGATATCTCACTTTATATGAAAAATAATGTTCGGGTAATTGTCCGTCTTTGTGGGGTTCGTGGACATGTTCTCACGTATATGTTTATGGATTTCGTGGGAATGGATAGTCATTTGAATGATTTATGCGACCACGTAACTTGCTTCATTTACTTTTGTTTGGTTGGTTGGAAGAGATTGCCGCCTGGCAATAAGACCGCCAGATTGTATTGCAATAAAAGTGTTAAATAAATAAATAAATAATAAACATACCAAATAAAAGATGTTGAAAGAATCATATTTAAATGCTGTCCATGGTATATTTAAAGGTGTATATATATAAAGTTAAATGGAGCTATAGATAGAATTGTAAAGTTTAAATAGAGGTATACCATTGAATGCTTAATATGACGTCTTCAACACACCAGCCTTAAGTTCATATTCATTCCTAATAACTAATTTCGTATTCTGTCATACATTGTCACCCCATGTATTCAATCGGTGTCCGTACCATTTGAATAGCACTTCTATAGGGGAACTGAAGTGACGGGTGACAATAAAGCAAAAGAAAATTAAGTAAAGAAATTCAAAAGAAAGATTTATAACAGTATTTTGGACATGTTGTTCGAAAGAATGATGAAAGTTTGGAGAAGCTGGTGATCACGGGGTCAGTTGAGGGAAGCCAAGCAAGAGGTAGGTGTCCTATGAAAGGGACATATCAAATAAAATAGTTGACAGGATCTTCTTTAAGTGTTGCATTCAACATGACCCAGGACCGGTAAGGCTGGAGACAGGGGGTCTACCGAGTTTGAGACATATCAGAGAAACAGGACGCTCAGTATTGAATAGACGATCAAGAATAATAAAAAGATATACGAGTATTGTACGAAAGTTACTACTTAAGTTTTGAGACAGACAAGTAAAAACAAATATTTATCACAGAAAATGGCTTTATTGTTTTTCAAAATACTCTCCATGAAGATCAATACACTTTTGCATGTGTTTGAACCAATTTTCGAAGCACTTTTTCCACTCCGAATGAGGTAACTTTAAAACATGCGTATTGAACGCATCAACCGCTTCTTCAGGCGTCGAAAAACGTTGACCTCGCGATTTATTTTTGATGTTCGGGAATAAAAAGAAGTCATTGGGTACCAAATCAGGGCTGTACGGCGGATGACCCACCAATTCGATATTTTGAGTGCTCAAAAAGTCACTTGTTTGAGCCGATGTGTGAGAGCTCGCATTGTCATGGTGGAGAATGATCCGTCTTCGGCTGTTGGTTTTCCTCATTTCTCCCAACACTTCTGGCAAACTAATGGTGTTGTGTCATTCAGAATTGACCGTACGACGTTCCACTAAGGCACTGTTGCGACATGACCATTTATACCGAAGAAACAAGTCACCATTTGCTTCGAAGTGCTTCGTGCGCGAACAACTTTTGTTGGATTTGTCTCGTCTTGAAAGACCCAGATGCAGTCGACTGCTGTTTAGTTTCTGGCTCATATGCATAGATACATAATTCGTCACCTGTCACGATCTTATAGACGTCTTTTGAAGCACCGCGATCGATTTTTTTCAACATTTCTTAGGACCAATCGACACGAGCCTTTCATTGAGCGATTGTCAAATCATGCGGTATCCAACGCGAACAAATATTTTTGACGGTCAAATGTTCATGCAATATTGAATGTATGTGAGTGGAACTAATGCCCAAACATGCCTCAATCTCACGATAAGTCACATGACGATCTTGCAATATCAGTTCACGCACAGCATCGACGTTTCCCGGCACAACAACCAATTTTGGACGACCTTAACAAAATTCGTCCTGGAGCAAACTACGACCACGATTGAATTCGGAAAATCAGCGAAACACAGTGGCCCGGGATGGTGCTTCATCACCAAAAGTCGAAGCGAGCTGATCGGCACACTGTTGTTGAGTTAGTCCACGTCGAAAATCATAAAAAAATCGTCGCACGAAAATGTTCACGATTTAATTCCATTTTTGGCCCAGATGAAATTTTCAAGTCACTGTAAATAACACAAATAGCACTCGTATGACAAAACTTTTTGAGTACGTACATATACCATTAAAAATGTCAAACTTTACGATGCTGATGTCAGATTTGACGTATCTACACTGGTGTTGCCATATCTCAAAACTTAAGTAGCAGCCCTCGTAAAAAGTCCATTTACTTTGACTTTGGAGACAATTGGTAAGATCCAGTAGGAACTGAGTAAGAAGTAACAGAAAAATGAGGAAATGACACTGCAGAAGAAGTATGAAAGTGCCAGCAGCAGTAGATCACTACACTCCGTAGTCGCGTTCTTGCATGACAGAACAAGCACTGCTATAGGGGAACTTAAGTGAGAATAAAGGAGAGCAAATTAAAGAAGAATTAACAAACAAAGATGAATAACAGTACTTTGAGAATGTTGCTAGAAAGAATGATGTAAGTCTGGATAAGCTGGTGGTCACAAAAACAGTTGATGAAAAACAAGCAAGAGAAAGGTGTCCTAGAAGATGGGCATACCAAATAAATATGTAAACGTGATCTTCTTTAAATGCTACACATGGTCCAGGAGTTTGAAGGATGGAGACAGATGGTGCACAAAGTTTTAGACATAGCAGAAGACCACCACATTGTGCAATGATCACGCGATGAAGAAGTCAAAAGGAGGTGTAGTCGACAAACCTATAACGATGTTTAAGTGTTAAAAGTAATCTTCATTTAGACACACAGGTAGGAGCCTCGCTTGATGCTTAGAGCTATGTTGCGAGTTAGGAGACATATCCTAGCGAACCAATGTATCGCATACTATCGCTGTGGCCACACTGCACGCTTCACGCCACTTTGCATGACGATTAGTCACCAAGTGAATCTCCGAGCGATTAGACGTGTTGATTAATTTACATGATGGCGGAAGTTTTAATGACAGCTGTGTTTAAAAGGGAGCCTTTGTGGAACCCATCGAGCAAACTATACAAAAATGCACCTGTAATAAAATCACTTTGGAATGAAGTTGCACAGGAAGTAAATAAAGATAAGGTAAGTTGTAATGAAATTGGTTAGTTTTGAGAGTGGCATCGTTTGTTGACACAACTGCTCCCAAATGTTAAATGAATTTGTGCGAAGCACTTTGGTGTGGCCAAGCATGAAGTCACCTAGTCTATTAGTCACGTAGCACCTAGCGAAGCACTTTGGTGTGGCCTCGGTCTTAGACTATCCACGGAGGTGATAAGATATTTAAGCATTCCGGTGTGCTCTAACTCACCGATAAGACCGCTTCTATATATTTTGCAATGTTGTATATTTTCGTCGCCACTGAATATCGTGGCTCTACCCTGCAATTTATCTTTTCGGAGCAATTTTCATTGTTTGTGTATTTATTTCATTTAAATATATAATACCAACATGCCGTTTCCCTGTCGGGGTAGGCAGATAGGACAGAGGACCAGACTGATCCTATCTTGACGCACATATTTCGCCTATTCCACAAAAATACAATGTCTATACAACTCCGACGATTATTATAACTTCTTAAATTTCCTTCTTTCAAAATTCATCGGACAAGAAGGGTTAACCGTCAACTGGTTAAAATGGGTAATGTATAATATATCTTTTATCTAACGCGTACAATCAGAATACGAGTGGGTATATAAAGTATTATGGTTTATGTAACGTATATTAAATATTTCCTCGAGGGTTTCTCGTGTTTAAAAGCACAAAATCAATACTGCAGAAAGAGGGTTAGCTCAAGGTTTTCTTATTGTGATAAATTTTAAAATATCTCAATTTCTTTGATATGTATAACCCTCAGAAATTAGAATGTATTAATTAAAACATTATGTTTTAAATATTCATAAATTGTACACGGATTAATGTAACTTATTCAGGTGACATGGAAGTGTTGACGGAAAATGAAGATGATTCACATATCTGGCATTCAAGATATCGTTTAACACCCATCCCAGAACAAACCTTACCCGACTTCACGCCGAACAGCGAGAAGAAACCCTACAACACCACATCCTCGCTTGGACCGTGAAGTTCTACAAAAGTCAACAAAATCACAGCAATCCCTTAGTCGCTGCCCTGGGGACTTACGAGAGTAAATCCGACCTACCCTTCCGTTATAAGCACAAGCTCCCGAAGCATTATCTGTTGCCTGACTAGTCCACCTACAGTATTAGCTGGGACGACCGAGGTCTGAGTGAATGTGATGGAATACAAGTGGCCTGAACAAGTGGACCTGTTTTTGCTAAATAATTAGTTGTAAGAATTGTTATCTAGTTATAAGTAGTATGTAGGTGTTATTTATTTCTAAGATCTCATATATTAAGATTGAATAAATAAAATAAAATGATATGTAGGAAAATAAGATTAAGTAAGTGCATAAATGATAACATATAATTAAGATTCAATCAATCAACAGTGGCTCTACAACCCAGGTCGGGTCTTGGCCTCCTTTAAAGCACGCCTCCATGACTGGCGGTCCTGTGCTGCTGTTCGCCAGTTCTGGATGCCAATGAGCTGCGCATCCCTATTGACACCATCCAGCCATCGAAGCTTCGGCCTTCCTGGCCTTCTTCGACCCCCCGGTGTGCCATTCAAGAGCCCTCTCGGAATGTCCTCCTCACTCATTCGCTGCACGTGTCCAGCCCACCTGAGTCTCCCAATTAAAATCTCCTGTGTTATGGTAGGGTCTCCATACAGACCGTACAGCTCCTGATTATACCTGATACGCCATTCTCCGTTATTGCAAATGGGGCCATATATTTTGCGCAGAATCTTCCTCTCAAATGTCCCCAGAGCCCTCATGTCCACTCTACTTAGAGTCCAACATTCTGAGCATCCATAATTAAGATTAGTTAAGTAATAAATTTGTATATAGATATAGCCTTGACAAATGTTTGTACAATAAAAAAAAATTAAAAAAACATATTAAGATAAGTCAATTGTATGAGATATGCGAACAGTACATGATATACGGGTGCATTTATGTCACCCAGGTTGTTTAATATTTACTGATCGATTCAAGTGAGAAGGAACTACAGATGGTCAATGGGTGGTATACAAATGTCGAATGGAATTGTGTGCGGATTGCTGTATGCTGATAGCATACGAGTAGTGGTGTTGGCGGAGACTGAGGATGTATTACAGAGTCTGATAAGTAAATTGTATGAGAGATGCGAACAGTATATGATATACGGGTTCATTTATGTCACCCAGGTTGTTTAATATTTACCAAATTGTGACTTGGGTCACTCATCCATAGCGATGGAGGATGTAATTAGTGTGGGATGGATGAAGTTTATATCAATGACGGGAGTTCTATGTGATCCGAAAATGCCAATCAAGTTAAAAGGAAAAGTATACCAAACGATTGTCAGACCCGCACTCCTCTATGGCTCCGAATGCTGGACGATGTATAACTCTTACTCTAGGCAACTGGAAACTGCTGAAATGCGCATGCTCAGATGGTCAGCCGGTGTGTCCCTAAGATATAAAATAAAAAGCTCACGCATTCGTGGAAGCCTAGATGTTACAGACATCAACATCAAGATGGAGGAGAGGCGATTGAGATGGTATGGGCACGTTGAACGCAAAGCACCCGATCACATTGTGAACCAGGCAATCTCCATGGATCTTCTTCGAATAACAACCAGAGGAAGACCAAAGAATTCATGGTTGGTGCAAAAAGATAACCTGATGCAGAGGCACGGCCTGGGGGACGTAGTTCGGGACAGAAGAGCATACAACCTGAGGATGAGGAGAGCTGACCCCAACAGTCTTCGCAGACAGTGAGTTGGGATGGAGCCAGGGAGAAGAAAGTTGTTTAATATTTACTGATCGATTCAAGTGTGAAGGAACTACAGATGGTCAATGGGTGATATACAAATGTCGAATGGGATTGTGTGCGGATTGCTGTATGCTGATAGCATAGTGGTGTTGGTGGAGACTGAGGTTGTATTACAAAGTCTTGTAAGTAAATTGTATGAGAGATACGAACAATTTTACTTTAATGTATTCAGACCTGGCGTCCATTATAATGGACACAGAGTTCATATGGATGGCCCATTTCAAAAAATGCCTAAGTCACATTTTGCCTATTTTGAGTTAGCAACACTGCCTTGTAGATAATTTTCTGCTCTATAGGATATGTTATCGAATTTTCGGAAAAAAATACTCGTTTTAAATTTAATATTTAAAAAAATTAATGATTTTGTTTATTTCCATTTCAAAAAATACCTAAGTGCTAAAAAATACCCAAGTCCGTCCACTTTATCATAAAAAATACCTTAGTCCTGGAAATTTATCACAGAAATCCCTATGTCATATGAATACCTCATAAAAACCCCTAAGTCCAGGCTTTATGGTTAAGTCCAAGTTTTTTAACCAAAATTTAGTAATTTCGTATTTTTGTAATATGTTAAAATAATAATTCTATAAGTTGTTTTTTTTTTTAGTTTTTTAGACTTTCAAATAATATTTCAGAGACAAAATGAATACTTAAATGTGATATATCTCAAAAGCTCGAAATAGGACTTAGGCATTTTTTGAAATGGGTCATCCATATGCACTTTGTAAACAACTTTGTGGTTAAAAAATGTAGTGTAGGTTACTGTATTATCGACTTTGTACGGCACTGTACAAAGACTGTACAGTGCCGTACATTAGTGGTATATAGTTACTTTGAAAGGAGCGGGGTGAAAAAATTCCTCTTTGGCAAGTCGTAGATGATCGCAAGTAAATGGCAGAAGACATAGTGAACTTAGAATGTATTTTTTTACTAGTGATGGATAACTTGTTCGGAGTCTCGGTCCAATGGTAGGATGCCTTACTCCTTCATCGGATAAGTTCTGACTGTTATGATATTTAATTGAATATTTTGGATCGTTTTAAGAATCGTTTGTGAGAAATGTATTTTTTATTTTTTATGAATGATTATGAGAAATAATAAAACGATTAAATACTTATATAAATATGATGGTATATACATAATATTACATACGAATATACATAAATTTGTGTCGTCACACACGGTAATATATGGAATGGGTGTGAGTGAAAAATGATGATGGTGAATAAAATATAAAAATGAATATAGTATATATATATATATATATAGGTATATGGGGAGACGTGTGTGACTGTATTTTTTTTTTTTTTACTTTTTGGGCCCCTTATGTGCGGCCAATCGCTCATAGTAAACGCCTGTTTTCGCCGTCATAGCTTGCGAAATATCACAATTCTCGCAAGTGTTCGCATGCATGGGCCGGCCGAATTTTGATACTATCTCGCGATGGCCGCGCATAAGGAACATTTCAGTTACGGTCGTGACACAGCACGGACCTCAACAAACATGAAATTTTGCCAAGAATTTATACATAAAAAATACCAATATTATACAAAACAAGAAAAAAATAATATATGTTTTAGGTGACGCCTACGTCCGATAACATATTTCTGGTTGATTGGAAAAGATTGCTACATAGCACTAAACCCGTCAGATTGTACTGTATAAAACCAATTTGTAATACAATACGTTATGAAAAGTAATCTCAAAACTTTCGACAAATTTGACATTCAATTTGTGAGGCATTTTCTGTTTCATATAGGGCAAGGACCTTGAGTACATGCAGCTTGTCCACGTCTTCTTTCTCTATTGGGTCCCTGATAAATAGCAACAGTTCCACGCTATTTGGTTCTATCTGCTGCTGTTTGTTTCCATTTATGCTAAGCATAAATGTTTTTACACGTTATGCTTTCTTCTGCTCCCCGTCAACTTGCCAAAGAGAACATTTCTTGGGAGTCTACTCAGGCACGCAAGCCACTTGTCCAGACCAACGCAGGCGAGTACACAGCTCCAGAATTTCGATACTACTGTTCATTGGAATATCGGCTAAGCGAATGCACAATACCACTTCGGTTTGAATATTTTTATTTCATATATATGATATTTTAGTTGTAACATCACTTGTTTCCTGATTCTTGAGTTTCGCGCTCAATTTAAAAATATGATACAGATCTAATATTCTTCTTCTTGAATAATGGCCGTGAACGCCTATATATGAAGGAGTATACGCCAATGTCAAGGGATGACAGATCTAGTCGAAACAATTCGTCTATTTTTGCATTTATTTTAAATGCGTACGTGGTAGTATTTCCGTCATATATAGGTACAAAAGAAACGGCCTGCGGACATATTAACATTAGTAGTTCTAATGATTACATTCACAAGAATCGAAAATTAAAATACAGCACAGTAAAAACAACACAAAGCATACAATTGTGTCAATGGATGTTTTTCAAAATCACATAAAAGCAATATTTACTAAGCCGCAATATAAATATTTAATTTAAATAGTTAAATGATTATTGTTTTATCAGGGCACGCTTTAAAACGTCTAAAAATGCTGTTTTTTTTTTATTAAATGTATTATATTGACTCTCTTAACATATCAAACAGAATTTTTAGCTTAAACACTGATCACACAAAGCATTATTTTACAATAACAAATTATGACATGGAAATATATTTCTTATTACCAGCTTCATATATTTCTCCGATTACAAAGAAAGTTCACTTATTTCTATAGATGGCGACAAACTCTCTCGGTGGAAAAATAACTTCCCCATGACAACTTCAAAAATCTTGCCAATTGCACCAAGTAACTACTTCTTGTTTTAACAACAACACCATCCAATGAAAAGATAGACGTAGCCTCTATAAAAACAAAAAACCACCACTTAACATGAAAAAAATAATCTTCAAAGCTTCAATGAAAACATCAATATATCCCATCGATAGGTACTTCCCCACTCCACACATATCCTTTTTTTTAATAACAATTGATGTCATATAAATGTAATTCTTGTCACCAAATTCATACTTTCATCCAATTACGGAGTGAGTTTACTTATTTTTTTGGAATGGCGGCGTACCCTCTCAGCGGGAATAACAATCTATCTACGAAAACTTCAAAATCCCTGCTAATCGCACTATGTATTTTTTCACGCCTCAATAAAAAGACCATCCAATGAGAAGGCGCAGACATTGCCTCTGCAAAAACCAACATCAACCACTCAACACAAAAAAAGGATCTTCAAAGATACAATAAAAACTTTAACCTATGCCACAAATATCCTAGTGTGGGTGGATTGCTTATACCCAAAAAAGTAATTAAAAAACATACTCGTAAATTACAATAAATCTTTATAAGTAGATTTGAAATATGAGTCAAGTAATCTGTACAAGTACCCAATTTAAAAACCATAGACTTATTCGCACAATATTATCTTTTTACTTTATAATCTTACCGGCACTGTTTTTCATTTTCCTCCCGCAAAAAAAATGGCGGCGAAGACCCAGCATGTGCACGACAGTTGCGTTGTTGAACGCCGTTTACGGCCTATTTATGGTAAATTCACACATAAACATAGTCAAAACAAATCGTTATAACAATATATAAACATTATAAATCAACATTATGTTAAATTAATTCAAATAACAATTGATCTGTCACTTTTTGTAATGACACCGGATTTTTTCGAAAAATTGTTTATTTTGTTTGTTTTTTAATCGTAGATTGGCTGGACGTAGGTAATAATAAAAAAGCTCTTCAGGAAATAGAGAAAGTACTTAAGAAATCGCCTACTCTACAATGTGCAAGAGCTTTAAAATGTTTGGCAAGTTTGAGGTTAGGTCGGGAACAAGAGGCCCTAACACAATTGGATACCCTTGCTGAAGAGACCCCCTCGGACGATGCTACGCTGCAGGTTATGACTATTTGCTATAGGGAATCGCAGCAATGTAAGTATTATTTTAATTTTATATTCTCCATTGTCCTGACAGTTTTCTGAACTGAATGACATTTGAATAAAAATAGTTAACCTCTTGCCATACGTACGTTATTTATAATTTTTAATAAATTATGAACTATATTCTTTAAGTCGCTGTTTTCAAAATATCGTCTGTGTGGTTTTAACTTGGTTTTTTTGGGGGGAAGGAAAATTCTATATAGTCGATAGTGTTAGTGCCACTGAATTTATTTTAATCAATATTTTGAGCAATCTATATGTGAAAACTCTTGTATTTGATGTCATATCAAAGGCCTTAGTAAATTTATATTTTTCATATTTAAACTGAGTTAAATACACGTAAAAATTGCAAAATCAGCTAGAAATACCTGACAAAGACATGGATTAACTGAGTAACTCATGCAAAGAAATTATTTGCTCAATCAAAGCCAAGTTATTCCAATTGATGTCAAAAAATATAGATGTTTGTCTAGCTTGGATTCCTTCGCATATTGCAATCACTGGTAATGAATGTGTTGATTCCTTGGCAAAGGACGCATGTTCTACCGGTTGTCTCGTATCTGATTTTTCACTGCCAGTTACTGATCTTTTGAATACAATTAAGCATGATACTTGACACCGATGGGCGTTGGATTGGGATATAACAGGTATAAATAAGGGCTTTAGATATAAATCAATTCAACAATCTATCCCTTTGAAACCATAGTTTAATATTATAAGACTTAATAAGATGGAAGTGTGTCATTTGTCGTTTGCAACGGTCACTACGTGGTGGCTAGTCACCTTTACTGAATGGGTATATAGTGTGGTCTGGATGATGAAACTATAGACCATGTATTTTTCGGTTGTTCTTTGCGAGATAGATTTGATTTACTAAAAGCCATATATTGAGTGTTAACATAAGTTGTGTCCGTTTTTTTTCCAAATGAGAACAAGAGGACACAACAAAAAAAATTACGATAAATGAGTTAATAATGTATTCTCCTTCATTATTTACAACTTCTTGCCAACATTCTACAAGTTTTTCAATGCCTGTGCGATAAAAACCATCCGGCCTTGACTCGAGGAATTCGTCCAACCATGTCCGCAATTCGACGTCATTATTGAAGGAAAAACCATCGACGAAATGTCCTTTCATTCATAGCATCTTCACCGTACACTTTGCAAATATGGCGAGCAGCTTTGGCAGCTTTATTCCCTCGATTGAACGCGAACAGGTGTCGAGGTGTCGAAAATGCTCACTTTCGTCTACTTGACATTCCATTGTGAAGGCTTGTAATCAAATAAAATAATATATGTAACGTAAAGGCAAACACAATATCTTGTAGAGCAGAAAATTTTCTTTCGGATGACGTATAACCTTTACCATTTTGTTCTTTTGGTGCTCATTTTTAAATTTGGAAAAAAACGGACACAACTTATGTTAACACCCAATATTTGCCACGTCCAATGAATGTTGCGTTTCTTCGAGGAACTTTTCCATTTATAGATCGATTGTTACATTTTTGAAGCTTTATCAGTTAAAACATTGAAATTATTGGGAGTACAAATTAGTTCGGTCCGTTTCCAAAAGATGGCTTTGGCTGTTATGAATGGTTCATAGTGACAGCCGATTTTGGCGGTTTCAGAGAGGTTAGACATCTGCCAATAATATTCAGTTTATATCGCTTTGAGTTTCATGCAAAATCCTTGTTTTGTACAGTGTTAAAAATGTCGAATTTTGTGTTAACCAAGCAGCATTTGCAGTGCAGCTGAAGCCCATCGAATGCTTGTCGAAGTTTATGGTGACGCTGCTCCAACTGATAAATCATTTAGGGAATGGTTTCGACATTTCAAGGATGGAGATTTCACTGGTGGGACCAAAGGGGTGTTGTTTACTATGAGGTGCTGAAACCTGGCGATTCCATTACGGGCGATCGGTATCAGCTACAATTAATTAGTTTGAGCCGTGCATTGCGAGAAAAACGGCTGGAATATGAGCAAAGACATGATAAAGTTATTCTTCTTCATGACAACGCTCGGCGTCATGTCGCAAAAGTCGTAAAAAAATATTTGGAAACGCTCAAATGGGATGTTTTACCGCATCCGCCGTATTCCCCGGACATTGCTCCTTCTGATTACTGGTTGTTCCGAAGGATGCAGCACGATTTGGCAGGTCACCGGTTCACTTCTTTCATAGAAACCGAAAATTGGCTCCAAACTTGGAACGGCTCAAAAGACGAGTCATTTTTTCGAGATGGAATTCGAAAATTGCCTGAGAGATGGGAAAAAGTAGTAGCCAGCGATGGACAATACTTTAATTGATCTGTTCATTCATTTTGTTTAGAAATAAATGCATTTTTGAACACAAAAAAACGGACCGAACTAATTTGTACTCCCAATATCTAGAATAGTCATTTTTAAAATTTGGTTTTATTATGTTGGCTCGTATAATTTTATTATGTCTTTGATTTGGGGGCACAAATCATCCTAGTTTGGGCGGATTGCCTATTTAAAAAATATAACAGTCTATACTCAATAGAACCAAAATCCAACTAGTTAAGTCTAGTAGTCTCCATAGCACTGTATCGTACGAGAACATGGATGATGAGAGGGAAGGAAAGAATCATGATAGATGCTTCGGAGATGTGGTGTTTGGAGGTGGATACTCTGTATCCCATAGACCGCAAGACACAAGAATATCTCTATCATCCAAGAATTTGAGATTACCAAAAAACTTAGAAAACATATAACTTCATACCAGAAGGCATTGAACTGGTTGAATGTAAGAAATAGACGCCAAATTCACATACTGTCTCTATTGTATAATATCCTTAACACGTTCAGTGCTGAAAACGCATATATGCGTTGATATAAACTTTGCTGGGTGTTGAAAATGCCTATCTTCGTTCTATTCCCAATTTCTTTGAGTGAATTTTAAAACAAATGAGTCCAGAGTGGCCTTATGGTACTATAGAGTTTGCAAGGGTTGTGTGCTAATGAATTATACTTGCTTTTTTAATATTTTAACAGCACAGTAAATATAAAACAAATTATTCAGCAGTCAATGTGTTAACTGTCCCGCCGGACTCTCTTATCTCACAGAGAATTTTCAGCGCCTTTCCAATCATGGATTAGGCAGGGGAAAGCTTTGTATAATATATTTAATTGTAAAAATTAAAAAGTATTTATTTATTTATTTATTATTACACATGACAAGAAATATACATAATTTGCGAAAAAACAACAGGTAATTTAATTTGAACATACAATTTTAATGGATCTGGGTTTGTTGCCTTTCATTTGTCGTATTCCCAGTAAACTAGGCTTTTGCCTGTATCTCACTGAGGATATTTAGCATGAAAAAATAAATCGATACTTCTTTCCGATTTTTGATTACACAAAAACAAAACCCCGTTGCACGTTCTCATCAACCTGACAAACAGTGACACTCAATTACAACTGAAAACATTATCAGTATGGATGAATAAAAAAAATTACATACTAAACCAACCTTGTATGATCTTGTTTTGCAGTGGAAAAGGTATGTCGGGTGTACGAGGCAGCTGTGCGAGCAGACCCAACTAGTGAGGAGTTGCACACGCACTTGTTCATGGCCCACGTGCGCGTGGGGGCTTTAGAGAGACAACAGCAGGCGGCCATGCAGCTCTACAGACTCAAACCCAAGAACCCGTACTATTTCTGGGCTGTCATGAGCATCGTCTTGCAGGTAACTTATGTTATTATTCCTAATCAATCTTAGGGATCTGTGTAACACTTTAACTTCTGAATAATTTATTTTAAAATCACTACGTAAAAAAATTGCCAACATTTCTTTTTCTTATTTTAGGCCTGTTATGGTCCTGCATCATTGTTTCCCTCTTGTGACGTCGACTGCCAGCTGTCTTTCCATCTTTTGGGAGGTCGTCCTGGAGGTCTGTTTGCTTGGGGGATACTGTTCCTGGCCATTCTTACGGCTCTTGGTTCCGCCATTCTGGATACATGTTCGTTCCAGAACCTTCTTCTCTATCGTCCCCATCTGACAATATCTTCATCTTCGGATTTTTGTATTTCATACTCGTATCACGAAGGGTTTTGCCAGCGATACTCCTGAGTACCTTCATTTCGTTGGTTCGAAGGAGATTTTTGGTTCTGACAGTGTCGGCTCTGGACTCTATGCTGTATGTCATTATGGGGCGGACACAGGTCTTGTAAATCCTCACCTTGCTTTGGATGTTTGTATACTTATTTTTCCAGATAATCTTCTTTAGACATCCGGAAATAGCTGCGGCCTTTTGTGATTGTTCAAGCACTTCGCCATAGAGGTCGTTATTGCACATTATGCTAGCACCCAAGTATTTAAATTTTGTAACTTGTTCAATGGGTGTGACATTGATCGCCAACATTTAAGATTCTTAAAACAATATGAAAAAGGTGAGAGCAGGTATACAGAAAGCATTGTCATAAATCCTATCTGCATTGTTAGGCCACTCTTGGCCCACTTGTTTTGGAATCCATCCAAATAAATTTGCAATAGAACATTGATGGACATTGGGCGCAACACCTAGCACCATCCTATACTAACCTTCAACATATAAATATAATTATTTTGCAATGTTTTTGATTTGTCAATAATGTAGGGTTCTAGTCCCGAGTCGGAGCGCCCTTGAGGATAGTTTGCTCTTTGAAGGGCGCTATATAAATTGTTCATTTATTATTATTATTAATTGGCTGATACCTTAAAAATTGTCTTGAAAGGGTTTCATTATATTCTGATACAAATAAAGGTTCTTTCAAATTGAGTGGTTTTTTTAACTCTTGGATAAAACACAGATGGCGTCGCGAACTTGCCTGGGTCTTGTGACATTTGAGAAGTGTAATGTATTACATTTATAAAAATGGACTCGTACTCAATACAACAACGCGTTCAAATTGTTGAATTATTTTATGTATTGTAATCTCCGGATACGGTGATGTTAATTGGCCACCAAGATCATGTGATCTGACACCGTTATGTGACTATTTTCTCTGGGGTTACGTGAAAAGCCAGGTCTATAAGAATGACCTCCGATCAATTCCTGAGCTGAAGGGCGAAATTATTCGCATTATTGGCGAGTTAGAACCGCAATTATGCCAAAATGTCATAGAAAATTTGGACAAAAGAGTGGACATCTGTGGAGCTGCAAGAGGTGGACATTTGGCGGATATTGTTTTTTGTGTTTAAATGTCATATATTATAGTATACTTCAATGACCAATGAAAAGTTTTCTGAAATCAAAGCGAATTGTGTGTTTTATTCAAGAATTTAAAAAATTTGAAATAAAAAAACCGCTCAATTTGAAAGGCCCTTAATGTATTGCTTTTATTAGGTACTTGATTTAAGCAAATCAATTGCTACTATAGTTCGGAAATTCTAGGATGAGTCCTGTGACAGCTCACAAATTTGCCCCAATACAACCTTATGTAATGTATTTACTTAAATAACTTTCGTTTTATTAGAATTAAGGCTTATATTAAAGTTGATAAAATAATTAAAATTACTGAACATCGTTACAAGGTTGTATTGGGGCAAATTTGTGAGCTGTCACAGGACTCATCCTAGAATTTCCGAACTATAATATGGACATTTTGATCTGTCAATATGTATGAAAACAGTTAAATTGATTCGGTATTTATGTTATAGAACTCCATTTTTAAACAGAATGATTAATCACTTAAACAAGAGAAAAAATTGATACAATACACTTAAAAAGACAGGCCTTCTTTCGCTTTGCAAAAACATTGTCAAACAGTTTGATAACGCTTTTGTGAAGTGAAACAAATTAAAATTAAAATGACAGACCTGTTTTGCTTCAGAAAAAGCATTGTCAAACAGTTTTACAATGCTTTTATAAAGTGAAACAAGCTTGTCACTCTAATTTAAGTTTGCTTAAATGTTCAATCACTCTGTGTATGAAAACATCAAATTTCTATTGAGTTTATTTTACAACAGGCAACAAGAGGAGTTGGCCTCGAAGACAAAGTGAAGCGGGGCGTCCTGCTGAGTCTAGCGCAGCGGATGGTGGAGCGACTAGTCAATGAGGGCCGCCTGGAAGCTGAACAGGAGATGCAGCTCTACCTTCTGGTTCTGCAGCTGCAGGGGCAACACGAAAGGGCGCTCGAGGTACTCGGAGGACCGCTGGCGGCCCATCTTATGCCCGGAGCCATGCCCCAAGCTGCTTTGCCTCTATTGCATCTTCTCCAGCACTGGCCGCGCCTTAACACGCTTTCCAAGCAGTTGTTGTGGGAGAACCCAGACCGCTGGGATTTCTATCAGCACTACTTCTACTCCAGCTTTCAGTTGATGCGCGCAACCGAGCGTGCGGAGAATAACTGCGAAGGGGAACCGCTCGAGAGACCCGATGATTCGCCGGAGCGTTGTAAAGACTTTGTGTGCCAGCTCATTGATAAGGCTGGCGGAAAACTGAGAGGACCGTATCTTGCACGCTTGGAGTTTTACAGAAAGCTTCAAGAAGAGAATATAGATGCTGAAGGTATTATATACATTTTTTGAAAAAATTTATTATACGAGGGTCACCTAGAAAGTAAGGTTACTAGGGCTCCTGAGGCTTGGGGAATGTTTGTTTCGAAGTTGGCGCACTTGGCGTATAGGGGGGATCCTAATGGTCAGTTTGTTTAGTCCCGCGTGTTTTTCGGCCATGTTGTTCAGTCACAGTAAATTCTTCCGATGGAGAGGTCGTCGCGCGCTCCTGCCACCTCCCGTCCGTGCGAGATCCGCGTGGTCATTAGTTTTTTGACTTTGCAGAACAATACCGCCGCGAATATCCATCGGAAACTCGTAAAAGTTTATGGTAGTGATATGATGAGTCGACAATATGTCACGAAGTGGGTTAGGTTGTTCAGAGAAGGCCGTACTGATGAAGAGAAGGCCGTACTCACGACGAGGCAAGGCAGTGATTTCTGACGAACTTGTGCAAAAAATTGAAGAACAAGTGCGAAATGACCGCCGTGTGACGCTTGACGACCTTCACGAAGATTTTCCTCACATTTCTCGAAGTCTCCTCGGTGACATTGTGTCGGAAAAACTTGGTTACAAGAAGTTGTGTGCGAGATGGGTGCCCAGAATGCTCACACCGGAGCACCGTCAAAATCGCGTGACCGCCGCGCGTGAATTTTTGGATCGTTTTGCACAGGAGGGAGAAGCTTTTCTGGACTGTATCGTGACGGGGGATGAGACGTGGGTGTGTCTATACACCTCAACAATTTTCCAACGATCAGGAGGTCGAGGAAGTTGTGAAGAAGTGGCTGAGAAAGAGCTTGTGGCGGAGGTCTATGATACTGGCATACAAAAGCTGGGGCCCCGACTACAGAAATGTCTCGATCTCAACGGCGATTACATTGAAAAATAGTTTAATATATTTGTGAAGTATCCTGTGAATTTCAAATAAATACAAGCATTTTTCGATCCTACATAAATGTTGTAACCTTCCTTTCTGGATGACCCTTGTATGATCCAAGATTGTACAGTAGTAAAACACGATACGTGGGGGCTTTGGGATCTGATGGCATTCCCATCGTTCGTTCTAAAAGGATGTGCAGAAGTGTTGCCTGTGCCCATTGTCTATGTATTCAATTTAATTTGAATAATGCTAAATTACCTCGCAAATGGAAGTAGACAAGATAGATATCTATTGACAAGTCTGGTTCCATAAAAGAAATAAGTAATTATAGGCCTATATATTATTTATAGTTAAGGCATTAACATTGTGGAGGTTTAACCCTTCCTTCCCTGTGATGTGTAACTAGTACACATTGCTTATAAAAACTTTTATATCTCTATAAATATAATAAATACTGGGTTCAGATTTTAGGTATTCCTCCGTAATACATTTACGCATTGAATGAAAAAAATAATATTAATAATAATTAGCACTTATCGGACAAATCATCAGAGTTATTTCGTGAAAATCGGGAATAAATTCACCAATACAATCAAACGTGTGCAAGTGTGTGATGTATGGATCTGATGGTGTTCCCATCGTTCGTTCTAAAAGGATGTGCAGAAGTGTTGCCTGTGCCCATTGTCTATGTATTCAATATAATTTGAATAATGCTAAATTACCTCGCAAATGGAAGTAGACAAGATAGATATCTATTGACAAGTCTGGTTCCATAGAAGAAATAAGTAATTATAGGCCTATATATTATTTATAGTTAAGGCATTAACATTGTGGAGGTTTAACCCTTCCTTCCCTGTGATGTGTAACTAGTACACATTGCTTATAAAAACTTTAATATCTCTATAAATATAATAAATACTGGGTTCAGATTTTAGGTATTCCTCCGTAATACATTTACGCATTGAATGAAAAAAATAATATTAATAATAATTAGCACTTATCGGACAAATCATCAGAGTTATTTCGTGAAAATCGGGAATAAATTCACCAATACAATCAAACGTGTGCAAGTGTGTGATGTATGGATCTGATGGTGTTCCCATCGTTCGTTCTAAAAGGATGTGCAGAAGTGTTGCCTGTGCCCATTGTCTATGTATTCAATTTAATTTGAATAATGCTAAATTACCTCGCAAATGGAAGTAGACAAGATAGATATCTATTGACAAGTCTGGTTCCATAAAAGAAATAAGTAATTATAGGCCTATATATTATTTATAGTTAAGGCATTAACATTGTGGAGGTTTAACCCTTCCTTCCCTGTGATGTGTAACTAGTACACATTGCTTATAAAAACTTTAATATCTCTATAAATATAATAAATACTGGGTTCAGATTTTAGGTATTCCTCCGTAATACATTTACGCATTGAATGAAAAAAATAATATTAATAATAATTAGCACTTATCGGACAAATCATCAGAGTTATTTCGTGAAAATCGGGAATAAATTCACCAATACAATCAAACGTGTGCAAGTGTGTGATGTATGGATCTGATGGTGTTCCCATCGTTCGTTCTAAAAGGATGTGCAGAAGTGTTGCCTGTGCCCATTGTCTATGTATTCAATTTAATTTGAATAATGCTAAATTACCTTGCAAATGGAAGTAGACAATATAGATATCTATTGACAAGTCTGGTTCCATAGAAGAAATAAGTAATTATATACCTATATATTATTTATAGTTAAGGCATTAACATTGTGGACGCTTAATCCTTCCTGTTCTGTGATGTGTAACTAGTACACATTGCTTATAAACACTTTAATATCTCTATAAATATAATAAATACTTACTTTCTGGATATGCCTCGTAGTTTACTATGGGTTTGAATTAACTATTTCCTGAATAATTATCTGTTCTTATAGTATTTTTCATAGTTGAACGCATTGATAAAATTTATTTTATATGTATAAAATATATATGACACATGTGAAAATAAAAAAAAGTCATTTTGATACATAAAGCATGGGCAGGCTTTGTCTTTGAAGTTAGGCTCTTACGTTATTCTCAAATGACACTTTTATAACCCTTCCTCCCCTGTGATGTGTAACCAGTACACATTGCTTCTAAAAACTTTAATATCTCTATAAATATAATAAATACTGGGTTCACATTTTAGGTATTCCTCCGTAATACATTTACACATTGAATGAAAAAATAATATTAATAATAATTAGCACTTATCGGCCACATCAGAGATATTTTGTGAAAATCGGGAATAAATTCACCAATACAATCAAACGTGTGCCAGTGTGTGATGTAGGTATGTTCATTATAAAAATCCGTATGCGTGAGGAAGCGAAACTATTCACGTCTCACTCTACTTCGGTACATGGGAATGCAAAAAATAAAATTTCAGTTTGGTCGCTTCTCTCGTTTAGTTGCCAGCCGGCTTTCATTCGAGGTGGTTTTGTGAACGTCGGCCAATGTTTTTTTTTCTTGTTTTCAGCAATTAAATTTATCACTTTTGACTTTTTTTAAAAAAACTCGTTTAACTTTTGATGTTTCAGCTTTACTAGGTAGTGCAGAGGAGCTGCTGGTGCAGTACCTGATGCAGTTTGGGCAAAAGGCGTGCAGCGTAAGTGACCTGCGACCCTACCTGAGGCTGCTACCCGTGGAGCGCCAGCCCTCGCTCTCTCCTTCCTTCTTTCCTTGCACCAAGCTGGCGCCAGATCAGGTGCCTACCGATGTGAGTTGTCATCATTTTATGTTTAACTTAAAGCCTGATTAAAAAAACATATTTTTGTAATTGACCTAGTCGAATTGATACATTACATTTATCATTGTTTCTCCAGCCAACAAGATGGAGTGTGGATAGCCTATAAACGTAATCAATTTATTTAATCATGAATATTAATATTGTCCCCTTCAAATTAGTCTCCATAGGATAAAATGCACTTTTTCCAAAGTTTTTTCCAATCCACGAAATATTTGTGGAACGCTCTTTTTGGGATGGTCTTAAGCTCACCCAGCGATTTTACCTTTATCTCCTCTATGGTCGCAAAATGTTGCCCTTTCAATGTTCTCTGCATCTTTGAGAACAGGATAAAGTCGCAGGGGGCCATCTCTGGTGAATATGAAGGCTGCGGCACCTGGATGGTGTTGGTTTTGGCCAAAAATTCACAAATTAGTGCATTATCATGGTGCAAGATCCAGGAGCTGTTTGCCCACAATTCTGATAGTTTTCTTTTGTTGGTCTCACGCAAATGGCGTAAAATCTCAAAAAAAAAAATTCATTTTTAACCCTTATCTTGGCAAAGTTCAATTTATCCAAATATTAACGTTTTTCTTTGGTGATTCCTTGTTATGCGGTAAGTTATGAAGGAAAATTGAGGAAAAAAAATCACAACTTTTCCTTAACACGTTCTCTGCCAACAAGTTTTTTCATAAAATATAAAAAAAAAATTCTTTGTTTTTAAGTTATATTTAATAAATTATGTAGAGATATGATTATTTCATTTGCGTTAAATATGATTATTTAAGTTAAATATGATTATTTAAGTTAAAGTAGGTACTCATTGTCAGTCACTGGTGACTGGCATACCCCATTGGAGTATTCCAGTGTCAGTCACCCGTGACTGACTAGGCGGTCAATGTGTTAAAGGTTTTTTTATATGTAACACCCACGTTACATTGCCAAAATATCAATTTTTATAAAACACAAAAAGAGCTATAAAATGATTCTATAATCTAAAACAAGAACAACATTTACATAGCTGAATTATCAACAAATAAAAGGGTTTGAATAATTTTTCTCTACATGTAGTGATTAATAAGATATTTAAAGATTATTTACCCCAATTTATAAAACGCGCCCACTCTGTCCAGACATGTTGACCCGATGTCGTTTGAAAGGTTGTAGCGTTGTCAATATTTATCACCAGATGATACCACTGCACACAATAGTGCATGTATAGTATTTGAATGTGTTGCCATATTTGAAATTACGTTACAGTTTCTGGATTTAAAAAAAAAACTTAATTAGTGTAACACCTGTGTTACAATGCTATAATAAGGGTTAAAATGAAAAAGTTGCAAAACGTATTTGAAATACTTGCCTGTCAAACACAAACTGCTCATCCAATATGGCTGAAAATGGTAATGTACATCACAGACAGTGTCGCCGATGTGAGGAAATTAAAGATGGACTCAATTAAAAACGTACATTAACTTCTTGTAATTTTTTTATTTTTATGTGTATATAATACTATAAAATATTGTTTATATTTGCAATGTTTATCTATCATCTTCCAGGAAGATTCTATGCAGCGGCACATAAGCTGGTTGCAGTTGTCCAGGTGCTGTGGAGCCCCGCCGGCCGCTGTGATCCTGTTGCGCGCGCTTCGACCTCCCCGTGCCGTCCCGCCACTGCCCACAGAGCGTGCCCCCAGCGACCCGTACTGTCTGCTACTGGCACACCACTGCTGGGACATGGCGCGGCAGCAGGGTAGCTCGCGTCCGCTCCTTCAGGCACTCAGGGTCATGCACGATACATTGGACCGCAGTCCCAGCAACGCACACTGCAAGCTCTTGGCTATGAAACTCTATCATGTCATAGGTAACATTATATCTTTTTAGATAATACAGTACATATCAGGTCTGTAAATATGAAACTGTAAATATAGAAAATATACATTTATTGTATGAAAATGGTAAAAAATATTTTATTCAAAGTATTGCCCATCGCTAGCTACACATTTTTCCCATCTCTCTGGCAAATTGTGGATGCCACGCCAAAAAAACTGTTGCTCTTTTGAGGCAAACCAATCATCGAGCGATTTTCGTAAGAAGTGAAGCGCTGTGCATGTCCCATCGATGCCAATAAGTAGTAATCGGATGGAGCCAAGTCTGGTGAGTAAGCCGTATGCGAAAGTATTTGCCAACTAAACACCTCAATCGTTTCCTTGACCGGTTTTGCTGTGTGCGATGGTGCATTATCATGAAGCAAATTCACTTTGTGTTGCCTCTTTTGATATTCTGGTCGTTTTTCACACAATGCTTGGATTAAATCCATAATTTGTTGTCGGTAGCGTTCAGTATTAATGGTTTGAGCAGCTCATAATAGATATAGATAACACCCTTCTGATCCCACCAAACACAGAGCATTGTCTTCCGTCCATAGCAATTTGGCCTTGCAGTCGATGTCGCTGGTTTGCTTGGACTTATCCATGATCTTTTACGCTTACGATTCTCGAAATATATCCATTTTTCATCGCCAGTCACAATTCCATTGAGAAATGATTTTCTTTTATACCTGGCGAGCAGCATTTCGCAAGTGGTTTTTCCGTTTTCCTGCTGTCTTTCATTCAGTTCATGTGGAACCTATTTTCCCACCTTCTGGATCTATCCCATGGCTTTCAAACATATGGAGACGGCTTCTCGTGTCACATTTAATGGATCCGCGAGTTGTTGTTGCATTTGAGCGTCATCCTCATCCAACAATGCTTGCAATTCAGCGTTTTCAAACTTTCTCAGTGGTCTTCCACGTTCTTCGTTTCTCACGTCAAAATCGCCACTTTTGAATTTTTCAAACCACTCAAAGCACTGTGATTTACCAAGAGCATGCTCACCGTAAGCTTCGACAAGCATTCGATGCGATTCTGCAGCAGTTTTCTTCAAATGGTAACAGAAAATCAATGCTGTCCGCAAATCGTAGTTTTCAGGCACAAAAACAGATATGTTCAACGCTATGAAAACATATGTAGTTTTATTAAACTTGTATTGTTGTGAATTGAAAGTCTTTGACAATTGTAAATACAAGATAAAGACGCCAATAACGCGGTTTGACAATCACTACATTGACAACTAGAGCCATCTATGAGCAAATTCCGGTTTCATATTTACATACCTGGTGCATACCATCATGTCTCCCTATCGGGGGCAGAGAGAAGAGAAGTAAGAGCAACCTCAATTTCCAGCTGCGAGAGAGACTATGACTATGCAAAAGAAGAAGAAATTAATTTTAAAACAGTTTAAGGCTTTCAACCTTTGCATTGTAGATTATTTGTGAATCTATTAAAGGTAATCGATGTGCCACGTTGCTGAGTAGTACAAGGCGTTGTGTTTTACAGGTTGTGGGACTGGCGCCCAGGAAATGTACGAGTCCCTGGAGGTGAAGCACGTGCAACTGGACTCGCTGGGGCACCTGCACTGTGCGCGGCTGTCAACAACTGGCCTACTGCATCTGGCCAAGGATGCCTGCGAGGCGACCGTCAAGTTCTTCGTGCAGAACTACAAAGACGTGAGTACCGCTAAATTGTGAAATAAATCACTGTATTATGAACTACTCTCTTCAAAGACTTCATTCATCGATTGCCCTGGGAAATGTTTAATGTCCTCTCCCAATTATTCCTCCATTGAAGCTTCGGTTGTCTAATGCAGGGGTCTCCAAACCTTTTTAGCCTAAAGGCCACACTGACTCCTCCACTAAGTCCCAAGGGCCAAGACCTAGCTAGCTCATCATACCAACATACTGTAGTTTTGAATTACGCTCAAATTTTCATATTGGGACTAGCTAGCGAGTGAGATATCTATGGCGCAGGGTGCGGGGGTGGACTCTGTTACGTTCGCAATTTTGGTCGGTACTTACCGGCAAGTGTCAAGGACATTTCATTGCGGCGGAGATAGCCGATGCGCGAAAAGCGAAATATAGTGCGACTAGTGTGTTTTGTGACTATAGTCGTTAAATAAAAACATCTGATTATTATTTTGTATTATTTATTTACATTGTAAATTTTACAATGTATTCAAAATAAACTATGACGGGCCGGATACTGGGTATATCCGGATATAGGCCGGATACTGGGCGGATTGGTGGTGCTCGCGGGCCGGTGTTGGCCCGTAGTTTGGAGACCCTTTGTCTAATGGATCTCCTGGATATCCATCATCATCATTCCATGTTCCGTTAAGATCACAGAATAGTCCAGAACAGTATTATAATACCAACTTTGAAAAATACCGAAAAGAGGTGACTAAATACTGTGGAAATGTATGCACTGGTTAGGAGGTGAAAATTTATGACAGAATATGGAATGAAGTGATAAGGGATGAATGTGAAATTAAGGCTGTTGTGTTGAGTAAGATGAAGAAGAGCACTGTGAGATGGTTTGGGCATGTAGAATGAATAAATGAAGAAACCCTAACAAAATAAATATACATGTACAGTGTTAATGTGAGTAGAAGGCCAAGACAAGTATGGTTGAATCAAATTAATTATATTCTGAAAGGGAAAGTAAGAAGTCAGAAATCGTAGGAGTTTTTAGGAATTAGTCCTTAAGTGGAGAGATGATGATGATTTGATGATGAGAAGCGTTTTTATTAGAACACGTAGGCATCTACACTATTTCCGCGTGTGTGCGGGAATGCGAGCAAGATATCCTTCGTCTCGTTTCTGCATTAGCGAAACGATTAATGTTGTATGTAGGTATCATTCAAATACGGAACTGGCGAGACAGCCGTGGTGCGTTCTCGCTCCGGCGTGTAATGCGGTCCGCTCCGGGCTGCGGGTTGAATGGCCGGCGTTTGAACTTTGGACTTGTTTATTTAAATTTGTCGAGGAATGCAAAGGTCACTTCATCGGTCATTGACCGTGTGTATGAATGCTCACAGTATTCCGAGTGTGCGACTGAATGTGCGACGACCGCCACAAGTTCTTTGACCCCTGAAGATAAGGTGAAAGCCTTGAAACCGGTTGGGTTATACCGTCACAAAAAAGTGGAATAAACAGTGTTTGATAAAAATAAATTACAATGGTCTATTGATGTGCAGGAGATGAAATTTGTGTGTCAAAATAGGAAAGCCTGGTGCTCTGCTCTCTGCCTACCCCAGCAAGGAAACGGTGTGATGTAATGTATGTTACAAACTATAACTTTTCCATATTGCAAGATTTAGAAATATCCAATGCTCCCACTGAAGGTTGGGTCCAAAAAGATTGGTTAACTCTGACAAACTGTCATTTAACATATATTTTTTATTCCAATACTCAACAGTGATGGATTCTTTATCCAGGTTCTTCTCAAAATGTATTTGATTCGATTGCAGAGTGTGGACCACTTGACCTTCTCGTACAAGTTCGGCTCCTTCATGAAGTTGGAAGAGCTGATGGAGTTCCGAGAGCGGCTGCAGCACTCGCTTCACCACGCAGCCTGCCTGGTGGAGCGCTGCTTCCTCTTGCTGCTGTCTGCCCCCTCGCTGGGCCAGGCCTGCAAGGTACTCGCACTAACCCCGCCACCCCCGAACTGGGACCAACTCAGGTCAGTTGATGTCTTACCACTCGACCTAAGTCCGCTCATCAAATTTACTGATTGCTTCGTAGCATGTTTTATAAGTACAATACCCGACAGTAAGTAATACACATCGGGCTTAAGAAATAGACTGTCGGCCATAATCGGCTAACTACGGCTTTGTAGAGCGTCGTCTCTGTCATTCATACACGTGTTCCGTCGCGAGACTGTTAGCGCATCGTGCGACAGAGACGGCGCTCTACAAAGCCGAAGTTAGCTGATTATGGCCGACAGTCTCTTTCTTAATCCAGATGTGTATTACGAGGGTCGTCCAGAAAGTAAGGTTACAACATTTATGTAGGATCCAAAAATGCTTGTATTTAATTGAAATTCACAGGATACTTAACTACAATGTAATTGCCGTCAAGATTGAGACATTTCTGTAGTTGTGGCACCAGCTTTTGTATGCCAGTGTCATAGACCTCCGCCGGTAGCTCTTTCAGCCACTTCTTCACAGCTTCCTCGACCTCCTGATTGTTGGAAAATTGTTGGGGGGTAGTGACACACCCACGTCTCATCCCCCGTCACGATAGAGTTCAGAAAAGCTCCTCCCTCCTGTGCAAAACGATCCAAAAATTCACTTGCGGCGGTCACGCGATTTTGACGGTGCTCCGGTGTGAGCATTCTGGGCACCCATCTCGCACACAACTTCTTGTAACCAAGTTTTTCCGACACAATATCACCAAGGAGACTTCGAGAAATGTCAGGCAATTTTTCATGAAGGTCGTCAAGCGTCACACGGCGGTCATTTTGTGCTTGTTCTTCAATTTTTTGCACAAGTTTGTCAGAAATCCTCGTCGTGAGTATCAGTACGGCCTTCTCTGAACAACCTAACCCACTTCGTGACATGTTGTTGACTCATTACATCACTACAATAAACTTCCACGAGCTTCTGATGGATATTCGCGCCGGTATTGTTCTGCAAAGTAAAAAAACGGATGACTGCGCGGATCTCACACGGACGTTTTGTGGCGGGAGGGTGCAAAACGATGGAGGAAGAATTTACTGTGACTGAACAAAATGGCCGACAAATACGCGGAACCAAACAAACTGACTGTTAGGATCCCCCCTACACGCCAGATGCGCCAACTTCGAAACAAAAAATTTCCCCTGGATACTCGAAGCTGTTGTTTCAGGTTTCATTCAAAGAAGATTTGTTAATTTAAAATCATTTCATATTCATTTACCGTGATATCCAGAGAGTTTGTTTCAGAGGAAAAACTAAAAATGGCTAAATGATGGAAAGCATTAATTATGAAAACATTATTTTCGTAATATTCAGTTCAGTTTGACACTTGGGACTCTAGGTAGGTTTTAAGAATCGTGCAAGGGGTCGTCCCTGGCAAGACGGATGTCTGGACAGGACAGCCTGCGAGAGTCGCTTACTTTGTGAGGACTGGAAGCGGTTGGCTCGGGACCGTGAGGGGTGGAGAGCCGTATGTTCTCGGGATGATGGCGTCTCTGCAGCTAGACGTGTAAGAAACAGTCTGCGTGTTGCGAACATGCGTCAACATGGCTAGGCGGCTCAGCAGGGTTCATATGTCTGTGGCATTTGCGGGAGGGAGTGCGCATCCAGGATCAGGCTGTTCTCTCACAGAAGATCACACGATCAACGTGGGAGAACGGTTCAAGACTGACGTTGGGAGTGGCAAAGGGATCTTCGACTGCGAGCTCCTGCAACGATTACGATCCTCACAGGTTGACACTTACCATCAAGGATAATCATGGCGCAACATTGGACCGCCAGATCTAATGGAGTGAGCCACGTAAAGACCATGAGTGTGTATTATAGACAGGCATGAATGTTATTGATATCTATTTAACATAACCATCTTAATATAGTTATTAGACAAATCTCCAAACGCCTTAGTTTTCGCTCTTCTGTCAATTTATGAGATACCCGTGTTTTAGTTTTATGACTTTGCCTTTTGCAGCCAAATATTTTGCTTAATACGACGAAATGTGCTACTAAAATTGAAATAGTAAATCTCGGATTAGCTTCTACCATTATCCTCAATTCTTTATCATTTCTCGGGGTTAATTTTTCAGATCAATATTTCCGGAACAGAATTTTCGAAAACAACAGTGCACTATTCTAGTGTTAATAATACCTTCTCCAAACACTTTGTTTATACTTTTAACGGTTGCAGTGTGTTCAAACTTGAATTCATACAAATAAATAATTTGCCCTTCACTTGAAAATGTTGATATGTGGGTACATTTTGTATTCACTATATTGACAATACTGTGTCACAATGCTCTGAATATATTTTGTACAGTATTGTTACAAGTTTGTCTTGCCCTATAAAAGAGCAAACCATGTATCACTTGTGTCCCGTATTAAATAAACTTAACGGAAAATACCATTGTTTAAGCTGGGGTTAAAACCTGATGGATCTCTCATTTGGGTAATTGTCAATTTTATCTCATTTGGGTAATTGTCAATTTTAAAACACCAAATATTTAACTAATAGAATTTAAGGCGCACCACACAACAGTCTTTCTCTACAAAGAACAAAAATGTTCCTACAAAATACGACCCCACCTGATACAATGGTAATTTGACAAAACGATTTTACAAAATAAATTTCCTTATTTCTGTGACACGTATGTCCGGTACAAATGCATTATTTTCTATAAAACCCAAATAAATTTAGTCGACAAATAATTTCAATTTTGTACAAATATAAAGAAATTGGCCATCAGTACTTAACCCTTGTCATGGCATTGTAACACAGGTGTTACACTAATTTATGGATTTAAAAAAAAAACATCCAGAAACTGTAACGCAATTTCAAATATGGCAACACATTCAAATACTATACGTGCACTATTGTGTGCAGTGGTATCATCTGGTGATAAATATTGACAACGCTACAAGCTTTCAAACGACATCGGGTCAACATGTCTGGACAGCGTGGGTGCGTTTAGAAAATTGGGGTAAATAATCTAAATATCTTACTAATCACTACATGTAGAGAAAATATATTCAAACCATTTTATTTGTTGATAATTCAGCTATGTAAATGTTGTTCTTGTTTTAGATTATAGAATCATTTTATAGCCCTTTTTGTGTTTCATAAAAATTGATATATTGGTAATGTAACGTGGGTGTTACATATAAAAAAAACTAAGGAAAGGTTGTGATTTTTTCCCCTCAATTTTCCTTCATAACTTACCATATAACAAGGAATCACCAAAGAAAAACGTTAATATTTGGACAAATTGAACTTTGCCAAGATAAGGGTTAAAAGGGGGGGGGGGGGGGGGATATTCTACTCTAGAAATTAGATTTTTTTTTTGCATATTCTTAAAGTTTAGACCTTTAAGAATATGTTCTCAAAATGAAATTAAAAAATACTCAATATTTACGAAGTTATAGCTATAAATGAGGCTCAAAACTTTAAACGGATTTTTCTCTAAACTACTTTTTTCGACCTGGTCGACATAAAATCTCAAGTTCTATCCAACCGATCGCCTTCAAATTTGGTATGAAACTTCGATAAATGTTTTTATATCGTCCCTACCTTGGAAAATTCAAAACTATTTTTTTTCCATATTTAAAAAATATATTAGGTCCTTACATATGAAATTGGCGTTTTGTTTGGGAGGAACATAAAGTTGATTTTTTTTTAATATAATATATTTATTTAATCAAAGTATGTACCATTGCTATCTATGCACTTTTGCCATCTCATAGGTAGTTCATCGATCCCTTTACTAAAAAAACCATTCGGACGGGAATCAATAAAATCTTTGAAGTCGGTTTGGACTGCCCCATCGGAGTTGAATTTTTTCCCTTGCAAGAAGTTATCCAAATTTCGAAAAAAATTGTAATCTGTTGGGGCAAGGTCCGGAGAGTACGGTGGATGTCTTAGACATTCCAATTGAAGCTCTTCTAATTTGGTAGCCGTCTGTTGTGCAGTGTGTGGTCTAGCGTTATCATGAAGCAGCAGTGGCCTAGAGCGATTAACCAGCCTCGGTTGTTTAGCAGCTAGCTTTTCCATCATGGTTTGCAGTTGCTGACAATAGACATCTGCCGTAATCGTCTGGCCAGATTTAAGAAAGCTGTAGTGAACGACACCAGCACTAGTCCACCAAACGCTCACAAGTAACTTTTTTGGAGTCAATTTTCGCTTGGGGCATGGTTTAGCTGGTTCGGCAGGGTTCAGCCATTGCGATGAGCGCTTCCGATTATCATACAGGATCCACTTTTCATCACAGGTAATGATTCGTTTCAAAATTCCTTCATTATTGTGCCGGTTGAGTAATGCAACGCAGCAGTCAACGCGCGTTTGTTGATTTGCTTCACTCAATTCGTGAGGTACCCACCTTTCAAGCTTTTTCACCTTCCCAATTTGCTTCAAGTGGATTAAAACAGTTTTATCACTAACACCGCAGCCTGCAGCTAACTCGGACGTGGTTTGCGATGGATCCGCTTCCACAATAGCCTTCAATTCTTCATTATCAACTTTGGTCTCCGGCCGTCCACGGGGCTTTTTCTGCAGGTCGAAATTTCCAGAACGAAAACGTTGGAACCAAAAACGCACTGTGTTTTCTTTTGCGGCACCGTCGCCATACACATCATTAATCCTTCGAGCCGTTTCTGCAGCACTGGTGCCACGGTGGAACTCGTACTCGTAAATAACGCGATATTTCAAGTTTTCCATTTTGTAAACTGAGTGACGCAAAGAAAAAAAACAATTGAGGAAAAAACAAATGAATTATAATTTTCGAAACACAAATACTTGAGTTAATAGCTGTATAAATTTGAATTTGGAATTCCTAACCAAAGAGAAGATATTTGAGATCAAAGTTGCCAGTACGGCAAAACGCCAATTTCATATGTAAGGACCTAATATTTAAAAAAAAGAGTTAAAAAATCTAAATTTTTTCAGACAGTCACCACTTTACGATTTTTTTCTTCTCTTTGGTACCAACTATAATGACATTATTTCTTATGAAGGAACTGTGTATGATTTTAGTTTCGGATTTACGAAAGGGTTACAATCATGTCGACCAGCTCACCCTTTTTTTTTTTTTTTTTTACGACTAGATATAACAGCTGATAACATCTTGAATTAAATTTTTTTTCGTGCTTTCTCAAATCATCAATAAACTGTAATAAAATGTATTGGAAAAATATTTTTTGTTTTTTTTTATTTAGTCTGAAAAAAATGCCCAAAATTCACGCCTCGAGAATAGAATATCCCCTTAATATTCAACCTATTCTGAGTTAATTGTGGAAATACTTAGTTTATTCCCGCTTTCTATAGACTTGTACGCATTGTAGAGTCCACACGCCGTAAGGAAAGAATAGTGTAGAAGGATGACCCCCCTTAATAAGTTTTTTATCTGTCAATGTTTTGTACTTAATAAACCATTACTCACGTGTGCAGGATGGATAGACACTCTTTCCTATTAATGACAATAATGAACCACTTTTTCAGAGACAATCAAGATTTAACCGTTCAAATCAACTGGGATCCAATCACTAGCGAAGACGAAAAGTTACCCGAAAAACTCTTCCATCAGGAGATATCATTTCTTAAAATCAGAACACTCATGCTGCGATGTCTCGTCTCCTGCCAAGACGTCGCAAACACAAAGACTGATAAAAGCGAAAAAGTGCTGGAATTAGAGAGACTGTCGACGGAACTGGAAGAACTCTTGAAGAGTGTACGGGAGGAGAAGCACGAAGCGTTATGTACGACAAGAGTGGCTGCGCCACTTCCTTCCAGACTAATAGGGTTTATCAATTCTCCACTTCCGCTAAGCGAGACTTACCTGCGGTGCTTCCAGTGCTTAATAGGCGTGGCGAGAGGAGCGACGCAAGAACCGGTTGAAGAGTGTTGCAAGTGGCTGCGGGAGTGCCACGCCAAGACCCTCAGCTGTTTGGACGCCCAGAAGACCAGTGACGATCCAATCTGGACCTGTCGGGAAACATTGGAGTCTGTAGTTAATTATGTTGAGGTAAGGAAACTTTCATTTTGTTTCATTTGCAATTTTAAAAAAATTCAAGCTAAATCAATTCTATAGACATGCATACATACATATTACGTCTAACAGAAAGTTCTGTCCGTTTTTTAATTAAAAGAAAATTATAAGATACATTTTCAATGCGTTTATTACCATTTACTGAACAATATAATTTCCATTGTTACTAATGATGTCTTGCCAGCATGGTGGTAATTTGTGAATTCCGTTTCTGTAGAATAACTCATCTTTGAAGGTGAAAAACTCAAGCAGTGCTTGGCTGACATCTGCTTCATTTTTTTCCTTCAAAAATTTTTGCAGGGAGAGAAACAGATGATAATCGGATGGTGCTAGGTCCGGAGAGTATGGTGGATGTGACAGAATTTCCCAGTCTAGTTCTGCAATTTTCTGGCGAATTGCCAAAGCAGCATGTGGCCTGGCGTTGTCGTGGTGCAGTATGATTAGCTTCCTGCACCACAACAACGTATTATTCGGATCCGTTCAGCCTTTTTCCACGTCTATGTTTCACTCCCATGCATCAAAGTTTTACATACATACGAACATACCATCATGCCGTCTCCCTGTCGGGGGAGACAGAGAGTGCTAGACTATCACATCACATATTTCGCCTCCTCTCCCTACATTCAACTCCTTTGATTTCTCTTACCTTTTACATTTCCTTCTTTCAAAATATAATTCACTTGATCCTCCCATATTTTCCTTGGTCTTCATTTACCAAGTCTTCAACTTACATTTGCGCTGTATATTTATTTTGTTAATCTTTCTTCATGATGCCTAAAGTGGGTTTCACGAGAGTTTGCACTGCTGGTCTAGGGTGACCATATTTTAATTTATTTTGTAATATATTATTATATAATTTTAAATATTGTCTATCTAATATTTTACATTCCAATAAAATACTTACTTACCATAATAATAATATAATATCAGATTATGGTATGTACCTAATGACAATTATGAAATCAATGGTCAATAAAAAATCTAATTATTTATTCAATAGGCAAAGAAAACACAATTAACACTAATAAATTTTAAGACCAATTAAAAATGACTTATAACTAGGTATGTATGTATTGTAAAAATAAATAAATGAGCCTAACACTGATTCAAAAAATTATTATTATTATATTTTTCCTCACTAAGTGTTTACATGGATATGCAATGCAAAAGTGGATAGCTTACCATTTCTTTAGTTTGTCCACACAACGCTCTTCATTTTCCTAAATTCGTAACTTCAGACATTATGGTCACCGTATTTTTATTCAAATAAACGGATCACATCAACCAATCACGGCAAAGTTGAATACTAATGGATCACATCAACTAATCACGGCAAAGATATTTACTAATACATTGATACATTTTGTATGTTACGCACTAAGCTTCTCAATGTATTAAAAAGTGCAAACTCTCATGAAACCCACTCTACTTGGTGAAGAGTGCTACAGAATTTATGATGTACGTATTTGAGAGGGTTTTTTTTTCGAACAATAATCAGTTTTGAAATAAAAATATATGGGTTGATTTGTTTGTTTTATTAAGCAAAATAAAAATATCTGTATTATTTATTTTTTAGGTTATATCTGTGGCATGTCTAGTAGCGGGATTCTGTTCAGAGCTGCTGACATGCCGGAGTTCCCGAAGCAAGGGGGGCCGGCGTGGTGGTGGCGGTGTCGGTGGGAGTGCCCCGCCTGCTCTGGTCTCTTGCCTTACCCAATGCTGCGAGGAGGCTGCGTCATCAGTCACCTCCTGGCAGATAATCTTCTCTGCGGGGGACCTGGTGGAGGAGTTCGCAAAGCTCTGGGACCCGGCCGAATTCCCCGAGGGTCCTATCGCCTGCCATATCAAGGAGAGTCACACCAAGTCTACTACGACTATTGCGCAGACTCTCAAAGACAAAATCAAATTCCTGTCATTCTCTCACTAAAGTTGAGCTTAAAACGTGCGCCACTGACACTCTGACAGAGTAAGCCAACAAAAATGTATTAGGCAACAATTAATGAACAATTTCTGATAAATAAATAAATGCAGCAAATTTTTGTCTACAGTCTGTCAAAAAAGAGTTGGAAAATAAATTAGGGCGCTGTGATCGCCTGATTGGCAACACCGTAGTTGTGTATAGCTGATTGTAAAAATGGATTAATCCACAAAAAAAAAAATTGTCGGAAAAATAAACACTAGCCGTTTTGATGAACTTACCTATAATATAAAATTTAATATAAAAAGAGTATAAATGGTATTTCACTATATTCCGTTGAATTTCTGAGTTAACAAAATCATTTTGCTTAAGCTAATTAAGGAAAATTTGAAATAAATTTTGAAAGTTTTTTTAGGTTCGAATCTGTTGGCGAATGGCACAGATATTGAAATTGTCCAATTCTTTTTTATGGCCACCCTTCCTTTTTTTGCCTGGAGTTGTGAATTTTACCCCATTTTCTTCGTATTCTTTAATACACCGTCTTACCGTGCTTTTTGATTTACCTGTAAATAGAAAAAACATTAATGCTGATATAAATAATAATTTATTAAATAACATTTACAAAACGATCCATTAAATAACACGACATATTCGTGTTATATTATGGTAACATAACCTTTATGTTCGTAATATAACTTTTATGATAAAAATATAAATCTCATAAAATTTCTCAAAAATGTGGGTTATACCATTTGTCCAAGCAGCTGTCAAACTATGTACTCGTAAACATAACCTCAGAAATGATAACTTTTTAACAAAAATCAACTCGAAATATATGTGAATGATTTCTAAACTTTAAAGATTTTTTATAATTATTTAAAAAAACATAAATACATACCAGTCATACTAGCAGTTTGCGCATAAACGTAATAAACAAATGTGACATGACAGCCAATTTTGGTGTTGCCAAGCTATAATTTTTTTAGTTCCAATTTAATTAATTTCTGCTCTTTGTTGACAGACTGTACATGGCAATATTTAAAAATTCACATCAAATATAAAACTAAATTCATCACAATTTTTGTTATTATCAGAAATTTAACAAATACCGTATATATTATCTCTGGATAATACTTGTGTGTCAATATTGTGAAACAAGTGTCTGTGATGGGTTCCAATTAATTACTCACAATGTGATTGTGATTTACAATGCAAGTTTTCTTCAAAGATAATGTTTCGCCTTATCTATGCTTGTTAACCTACCTACTTAGATTGTCAGTGGCACTCTTTAGATCTTTCGAAGTTCTTTGATAACTTCAAGTCATGGTGTTTGGGTCTCAAGTTATGGTTCAAGTCATTACCGATAAGTACAGAGAGGCCTTCTTGGACATCACACTTTCCTGCCATTGAAACCTCGATTGTCCAACTGTTCTCCTGGAACTGGTGCTTGGTTTTACTCTATATATTTAATTTTAAAATGACATTTCAATGTTAGAAAATGTGTTTGTGAACTAAGACTAAGAGAGTGTATTATTGTGTATAAAAATTTCACCAAATTTGGCTGTTGGGAATTACATTAAATGATTATGTAAATAATCTTTCAATTGACTCATTAATCGGCAGAAGATTTTCCAATCGTAGTTTATCTCTGATATTGTTACTGTTTATATTTGACTACTAAATATTCTTTGTCGGGATCTCAATGCTGAGGAACAACGTGACCCACAAATTGTTGAGCATATTCACGTAGTTTTATTTAAAAAAAAGTGTTTCACATTGTCTTCCTCACCGCAGTAGATGTTATAGGAATTGTATACATGTTGTATACATTGTGAGCCTTGCTGCCAACACAGTATTTTGAGGTGTAGTACTAGGCCCCAAATGAAATGTTCACTTGTGGATGTTAAGTGGGAATAGAAATGTTTGTAGAAATGATTTTGAATTTATTAATGTAGATACGAGTTGGAAGGATTAGAAGAGAGGGTAGGGAAAGCACAGAAGTAGAAGTGACCAGCCTCTGTGCCCCTCCGCCAAGTAAAGCTGCGGGCCCACGCAGTTTCTGACCGGGTGTGGCCGCTGTCCGTCCACTGACAGCTACTTGTAGCCAAAGGTGAAGGGTTCAAGATGTCGGCGGATCAGGGGTTGAATACTTTCTAGATGACCCTAGACTGACCAGTACTTTCCTCAAGGTGTTACTGCTGAACACCTTGTTACACCTCCAATGCTGAATAACTTTAATAATAAATGATTGCCGAATAATTTCTTTTAAAATCACACCGGTGTTAAAAAAACTTTATAAAATCTCACCCAACAATTAACTGTCACAAACTGTGTAATTGTTCACTGGTCGGTTGAAGTCTTGCACCACAATGTTTTGATTTGCATTACCAAAGACAGACTGGAACACAGGATATTGATAAATTGTGGCATCTGGCTCAAGAAAGCAATGTTTTTTAGATAAGGCACTAAAAATAATTTATCACATTGTTCAATAATTTCTTTTGAAGGTGAGAGCATACACTTACTGACACTATCGGTGCAATTAAGGCACTCCGGGCTCACTTATTTTCGAATCCATCCAAAGAAATTCGGAATACAGCGGCAATGAGAGTTTCGAGCACTTACAATAGTTTATATGAATGCCTACAGACGTTAGTTGGATGAGGTCTTTCAGAGTGTTATAAGTGACTGGCCTAGAGTAGAATCTTGATCATAACGTGAGCACATGAGTCAGTCTTGGTTTGCAATCATAACGTGAGCACATGAGTCCGTCTTGGTTTGCAATCATAACGTGAGTCCGTCTTGGTTTGCAATCATAACGTGAGCACGTGAATCCGTCTTGGTTTGCAAACATAACGTGAGCACATGAGTCCGTCTTGGTTTGCAATCATAACGTGAGCACATGAGTCCGTCTTGGTTTGCAATCATAACGTGAGTCCGTCTTGGTTTGCAATCATAATGTGAGCACGTGAATCCGTCTTGGTTTGCAATCATAATGTGAGCACATGAGTCCGTCTTGGTTTGCAATTATAACGTGAGCACATGAGTCCGTCTTGGTTTGCAATCATAACGTGAGTCCGTCTTGGTTTGCAATCATAACGTGAGCACATGAATCCGTCTTGGTTTGCAATCATAACGTGAGCACATGAGTCCGTCTTGGTTTGCAATCATAACGTGAGCACGTGAGTCCGTCATGGTTTGCAATCATAACGTGACTCCGTCTTGGTTTGCAATCATAATGTGAGCACATGAGTCCGTCTTGGTTTGCAATCATAACGTGAGCACATGAGTCGGTCTTGGTTTACAATCATAATGTGAGCACATGAGTCCGTCTTGGTTTGCAATCATAACGTGAGCACATGAGTCCATCATGGTTTGCAATCATAACGTGAGTCCGTCTTGGTTTGCAATCATAACGTGAGCACATGAGTCCGTCTTGGTTTGCAATCATAACGTGAGCACGTGAATCCGTCTTGGTTTGCAATCATAACGTGAGCACATGAGTCCGTCTTGGTTTGCAATCATAACGTGAGCATGTGAGTCCGTCATGGTTTGCAATCATAACGTGAGTCCGTCTTGGTTTGCAATCATAATGTGAGCACATGAGTCCGTCTTGGTTTGCAATCATAATGTGAGCACATGAGTCGGTCTTGGTTTACAATCATAATGTGAGCACATGAGTCCGTCTTGGTTTACAATCATAACGTGAGCACATGAGTCCGTCTTGGTTTGCAATCATAACGTGAGCGCGCACGGCTTTCACAAATATTGAAATTATTGTGAATTTTCATTAAGTTGTCGCTTCGATTTGACTATGGGATTCCATGATGATTTGACGTGAAATCCATTGTATCTATTAATATTGTTTGACTACGAACAAGCCCTGAATATGAAATTGCAACATTTTCGTAACCTCAACATCATAAGTCAATCCACGTAGTATAACACTTCGGAAAACCTTATCCAACTGACACAAAGAATGATGAAAGCCTAAAAACTGCCTATAAGTCGTGTTCAACACGGAACGTGTTTAAAAATACCATATTTTTCCTCTAATAAAATAGTTAATGATGAACCATAGACAATGGCACTCAAACACCGTTAATAAATTATTAAATTATATTTAAATGACTGAAATGGAAAAAAGGGATTTGATTTTAGATAGGTACTAAACAATTGGATACAGTGCTTCAAAAGTGGCTTCAAAATATTAATATAACAAAACTGTGAATTGTGTTACGAATTTGTCATCTTACAAAACCCAAATATCATGTTTTAATACGTTATATATATAAAGACTTGAATCAATTATGTATATAAATATTTACTTACGTACATAGATTAAATAAGAAAATATTGATTGTGAATGACCGGTTCACTTTTTTTGTACATTTCTCTTTGTTTTAATATGAGACTGGTCAAAATATTATCATATTTGACTATGTACAGTGCAATATTTCTATAGTAGCAACTTTTATTTACTCTTTCACTAGGATGCTTAATTACAGCTTGTCTGATATGTTCGAAAACGTGACCTGTCAAAATAACTCTTAACCGTAAACAGCCTTCATATATATAATAAATCAGTCAATACAGCTCACATCACTGCGATGTTATATGATATGTTGTTCGAAAAGTAGTTTTATACGTCTCGGATAGATGTCATTAGGACGAAATTTTCTAATTTCATTCCAAATGTGCTGAACGTATATTATTATGAAAGGTAATAGTCGAGTGCATTTTTTAAACTATTTTTTAACCATACGGCTTGACCGGTTTTTTTTTATGTCATTAACCTTTCCCTTCCTGTGTTAAAAAAATCCGCGCGTTCCAGTGCTGCGTATTCAATACACATGTAAAAATGAGCGGTTTTAAATCGGAAAAATAAGAATATTCATAGTCAATCGCTTAAATTAATTAAATTTGAAGTAAAAAGTGGTAATAATTGAAATTTAATTGCTGAAAACATGGAAAAAAAGATCGACCGACGTTCACAAAACGAACGAAGTGACCACCTCAAACGAAAGCCCGAAAGCTACTAAGACATGTGTATGTTATACCTCGAAGGAAAAAACAATTGGGAACTGAGATTCTATTTCTTGCGTTCCCATATACCGAAGTAGAGTGAGACGTGAATAGTGTCGCTTCCTCACCCATAGCGGTTTTTTAGAATAAATATACTTATATCATACAATGGCACACGTTTGATTGTATTGGTGAATTTATTCCTGATTTTCACAAAATATCTCTGATGTGGCCGATAAGTGTTAATTATTATCAATATTATTTTTTCATTCAATGCGTAAATGCATTACGGAGGAATACCTTAAATCTGAACCCAGTATTTATTATATTTATAGAGATATTAAAGTGTTTAGAAGCAATGTGTACTAGTTACACATCACAGGGAAGGAAGGGTTAAGATGCGTATAAGATTTCTTACATTGACAACAAGTTTTTAGACTAGCAACTAATAGAATTTGCCGTATTTTCTTATAACTGTCTCACGTACTAATGCTTGATTAAGGTGACAGTGGGGTGGGTTGCCATTCTCGTTGTAGCTTTGAAGATATTTTTTCGTCGTATTTGATGGATTTTTATTTTCGTAGAAGCATCGTCTGTGTCCCCTTACTGAATGGTGATATTAAGCATAAAGAAGTCATTTAGTGCGATGGGTGAGAATTTTTAAGTTATAGGGAGATTGTTTTTTCCGCCGAGACGACCCCTTGTCATTCCACATAAAGAAGTAAATCTTTGTAATGGAAGAAAAATATGAATCTGACAATAAGGAAGTATATTTCTATGCTATAAATTTTTATTTAAAAAAATGCTCCATTAACAGGAATAAACAAACTCCTCCCCTTTTTTTGACAGCCCTGTAAATTATACAGGGTGGCGCAGAGGAAACACATGTTTTTTGAATAGCTAGTATTTTGCAAAGAGAGGAATCACGTGTTTTTCATTTAAGCGTAACATTGTTTATTTTCAAGATAATATTTTGATGAATACAGGTAAATGAAGTAATAATATTGCACCTTGAAATTAATTGTGAAAAATAATGTCAGGCAAGTGTTGCCCTTCTGTTTAATGCCACTCGCTGTATAGTATACTGATGGTGGATTGGTGAAAACGATCGACTATAAGATGAACACTGACACATTTATTAATGTTGAACAGAAGATGATTTTGCTCACTCCAGGAGACTGGGGAGTCTAGGTCCTGTTGCAACTCTGTATATTACGTCATACTTCTCAATCGCTTTACCGGTTGGGAATATATTACGTCGTGTGGTGTATACGGTTGGGAATATATTACGTTATACTTCTCAATCGCTTTACCGGTTGGGAATATATTACATCGTGTATTGTATACGGTTGGGAATATATTACAATATATTACGTTATACTTCTCAATCGCTTTACCAGTTGTATACTGGTTGGGAATATATTACGTCGTGTATTGTATATGGTTGGGAATATATTACAATATATTACGTTATACTTCTCAATCGCTATACCGGTTGTATACTATAATATACCGGTTGGGAAGCTCTGCGCTAGACGTTTGTAAGTTTTGTTGCCTATATGTGTACAGTAGTATGACGAACTGAGTTACATGCCTATTCGAATGTTTCTAAAGCACACACGCTCAATCATTGGACCTGAAGATTATGTCGTCTCATGGCCAAGTTCTTAAATATGTGGGTATCACCGATTTGGGTATATTAACCTTTCCTTCCCTGTGTTGGGTATCTTCTACACGTTGCTTCTAATAACCATCAATATCTCTATAAATATTATAAATACAAGGTTAAGATTTTAAGTATTCCTCCATAATATATTTACGCATTGATTTAAAAAATAATATTAATAATAATCAGAGTTTATCGACTATATCGTGGGTATTTTGTGAAGATCGAAAACAAATTCGCATTTAAACGCTGGAGTGCCTCGACCTTGGGTCTTGACGATAGGTGAAGAGTATGCGGGAAGCGCGACACTATATTCGCATCTCACTTTTGCATACTCCACTGAATTGCGAGGAGCTCAATTGTCTCAATCGTCGCAAGCGTAAGCCACGCCGGGGTAAGTCACTGATGCTCCGCGCCGCAGTAGCTTCTGAGCTTGCAAATAGATTAGACCTACGCCCGTTCCGTGAGCGTTGCCAGATGGTTTTTTAATGTTTTCAGCAAATAAATCTCAATTATTATAATTTTTAACTTCAATTATAATTAATTAAGGGGATTATCTATGAATGTTCTTATTTTTCCGATTTAAAATAGCTAATTTTTGATCGCGTACTCACTACCCAACACCGGAGCGCGCATTTCAATTTTAGCACCGTAAGGGAAGGGTTAAGAATACTGTATGAAGGAATGGGAGTCTCATCCCTGAAACGTAAATATGTAAATATATTTGACTGCCCTTGTTGCTGGGATGAAAAGACTGGATAGATGGGGGTGATTAGAAGCTGAGTTGACACGTTCACTGCCGACCTAATTGTAGAGAATTACACCCATATCGAAAATGATTTCTTAACTGGTAGTGTCTGTATTGGTAGGCTATTTTACTTATATCAGGTCTGTAAATATGAAACCCGAATTTACTCATAGATGGCTCTAGTTGTCAATGTAGTGACTGTCAAACTACGTCATTGGCGCCTTTTTCTTGTGTTTACATTTGTCAAAAACTTTTAATTCGCAACAATACAAGTTTAATACAACTACACATGTTTTCATAGCATTGAACATGTCTGTTTTTGTGCCTGAAAACTACGATTTGCGGACAGCATTGATTTTCTGTTACCATTTGAAGAAAACTGCTGCAGAATCGCATCGAATGCTTGTCGAAGCTTACGGTGAGCATGCTCTTGGTTAATCACAGTGCCTTTGAGTGGTTTAAAAAATTCAAAAGTGGCGATTTTGACGCGAGAAACGAAGAACGTGGAAGACCACTGAGAAAGTTTGAAGACGCCGAATTGTGAGCATTGTTGGATGAGGATGACATTCAAATGCAACAACAACTCGCGGATCAATTAAATGTCGGTGATGTTTTTTTCATGTTTCGAGCAATTAAATTTCAATTATTTTCACTTTTGACTTCTAATTTAATTAATTTAAGCGATTGGCTATGAATATTCTTATTTTTCCGATTTTAAATCGCTCATTTTTACAAGTGTATTGATGTGTATTGAATACACAGCACCGGAACGTGCGGATTTTTTTTAGCACAGGAAGGGAAAGGTTAAGGTTGATGTGTTGAATAAGATCGCTGTGAGATGTTTGGACATGTATAACGAATGAATAATGAAACATTAATAAAATAAATATACAGTGCAAATATGAATTAAAGGTGCGGTCGAGGAAGACCAAGTAATGTATTTGAATCAAATGGAATGTATTAAATTTGAATCAAATGAATAATACGGAATATATTTGAATAATATGGAATGTATTTGTATTTGAATCAAATGGAATGTATTTGAATCAAATGACTAAGTAATGTATTTGAATCAAATGAGTAATATTTGTAAATAAAGAAATGTTAAAAAGAGATGGTTTTGTATGAGGCCTTCTACATTCATTCACCTGTATAAATGTAGAATAGGCGAATGATGTGTGTCAAGATAAGGATGTTTCTGTCTACCTGACAGGGAGATGGTGTGATGGTACATATTGAATAATTACTTTGAAAATGGCCAGTGCTGTAAATAATTTGTATTGTAATTAAATATTTTCGTTATTTATTCACAGTTTGTATTTAATATAAATAAAAACACAAATTAGAAACATTCTGTTATACATAAACTATGTTGACGTATCACCTGTTGAGAATCATAGTGGCGAAACTCATAGGGTTTTTCAAATTGAGAGCTTTTTTAAATTCTTGGATAAAACACAGATGGCGTCACGAACTTGCCTGGGTCTTGTGACATTTGAGAAGTGTAATGTATGGCATTTATATAAATAGAGTCGTATACAATACAACAACGCGTTTAAATTGATAATTATTTTATATATTGTAATCTCCGGAAACGGTGATGTTAATTGGCCACCAAGATCATGTGATCTGACGCCGTTGGACTATTTTCTCTGGGGTTACGTGAAAAGCCAGGTCTATAAGAATGACCCCCGATCAATTCCTGAGCTGAAGGACGAAATTATTCGCGTTATCGGTGAGTTAGAAATGTAATTATGCCAAAATGTCATTGAAAATTTTGACAAAAGAGTGGACATCTGTGGAGCTGTAAGAGGTGGACATTTGGCAGATATTGTTTTTAAATGGCATACATTATACTTCAATGACCAATAAAAAGTTTTTTGAAATCAAAGCAAATTGTGTGTTTTATTCAAGAATTAAAAAATTTTTTATAAAAAAAACCGCTCAATTTGAAAGACCCTACACATATTACCCGTGACGAATATAACAGACGGCTCTATACAATGTTGAGATTTGTAATGATTGTCATTGTTGTCACCGGAGAAAACTACTCATATGTAAGCCAATTTGTGATAAGCATATCCTGTTGTATAAAAGACAAGAGCTTCAGTTCTTGCAGTTGGTCTGCGTCTTCTTTTTCCACTGTGTCCCTGATAAATAACAATAATTCTTCATTGTTTGACTCGATTAGCTGCTATTTGTTTAACTCGATCTGCTGTTATTTGTTTGACTCGATCAGCTGCTATTTGTTTGACTCGATCAGCTGCTATTTATTTGACTCGATCAGTTGATATTTATTTGACTCAATCATTTGTTTGACTCGATCAGCTGCTATTTGTTTGACTCGATCAGCTGATATTTGTCTGACTCGATTAGCTGCTATTTGTTTGACTCGATCAGCTGCTATTTATTTGACTCGATCAGCTGATATTTATTTGACTCAATCATTTGTTTGACTCGATCAGCTGCTATTTGTTTGACTCGATTAGCTGCTATTTGTTTGACTCGATCAGCTGCTATTTGTTTGACTCGATTAGCTGCTATTTGATTGACTCGATTAGCTACTATTTGCACCCAGTTGTGCAGAGCATTTATGTCATGCCGTACATCCATATATCTGTTGCGCTGCCCTCTGTCAGCTCACTCAAGTAGATATTTCTTGAAGTCAACCATGTGAAGTACATATCCAGACTAATGCAGATGAGCATGTGACACTAAAATGTCTTTGCTACAACAGTTTGCTCTGCTCAAAACTTCATTGTTTTCTGCTGTTGACATTTTTCGAGTCCTTGAACATGTCGGCTTTTGCAGTGTCAAGATACTTGAAGAATGCAATTTGCATGAATAAAATTGTGAAGATTGAAAACAAGATAAAAATGCATAAAACATGTGGCTGATAATAAACTTAAGTTATTGAAACCAAAGCTGATATCTCCAGAACAAAGATAGATTTCAAAACTTCGGAAATAAAGATCCTGCAGCATATCTCGGCGAATTACTTGCTAAGAGAATTAGTAATACTGAAATAAGAAAAATAAATTATACCGAAAACATTATACGATGTGGTAGATATACCGTATTGACCCGACTATAGGGCGACCCTGATTATAAGGCGACCCCTATTTTTTAATCTGCTTTTTGGAGATAAAAACATTTCCGTCACCATTATTATATATCATGAAAAATAAAACGCATAAATTTTTACGAAAAATCTGCAATCTATGTAAAATTATCTTCTGATATATTTTCATTTCTTGCAATTTTGCGAGTTTTCAACTGCGATGCTTCTCTTGTTATGGGGAACCCCTTTCCGCGTATTTCCATGACGTAGTCTGCTACCTTCCTGTAAATCGATTCAAATAGTTCTTTCTTAGCCCCCCGGAATGCTTTTCTTGAGGAATGTGCATTTTTAAGTAAACGCCAACGTCTAACATTTTCCGTGATACCAAATTGTCTGGCAGTCGCACAGTTGTTGGTTGTTTCTGCAGCATGCACCACCATAACCTTAAAATTGGAATCATAGCTTCTGCGTATTCCTTGATTCACTTGATTGTTTCGAGCTCCTCGGTCTTTCAATATGGTCAGTCATAATATTTTTTTAGGTAGCAAAGATGCAAAACGAAGCGCAGTACAAAAAAAAACACCTCAAAAACTGTCAGAAATGACTACGCAAATGGCTATGTATAAACAATGACGCCTTTTGAACGCTCTCATTACAATGTTTGTGACTCGAATATAAGGCGACCCCCCCTATTTACGTGTCGTCTTTTTAAATAAAAACCTCGCCTTATAGTTAGGCTAATACGATAAAAGACACAACTGGTGCGAACACGTGACAAGATTGGACGGCATAAAGATTCCTCGTACCTTTCTTCAGTATAACTCCTATGGCTGTCAACCACTCAAAAAATTGACAGGCAGCTTGTAGTCCACATTCTAGAGACAGTAAAATATAAAAGATCATGGGAGAAGAGGAAGATTTACTTATTTTATCAGACTTGTGCCCATAGGACCAGGGCCGGCCTATGGCAGATACAAAGGGTACAGCTCCACCTAGCCTAGCACTTAACGAGACCTGATAATTGAAAAAAATGGAGTTTATCTAGTTAAGGGGGTATTCTACCCTAGAAATTTGAAAAAATCTTTTTTTTTTGCATATACTTAAAGTTTTTTTTTCCATATACTTAGACCTTTAAGAATATGTTCTCAAAAGGAAATTTTAAAATACTCAATATTTGCGAAGTTATAGCTATAAATGAGGCAGCAATTACGCCGCACCGGAATGACTCGGGCAATAATCTCAAAACTTTAAACGCCTTTTTCTCGAAAATACTTTTTTCGACCTGGTCGACATAAAATCTCAAATTCTTTCCAACCGATTGCCTTCAAATTTAGTATGAAACTTCGATAAATGTTTTTACATCGTCCCTACCTTATAAAATTCTAAACTATTTCTTATCAAGAAACTTACATAGTATGATTTTTGTTTCAGATTTACGTAAGGGTTCCAATCATGTCGACCAGCTCACCTTTTTTTTTTTACGACAAAGTATAACAACTGATAACATCTTGAATTTTCAATTTTTTTTTCGTACATTCTCAAATCATGAATAAACAAACTGTCAAAAAATGTATTGTAAAAATATTTTTTGTTTTTTTTTTAATTTAGTCCGCTCGAAACGCCCGAAATTCACGTCTCGTCAGAATAGAATATGCTCTTAATTATGTCACAGCCTATTTCAACTAAAAAGTCTCTAATTCTTGTTTGTATATATTGAAATGCTTTATGCTTTTTTTACGTGTCGGTCAATTGTACTGGCGCCGTGTTTTCTGTTCATCTTATTACCATTATGTAGTCAACAATTTATGCCTTTTGAGTTTTTATCTTAATTTACGCTCGGTATTTCGGTATGAATGAGTGAATGAATTGAGGATCAACAATAGCAATCTATAAAGTGTGACAGTGTCATTATATAGTGAAATAACTATTAGGTCAACCCTTTAAAAAAGTCCTGAATTCATAGTCCAGCCTAAATACTAATTTCTTACCAAAATTTCATATTTTGTGTTCAAAATCATACGTTTCAAACTTTAAAGTGAGGTAATGAAACCACGTATCTCCTTTATTTAAGATAGTTAACCTTTCCCTTCCTGTGTTAAAAAAATCCGCCCGTTCCGGTGCTGTGTATTCAATACACATCTAAAAATGAGCTATTTAAAATTGGAAAAATAAGAATATTCATAGCAAATTGCTTAAATTAATGAAACTTGAAGTCAAACGTGATAAATAATTGAAATTTAATTGCTGAAAACATGAAAAAAACATCGGCCGACGTTCACAAAATGGGCAAAGCGACCACCTCAAATGAATTCCCGAAAGCTACTGAAGTGAGAGAAGCGAGCGAACTGAGATTCTATTTCTTGCGTTCCCATATACCGAAGTAGAGTGAGACGTGAATAGCATCGCTTCCTCACCCATAGCGGTTTTTTTTAAATGAATATACCTACGTCACACACTGGCACACGTTTGGTTGTATTGTTGAATTTATTCCCGATTTTCACAAAATATCTCTGATGTGGCCGATAAGTGCTAATTATTATTAATATTATTTTTTTCATTCAATGCGTAAATGTATTACGGAGGAATACCTAAAATCTGAACCCAGTATTTATTATATTTATGGAGATATTAAAGTTTTTAGAAGCAATGTGTACTAGTTACACATCACAGGGAAGGAACAATGTGTACTGGTTACACATCACAGGGAAGGAAGGGTTAAGATAGTTAGTCAATTTTACTTAGTATACTTTATGTTTCGTATCTGTATCGGGGATTTGGATGTGTTAACCCTTTGCACTCCTTAATTATTATTTTTTACCTACCACCAACTCCTTAATAAATTTACAAAATAGACAAAAAAAAGAAGTCTCAATGAAGTGTTGTATTGGAACAGTGTAGAGTGCATAATTTTTTTTTGTTTATAAAGGGTCTTTCAAATTGAGCCGTTTTTTTAATTCAAATTTTTTAAATTCTTAAATAAAACACAATTTGCTTTGATTTAAAAAACTCATTCCGTACATTAATACTTTCTGCCTTACTACAAAAGCCCCCACAAAGTCTTCTTTGTTAAGCTGGTCAAACACCGCCTGCGATTCAGCTACAAGTTCCGTCTCAAAAGCCTCTTTGAGTCTCAGATGCTGTTTTTCCTAGTTTTAACCCTTCCCTTACGGTGATAAAAATGAAACGCGTGTTCCGGTGTTGGGTAGTGAGTACGCAATAAAAAATTTGCGATTTTAAATCGGAAAAATAAGAACATTCATAGATAATCCCCTTAATTAATTATAATTGAAGTTAAAAATTATAATAATTGAGATTTATTTGCTGAAAACATTAAAAAACCATCTGGCACCGCTCACGGAACGGGCGTAGGTCTAGTCTCGTTGCCAGCTCAACAGCTACTGTAGCGCGGCAGGGTTGGGGGCTAACTCGGGCGTCGCTTACACTTGCGAGGTGGAGACAATTGCGCTCCTCGCTATTCAGTGACGTATGCAAAAGTGAGATGATAATATAGTGTCGCGCTTCCCGCATACTTTTCACCTATCGTCAAGACCCAAGATCGAGGCACTCACAGCGTTGAAATGCGAATTTGTTTCCGATATTCAGAAAATACTTACGATGTAGTCGATAAATTCTGATTATTATTAATATTATTTTTTAAATCAATGCGTAAATATATTATGGAGGAATACCTAAAATCTTAACCTTGTATTTATTATATTTATAGAGATATTGATGGTTATTAGAAGCAACGTGTAGAAGATACCCAGCACAGGGAAGGAAAGGTTAAACAAAATTTGATGTTTGCACTCTGTTCGAATTTTGCATTCATCTTGGCAATCATAGATGTTTCAAAATACGTGTTAACAAAATTGCCTGCGATACATATGGATGCACACAGTACAAAAATTGACAGACTGAGTCACAAGGTTTAACGTAACTGACGACTAGAAGCATTAGTCTATACCACTCACTATCCCGGCGAAATAACTTCTGTCCAGTTTTATATTAATCATTCCTCGTATAAGATCTTTCGGAGTATTGTACCGCACAATTTGGATTAGGCTAAGGCCACACCAAAGTGCTTCGCTAGGTGCTACGTGACTAATAGACTAGGTGACTTCATGCTTGGCCACACCAAAGTGCTTCGCACAAATTCATTTAACATTTGGGAGCAGTTGTGTCAACAAACGATGCCACTCTCAAAACTAACCAATTTCATTACGACTTACCTTATCTTTATTTACTTCCTGTGCAACTTCATTCTAAAGTGATTTTATTACAGGTACATTTTTGTATAATTTGCTCGATGGGTTCCACAAAGGCTCCCTTTTATACACAGCTGTTATTAAAACTTCCGCCATCTTGTAAAAATCACTTGGTAACACAATAAAATTAACCAACACGTCTGTTCGCTAGGAGACTCACTAGGTAACTAATCGTCATGTAGTGTGGTGCGAAGAGTGCAGTGTCGCCATTTAGATAGTATGCGGTCCGTTGGTTCGCTAGGATATGTCACCTAGCTCGCAGCGTAGCTCTAAGCATCAAGCGAGGCTCCTACCTGTGTGGCCGAGGCTTTATGGTACTGACTTATGGCACCATCACAATTTTCGAATTCAACTTCATGATGTAATCAGCAAGTGTAAGTATTGTTACCAGACTGGGAACCTTTTTTTTGGGTACATCGTTGAATCGAAAGTAAGTTTTTTTAGTTAAATCTTTGGTAAGGCGCTTGACTATCCTTGGTAGGTAATCAAGCGCCTTACCGACTAAACCACAGAGCTCATTTACATACTAATTTCTTCAGTAAAAAATATTGGGTACTAACATAAGTTGTGTCCATTTATTTCCAATTTAAAAATGAGCACCATAAGTAAAACAAAATGGTAAAGGTTATACGTCATTGGAAAGAAAATTTTCTGCTCTACAAGATATTGTGTTTGTTTTTTCGTTACATATATTATTTTATTTGATTACAAACCTTCAAAATGGAATGTCAAGTAGACGAAGGTGAGCATTTTCGACACCAAGGGATCTTCATGAATAATATGGTTTATGCAGTCCTCATTGAAGTCCACTGGTCGTCCGGAACGCTCCATGTCTTTCAGGTCGAAATTACCGTCTTTGAAATGCGAAAACCATCGACGAGATGTCCTTTAATTCGTAGCATCTTCACCGTACACTTCGCAAATATCGCGAGCAGCTTTGGCAGCTTTATTCCCTCGATTGAACGCGAACAGAAGAGGAGGTGTCGAAACACTCTCACTTTCGTCTATTTGACATTCCATTTTAAAGGCTTGTAATCAAATAAAATAATATATGTAACACAAAAGCAAACGCAATATTGTAGAGCAGAAAATTTTCTTTCGAATGACGTATAAACCTTTACCATTTTGTTTTACTTTTGGTGCTCATTTTTAAATTTGAAAAAAAAAATGGACACAACTTATGTTAACACCCAATACTTAAGATTTAGTGTCAAAGTCGGACTATGAATTCGATTTTTAATATTTTTCATTTATTACATTTACAATTTATTACATTCACAGTTTATCGCATTTACAATTTATCACATTTACAATTTAGTTCTACAAAATAAATATTGAAAAAAATTGACGTAGCAAAATAGATAGGAACAATGAAGTCAACTTTAGTTTAATTTATTGATTTGTTTTAGAAATATATTTTATTTTAATCACTTTTGTAAAATATTTTGATTGTTTTTATGTGATTTTTTTTTATAATCAAATATAAAAATATATTTAAAAGGTCTTTTATTTTAGAACATAATTGTCATTGAATACTACCTGAGTTGCCAGGGGTTTTAATTAAATCATAATTTATTTTTGAACATAATTGTCATTGAATACTACCTGAGTTGCCAGGGGTTTTAATTAAATCATAATTTATTTTTGAACATAATTGTCATTGAATACTACCTGAGTTGCCAGGGTTTTTAATTAAATCATAATTTATTTTACTTTGTTATGTATAATGTTGCTAGATACCCGTATCTGAGCTCCGAAATCTTTCCTATATATTATTTATAGTTAAGGTATTAACATTGTGGAGGTTTAAAAACATTAATTTGTTTTATCAAACACTGTTTATTCCACTTTTTGTAACGGTATAACCCTACCGGTTTCAAGGCTTTCACTTCATCATCAGGGTAGTACAAACAAAACTGAATACTGTTCGAACTGGCACCGATATACACTTTTCTAACAGTCAACATTCGGGTTGAGGACTGGGGTGGAGGGAGGGAGGAGACAATCTCGACGAGCAGCGGAGAGATTCTTGGAATATATGTGTTTGCCAAATGACATTGGACAGACTAAAGGCCCTAGAAATTTCTAAGTCAGTGCATCAAGGTGAACATCTGGCAAACACATATATTCCAAGAATCTTCTCTATACACATATATTCCAAGAAGAGATTGTCTCCTCCCTCCCTCCACCCCAGTCCTCAACCCGAATGTTGACCGTTAGAAGTGTGTATGTCGGTAACAGTTCGAACAGAATTCAGTCTTGCTTGAGCTGTCCTGATGATGAGGGGAAAGCCTTGAAACCGGTAGGGTTATACCGTTACAAAAAGTGGAATAAACAGTGTTTGATAAACAAATTACAATGTCTTTCCTATATTCTTGTATGGCACTAAAACAGATAATAAAAGTCTGAAAACATACATACGATGACCTCCGTGGCCTGGTGGTAAGACACTTGTCTGCCGATCCGGAGGTTGCGGGTTCGACCCGCGCTGGAACCCAGATTTTTTTAAATAGGATTCCAGTCTGGTTAACACTGAGGGCTTATCTTTCTGGTTGGTTGGAAGAGATTGCCACATGGCAATAAACTCGCCAGGTTAAAAAATAATAATAATCAATTACTTTGAGATCCGGTATTTGTGTCGAATTCAGATAATCCCGTCTACCGCCAGAAGGAACATCTCCATACTTCAGGAGTTAAATATGATGGTATGACAGTCAATAATAGTGGGTTGGAGTGCTCTTGAGGAGATTTTTCCCTCATAACATCGCTATATAAGTTGCCCTTTTATTAATAACCCATTGCTATAGAAGTTGTTCTGCTATAAGTTGAATAAATATCTGCTATTGTAAGCAAAACCGTGGATACATGGGGACTACTGTAGTATTGAAATGAAAATAAATTATTGTAAGCAAAACCGTGGATACATGGGGACTACTGTAGTATTGAAATGAAAATAAATTATTGTAAGCAAAACCGTGGATACATGGGGATTACTGTAGTATTGAAATGAAAATAAATTATTCTTTGATTAAATTCTTTATTGCAATAGAATATTCAATCAGAAGATGGCATTAAAGAAATTAATTTTCATTAAATGCTGTACAGCACCCCAAAATAGCACCATTAATTATCAAGCAGAGATTTAGCGCTTTCTACCACCTTTTGGGGATCGGTTCCTGCTGAAAAATAAAGAATTTTAAATACAGTAACACTGTCTAAACCTGGGTGTTCCTGCATTTTTTTTATTTAACACTTCTTGAACTATTTTAGAATAAATCAAAATCTCCTATAGTTCGGAAATTCTAGGATGAGTCCTGTGACAGCTCACAAATTGGCCCCAATACAACCTTATGTAATGTATTTACCTAAATAACTTGCTAATTAGAATTGAGGCTTATATTAAAGTTGATAAAATAATTAATAAGCAGACACACATGACACGCATGGCAACTAATGAAATGTTCACCATCCCTAGAGTTAAAACCTCTTTTGCCCAAAGGCAACATGCTTATTTGGCTCCCATTACATACAATGTCGTGCCGACTTCAATAAAGGTAAAGGTAGGAAAACCATTTAGACAGTCGATCGGAGCGTGGTTGTTATTGCGACAGGATTTTGAGTACTTGGGCTTTCAGGATGAATGACGAGTGGAAGGGATTTATGTAAGCTCGTGAGTGTGGGTTTCTTCTTGTTTTAATTTTGGTTGTTTTTGTATTTGTGTTTCTGTGTATTTCTTTGTTTTTGTTTTTTTTTTTTGGTTTTAATTTTAATTTTTATTCTTATGATTATGTGCGGTATAGTGTGGGATGAATATTTTTGGTCTTTCTGGCGTGATGATGTGTGAGGAGTTGAATTTCGCAAGATGTTTCTAGTTGTACTTGAGTGTCACTGTTTGTCAGGTTGATGAGAGCGTGCAACGGGGTTTTGTTTTTGTGTAATCAAAAATTGGAAAGAAGTATTGATTTATTTTTTCTCATGCTAAATATCCTCAGTGAGATACAGGCAAAAGCCTAGTTTACTGGGGATACGACAAATGAAAGGCAACAAACCCAGATCCATTAAAATTGTATGTCCAAATCAAATTATCTGTTGTTTTCCTCAAATTCTGTATATTTCTTGTCATGTGTAATAATAATAATAATAATTAAAATTACTGAACATCGTTACAAAGTTGTATTGGGGTAAATTTGTGAGCTGTCACAGGACTCATCCTAGAATTTCCGAACTATAGAAGAGACATTTTTATATTATTTATAGTTAAGGCATTAACACTGTGGAGGTGTAAAGACATTCTAATTGGTTTAGTTTAATAAACACTGTTTATTCCACTTTATAGTGGGTCTTTCAAATTGAGCGGTTTTTAAATTCTTGGATGAAACACAGATGGCGTCGCGAACGTGCCTAGGTCTTGTGACATTTGCGAAGTGTAATGTATGACATTTATAAAAATGGAGTCGTATACAATACAACGATGCGTTAAATTTTTTGAATTATTTTATGTATTGTAATCTCCGGAAACGGTGATGTTAATTGGCCACCAAGATCATGTGATCTGACATCGTTGGACTATTTTCTCTGGGGTTACGTGAAAAGCCAGGTCTATAAGAATGACCCCCGATCAATTGCTGAGTTGAAAGACGAAATTATTCGGGTTATTGGTGAGTTAGAACCGCAATTATGCCAAAATGTCATCGAAAATTTTGACAGAAGAATAACCATATGTGGAGCTGCAAGAGGTGGACATTTGGCGGATATTGTTTTTTTTTGTGTTTAAATGTCATACATTATACTTCAATGACCAATAAAAATATTTTTGAAATCAAAGCAAATTGTGTGTTTTATTCAAGAATTAAAAAAAAACGCTCAATTTGAAAGACCCTTTATAACGGTGTGATCCTACACCTGATATTCAGGGAAGCACAAACAAGACTTGTTTGTGCTCCCTGATGATGAGGTGAAAACCTTGAAACCGGTAGGATTAAATAAAGTGGAATAAACAGTATTGGACTTGTGGTGGTCGCACACGCGGTCAATGACCGATGAAATGACCTTTGCATTCATGAGCAATGCAAAACAAACAGTACAAAGTCCGGTCATTCAACTCATAGCCGATGCGGAAAGCATTCCATACTAGAGCGAGAACGCAACACACCTGTCTCGCCAGTTCCGTAAATAAATTATCACCTACATACGACATTAATCGTTTTGCGAATGCAGAAACAAGACGAAGGATATCTTGCTCGCATTCCCGCACACATGCGGGAATAGTATAAATACCTACGTTACCAATAAAATTCCTCTTTCCGCATTGCGATCGAAAACGTGTTTTATTTATCAACAAATCATCATCATCTCTCCCTCCAGGATACATATCACCAAAGACTAAACAAATTATAATATATTATTTTTATTTCTTGCAACATTGAGAAGGGTGACAAATGTGTTTAATAATAACTAACATTTATGTTTATTTATTATGTTATGAAACTTAAATTGACGTCTGTCTTTGATATGTGATGTTTGAAACCAACGTTTTTTATCCCATGGACTGTGAGGCACATCACAACGTTTCTATTATACAATAATTTGAGATTACCGAGAAGACTATAGAAATCAAATTAGAGATGTCTCGGTACCAAGCAAACATGCTAACCAGTGGGTCACTGAAAGTGTAGCTAAGGACTTATACGAAAGAAAATGTAGCATGATCCCTGTGACGTTTCACAAATTTGTCCCAATACAACCTTGTAACGATGTTCAGTAATTTTAATTATTTTAACAACTTTAATATAAGCCTCGATTCTAATAAATAGCAAGTTATTTAGGTAAATACATTACATACAACTAACAATAATGACAAATTAATATATCTTGTTACAAATAAGCAAAAATGTGTCAGTTTGTTAAAATCAAATAATATTTGGTGACGTTTGTCAAAAGTCACTACATTAGTCCGCATTGGCTAGGGATGGGGTATACGATAATTGATTTTTGATTTTTTTATACATAAAATTAAATGTTCATAATTAGTATTAATTCATAGTGGATCTTGGCTTATTTAAAGATAGATACAAATCATACAATACATTAGAAAGTCAGTATAATGAAAATTATGAATTAAAACGTCAGTTTAGTGAAAAACAATTTTTCAATTTATGTAAAAACGATTCGATTTGTAAAAAAAACGATTTTACCTCATCCCTTCGGGACATGACATTTCAAACGTCACAGGGACCATGCTACATTTTCTTGAGTATAGTAGAGGTAAGATTGGGGATCTTGTTTATTCTTTTCAAATCTAAATCTTTAAATATATCACAACTATTCACCATGTTACTACGCCATTTGTTTTAATCCATCCATTGGAACATGGTTCAGCTGGAAAAAAACAAAGACAAGTTTATTGAATAATACATGAATCCTTTATGTGGTAGACCAAACACATGTGTATTAACTACAGTAAAATGTTATTAAAGTTTGATGTGTAAAATTAATTTTTTCATAAAACAACATGAAATCCTTGTAGACTAGTTGGTAAGACATCTGTCATCCAGGGGTTTGCAAGTTTGATTCCGTTGGATTCTTTTTTAAATTTTGAAAACATTTTTGAAGTTATAGCCTGGTTCTCTAACATATTTTTGGTTAGTTTAAAGAGATTGCCACATGGTAATAAAGCCACCAGGTTGTATTGTGTACAACGATAGTTTAATATAATAATATTAATTTGTAATTTATTATTGATGGGGCAAATAAATCATATAAAGAGTTTGTCAGAATTTCCCATAAAGACAGTAAGCAATCACTCAAGAATGTAATTATTAAAATATTTAAAAGCAAAAACTCTATAGCAAACTCAAGAGCCCACCCAAGCACATATTCAAATACACTCAAATATTAACAAACAGCAATATTAACATAATGCAGATACTTAGAAGCAAAAAATCTACAGCATACTCAAGAGCCCACCCAAGCACATTTTCAAACACACTCAAATATTAACAAACAGCAATATTAACAGAATGCAGATATTTAGAAGCAAAAAATCTACAGCATACTCAAGAGCCCACCCAAGAACATATTCAAACACACTCAAATATTAACAAACAGCAATATTAACAGAATGCAATATTTAGAAGAAAGAAATCTACAGCATACTCAAGAGCCCACCCAAGCACATATTCAAACACACTCAAATATTAACAAACAGCAATATTAACAGAATGCAGATATTTAGAAGCAAAAAATCTACAGCATACTCAAGAGCCCACCCAAGAACATATTCAAACACACTCAAATATTAACAAACAGCAATATTAACAGAATGCAGATATTTAGAAGCAAAAATCTACAGCATACTCAAGAGCCCACCCAAGCACATATTCAAACACACTCAAATATTAACAAACAGCAATATTAACAGAATGCAATATTTAGAAGAAAGAAATCTACAGCATACTCAAGAGCCCACCCAAGCACATATTCAAACACACTCAAATATTAACAAACAGCAATATTAAAAGAATGCAGATATTTAGAAGCAAAAAATCTACAGCATACTCAAGAGCCCACCCAAGAACATATTCAAACACACTCAAATATGAACAAACAGTAATATTAACAGAATGCAGATATTTAGAAGCAAAAAATCTACAGCATACTCAAGAGCCCGCCCAAGCACATATTCAAACACACTCAAATATTAACAAACAGCAATATTAACAATGCAATATTTAGAAGAAAGAAATCTACAGCATACTCAAGAGCCCACCCAAGCACATATTCAAACACACTCAAATATTAACAAACAGCAATATTAACAGAATGCAGATATTAAAAAGCAAAACATCTACAGCATACTCAAGAGCCCACCCAATCACATATTCAAACACACTCAAATATTAACAAACAGCAATATTAACAGAATGCAGATATTAAAAAGCAAAACATCTACAGCATACTCAAGAGCCCACCCAAGCACATATTCAAACACACTCAAATATTAACAAACAGCAATATTTAGAAGAAAGAAATCTACAGCATACTCAAGAGCCCACCCAAGAACATATTTAAGTACACTAGAATATTAACAAACATCAATATTAACAGAATGCAAATATTAAAAAGCAAAAAACTCTACAGCATACTCAAGAGCCCACCCAAGCAAATATTCAAACACACTCAGATATTAACAAACAACAATATTAACAGAATGCAAATATTTCAAAGCAAAAACTCTACAGCATACTCAAGAGCCCACCCAAGCACATATTCAAACACACTCGAATATTAACAAACAGCAATATTAACAGAATGCAATATTTAGAAGAAAGAAATCTACAGCATACTCAAGAGCCCACCCAAGAACATATTTAAGTACACTAGAATATTAACAAACATCAATATTAACAGAATGCAAATATTAAAAAGCAAAAAACTCTACAGCATACTCAAGAGCCCACCCAAGCACATATTAGGTCCTTACATATGAAATTGGCGTTTTGTTTGGGAGGAACATAAAGTTGATTTTTTTTAATATAATATATTTATTTAATCAAAGTATGTACCATTGCTATCTATGCACTTTTGCCATCTCATAGGTAGTTCATCGATCCCTTTACTAAAAAAACCATTCGGACGGGAATCAATAAAATCTTTGAAGTCAGTTTGGACTGCTCCATCGGAGTTGAATTTTTTCCCTTGCAAGAAGTTATCCAAATTTCGAAAAAAATAGTAATCTGTTGGGGCAAGGTCCGGAGAGTACGGTGGATGTCTTAGACATTCCAATTGAAGCTCTTCTAATTTGGTAGCCGTCTGTTGTGCAGTGTGTGGTCTAGCGTTATCATGAAGCAGCAGTGGCCTAGAGCGATTAACCAGCCTCGGTTGTTTAGCAGCTAGCTTTTCCATCATGGTTTGCAGTTGCTGACAATAGACATCTGCCGTAATCGTCTGGCCAGATTTAAGAAAGCTGTAGTGAACGACACCAGCACTAGTCCACCAAACGCTCACAAGTAACTTTTTTGGAGTCAATTTTCGCTTGGGGCATGGTTTGGCTGGTTCGGCAGGGTTCAGCCATTGCGATGAGCGCTTCCGATTATCATACAGGATCCACTTTTCATCACAGGTAATGATTCGATTCAAAATCCCTTCATTATTGTGCCGGTTGAGTAATGAAACGCAGCAGTCAACGCGCGTTTGTTGATTTGCTTCACTCAATTCGTGAGGTACCCACCTTTCAAGCTTTTTCACCTTCCCAATTTGCTTCAAGTGGATTAAAACAGTTTTATCACTAACACCGCAGCCTGCAGCTAACTCGGACGTGGTTTGCGATGGATCCGCTTCCACAATAGCCTTCAATTCTTCATTATCAACTTTGGTCTCCGGCCGTCCACGGGGCTTGTTCTGCAGGTCGAAATTTCCAGAACGAAAACGTTGGAACCAAAAACGCACTGTGTTTTCTTTTGCGGCACCGTCGCCATACACATCATTAATCCTTCGAGCCGTTTCTGCAGCACTGGTGCCACGGTGGAACTCGTACTCGTAAATAACGCGATATTTCAAGTTTTCCATTTTGTAAACTGAGTGACGCAAAGAAAAAAAACAATTGAGGAAAAAACAAATGAATTATAATTTTCGAAACACAAATACTTGAGTAAATAGCTGTATAAATTTGAATTTGGAATTCCTAACCAAAGAGAAGATATTTGAGATCAAAGTTGCCAGTACGGCAAAACGCCAATTTCATATGTAAGGACCTAATATTCAAACACACTCAAATATTAACAAACAGCAATATTAACAGAATGCAATATTTAGAAGAAAGAAATCTACAGCATACTCAAGAGCCCACCCAAGAACATATTTAAGTACACTAGAATATTAACAAACATCAATATTAACAGAATGCAAATATTAAAAAGCAAAAAACTCTACAGCATACTCAAGAGCCCACCCAAGCACATATTCAAACACACTCGAATATTAACAAACAGCAATATTAACAGAATGCAAATATTTAAAAGCACAAACTTAATACTCTGAGATGATTGGGTATGTAGAATGAATTAATGAAGAAAGACGAACAAAACAAATATACAGTGCAAATATGAGTTGAAGACGTGGTAGAGGAAGACTAAGGAAAGTATAGATGGATTCTGAAGGAAAGAAATGTAAAAAATTAGATAAATTGCAGAAGTCGTATGAGATGTGTATTGATGTAGAAAAAGGGAAATATGTGAGTAAAGATAGGAAAGTGGCGTTCTGTCCTTACTGTCTATCGCGACAGAGAAATGGTGTATGTACAAATTCTATAACATACTCAAGAGCACACCCATACACCTATTCAAACAAGCTCTAAGTGGACAAACAAGCATTGAAAAATGCACTCTAGCATGCAAGAATGCAAATTAAAAATCTCGCCCTCTTTTATGTACGAAATATAAAAAAATGTATTCTCCCATTCTTAAGCAGTTGTGAACATATTATTATCATCAATCATCGAATGCGTCCCATAGTCATGAAAATATTGCAAACTCTTAGCTTTAACCATTCCTTCCCTGTGATGTGTAACTAGTACACATTGCTTCTAAAAACTTTAATATCTCTATAAATATAATAAATACTGGGTTCAGATTTTAGGTATTCCTCCGTAATACATTTATGCATTGAATGAAAACATAATATTAATAATAATTAGCACTTAATAATAATTAGCACTATAAAGGCCACATCAGAGATATTTTGTGAAAATCGGGAAAAAATTCACCAATAAAATCAAACGTGTGCCTGTGCGTGATGTAGGTATATTCATTCTAAAAAAACCGCTATGGGTGAGGAAGCGACGCTATTCACGTCTCACTTGAGAGTGAAAAAACTAAAAAAACTAAACTTCGTTCCCATAAACCGAACTAGAGTGAGCTCTACTTCGGTTTGTGGGAACGCAAGAAATAGCATCTCAGTTCGCTCGCTTCAGTAGCTCACGAGCATTCGTTTGAGGTGGTCTTTTTACTCATGTTTTTCAGTAATTAAATTTCAATTATTATCACTTTTGACTTCAAATTTAATTAATTTAAGCGATTGGCTATGAATATTCTTATTTTTACGATTTTAAATCGCTCATTTTTACATGTGTATTGAATACACAGCACCGGAACGCGCGGATTTATTTAGCACCGGAAGGGAAAGGTTAATGAGTCAGTATCGTGTGGAACTATGAATTCTACACCGTTTGTCATCACATCTTGTCTTACCTTCAGATAAACCCAACAATAAGAAAACACCAAACAGAACAAAGAAGGACAATTGCATATTGTTGACTAATCGACAGCCTTTTTACTTGAAATGTATTCAGCATTAAAATAAAACCCAAGCACCTTTATATTATAATGTCATATAAGTTATTATCAAGTATAGGGATGTTAAAAATAAACCAATATTTATTTTTTAAGTTTTAAAAATGAGATTCTAGTGCAATAATTAAGTAAAATCATAATTTATGTAGCGCGGTTTAGAGAGTAAACTCTCCTCAAGGGTGCTCGTACTTTGGACTCGAAAATGCCGTTATTGATAGATTAAAAATATCAAAAAATAAATATAGATAGCAGGGTACGGATTTATTAGGCCTGTGTGCGACCTATCCTCACATATGGCATCGAAGTATAGTAAAATCATAATTTATGTAGCGCGGTTTAGAGAGTAAACTATAATATAGTAAAATCATAATTTATGTAGCGCGGTTTAGAGAGTAAACTATAATATAGTAAAATCATAATTTATGTAGCGCGGTTTAGTAAAATCATAATTTATGAATAAATCATAACTTATGAATAAATCATAATTTATGAATGTAGCGCGGTTAAGTAAAATCATAATTTATGAATAAATCATAATTTATGAATAAATCACAATTTATGTAGCGCGGTTTAGAGAGTAAACTCTCCACAAGGGTGCTCGTATTTTGTGTAGCGCGGTTTAGTAAAATTATAATTTATGAATAAATCATAACTTATGAATATATCATAATTTATGAATGTAGCGCGGTTTAGTAAAATCATAATTTATGAATAAATCATAATTTATGTAGCGCGGTTTAGAGAGTAAACTCTCCTCAAGGGTGCTCGTACTTTGGACTCGAAAATGTCGTTATTGATAGATTAAAAATATCAAAAAATAAATATAGATAGCAGGGTACGCATTTATTAGGCCTGTGTGTGACCTATCCTCACATATGGCATCGAAGTATAGTAAAATCATAATTTATGTAGCGCGGTTTAGTAAAATCATAATTTATGAATATAATTTATGAATTAATCATAATTTATGAATAAATCATAATTTATGCATAAATCATAATTTATGTAGCGCGGTTTAGGGAGTAAAGTCTCTTCAAGGGTGCTCGTACTTTGGACTCGAAAATGCCGTTATTGATAGATTAAAAATATCAAAAAATAAATATAGATAGCAGGGTACGCATTTATTAGGCTTGTGTGTGACCTATCCTCACATATGGCATCGAAGTATAGTAAAATCATAATTTAATGAGCGCGGTTTAGAGAGTAAACTATAATATAGTAAAATCATAATTTATGTAGCGCGGTTTAGTAAAATTATAATTTATGAATAAATCATAACTTATGAATAAATCATAATTTATGAATAAATCATAATTTATGAATAAATCATAATTTATGTAGCGCGGTTTAGATAGTAAACTCTCCTCAAGGGTGCTCGTACTTTGGACTCTAAAATGCCGTTATTGATAGATTGAAAATATCAAAAAATAAATATAGATAGCAAGGTACACATTTATTAGGCCTGTGTGCGACCTATCCTCACAAATGGCATCGAAGCGAGGGCAGACACTGTTAACCCTTCCTTCCCTGTGATGTGTAACTAGTACACACTGCTTCTAAAAACTTTAATATCTCTATAAATATAATAAATACTGGGTTCAGATTTTAGTTATTCCTCCGTAATACATTTACGCATTCAATGAAAAAATAATATTAATAATAATTAGCACTTATCGGCCACATCAGAGATATTTTGTGAAAATCGGGAATAAATTCACCAATAAAATAAAAAAGTGTGACGTAGGTATATTTATTCTAAAAAACCGCTATGGGTGAGGAAGCGACGCTATTCATGTCTCACTCTGCTTCGGTATATGGGAACGCAAGAAATAGAATCTTAGTTCGCTCGCTTCAGTAGCTCGCGGGCATTCGTTTGAGGTGGTCTTTTCCCTCATGTTTCATGTTTTCAGTAATTAAATTTCAATTATTATCACTTTTGACTTCAAATTTAATAAATATAAGCGATTGGCTATGAATATTATTATTTTTCCGATTTTAAATCGTTCATTTTTACATGTGTATTGAATACACAGCACCGGAACGCGCGGATTTATTTAGCACAGGAAGGGAAAGGTTAAGACCAAAAGTATGCAAAGAACAACAGAAATGAGAACTCTACCTGCTATTGCTGGGAAGACTGCGTGATCGTGTAAGAAACACCATAATCCGAGAGATCTGTGAGGTCCAAGATGTGGTCAGATGGGGACGATAGCGTCGAGGATACTGGTACCAACATGTATAGGGAATGAATTCCACAAGAATCCCATACATAGCTCTGCATGGGATACCGGATGGACGGTGTCCACCAGGGAGGCCCCCGAAACGATGGAGAGATACGTAAAGAAACTAAAATAGAGCCATCTGTCATTTTAAAATATAATTAATTCATGCCGTTAGATATTTCTCCCCAATAATTGGAATTAAATATAAATATAATATATGACAAAATATTCTTACAAAATGTTTTTAAAGTTCGATAATAATTTCCATCTTGTTACTATTAAGGGAGTATTCTACACTATTATACTATAGAGGGGTGAATTTTGGGCGTTTTTTCAGACTAAATAAAAAAAACTATAAATATTTTTTTATACATTTTTGTACAGTTTGTTTATTGATGATTTGAGAATGTTCAAAAAATATTTAAAAAAAAAAAATTGAAAATTCAAGATGTTAGCAGCTTATTTATATCTTGTAAAAAAAAAAAAGAGGGTGAGCTGGTCGACATGATTGAAACCCTTTCGTAAATTTAAAACCAAAATTATACACAGTTTCTTAATAAAAAAATAATGTCATTATCGTTGGTACCAAAACAAATTGTAATGATGGCTGTCTGAAAAAAATGTAAATTTTTTAAAAATAGTACAAAAATTTGTTTTTAATCTTCCAAGGTAGGAACAAAAAACAAAAAATAATCGTAAAATGACGGCTATCTGAAAAAAAACATCGGTATTTTTCCCCCTATTTTCAAATTTTTATATTTTTTAAAATAGTTTTGAATTTTCAAAGGTAGGAACGATACAATAACATTTATTAAAGTTTAATATCAAATTTGAAGGCAATCGGTTGGATAGAACTTGAGATTTTATGTCGACCAGGTCGAAAAAAGTAGTTTAGAGAAAAACGCATTTAAAATTTTGAGATTATTGTCTGAGTCATACCGGTGCGGCGTAATTACTGCCTCATTTATAGCTATAACTTCGTAAATATTATAAATATAACTTCGTAAATAATAACATTTCCTTTTGAGAACATATTCTTAAAGGTCTAAACTTTAAGAATATGCAAAAAAAACTAATTTTTTTTCTAATTTCTAGAGTAGAATACATCCTTAAATAAATATGTTTTGCATATGTACCGATTAACAAATATTTATATGGAACAAATTTGTCAACATGTTCAAAGTGAAAACATTTTAAAATCATTAAAAAGAACATTAAAATTAATTATAGCATTGAAAATGTTATACTTTCAAGTTATCTTGAAGTATTTTTAAATATAATATAGTTCTTATACAAGACAGTATCAAAATATGCTAAGTCCATAACATTATTTCAGTACCAATTTTGATGTATAGGAGTGAAATGTGGACATGTAAAAAGGCTAATAGGAGCCAAATAAATTATGTAGAAATGTGTGCACTGAGAAAAATACATGGAGTGACAACGTATGACGCAATACGGAATTATTAAACTTTTTTTTAATTATTTAATATTTATAATATCTATCTCTTACAAACAATTATTTATATTTAATTTTATATTTAATAATTAATAATAATAAAAGGTCAATTTTTACAGCGCCGTTTAGGGAACAAACTCTCGTCAAGGGTACTCTAACTCGGAATTCGAACCAATTTATAAATTTTGATATACGTCCCGAAAAAGATTGAATTATAGTACTTCCTAAAGCGTTCCGTGCCACCCATATATCTGACATTAGGAGGACATTCCACGCAACAGGACCGGCAACAGCAAAAACTCTATCGTAATACCCAGCCCTTTTGGATAGATTTGAAAAACCTATTTGTTAGATGATGAATAAATCGACATTAAGTTGTATTTCTCTCCGAAGGAACATCCCTCCATAATTAATACTCATACAACTAATATGTAATACAGTATAATAAATACTTAATTAATACTCGTACAACTAATATGTAATAAAGTATAATAAATACTTAATTAATACTCGTACAACTAATATGTAATACAGTATAATAAATACTTAATTAATACTCGTACAACTAATATGTAATGAAGTTTAAAAAATACTTAATTAAAACTCGTACAACTAATACGTAATACAGTATAATAAATACTTAATTAATTACTCGTACAACTAATATGTATTCTCGTACAACTAATATGTTATAAAGTATAATAAATACTATACAAAATTAATACTCGTACAACTAATATGTAATAAAGTTTAAAAAATACTTAATTAATACTCGTACAACTAATATGTAATACAGTATAATAAATACTTAATTAATACTCGTACAACTAATATGTAATACAGTATAATGAATACTTAATTAATGCTCGTACAACTAATATGTAATAAAGTATAATAAATACTTAACTAATACTCGTACAACTAATATGTAATAAAGTATAAGAAATACTTAATACTCGTACAACTAATATGTAATACAGTATAATAAATACTTAATTAAAACTCGTACAACTAATACGTAATAAAGAATAATAAATAATTAATTAATACTCGTACAACTAATATATAATACAGTATAATAAATACTTAATTAATACTCGTACAACTAATATGTATTACAGTATAATAAATACTTAATTAATACTCGTACAACTAATATGTAATACAGTATAATAAATACTTAATTAATACTCGTACAACTAATATGTAATGAAGTTTAAAAAATACTTAATTAAAACTCGTACAACTAATACAGTATAATAAATACTTAATTAATACTCGTACAACTAATATGTAATAAAGTTTAAAAAATACTAAATTAATACTCGTACAACTAATATGTAATACAGTATTATAAATACTTAATTAATACTTGTACATCTAATATGTAATACAGTATAATAAATACTTAATTAATACTCGTACAACTAATATGTAATAAAGTATAATAAATACTTAATTAATACTCGTACATCTAATATGTAATACAGTATAATAAATACTTAATTAATGCTCGTACAACTAATATGTAATAAAGTATAATAAATACTTAATTAATACTCGTACAACTAATATGTAATAAAGTATAATAAATACTTAATACTCGTACAACTAATATGTAATACAGTATAATAAATACTTAATTAAAACTCGTACAACTAATACGTAATAAAGTATACTAAATACTTAATTAATACTCGTACAACTAATATATAATACAGTATAATAAATACTTAATTAATACTCGTACAACTTATATGTAATACAGTATAATAAATACTTAATTAATACTCGTACAACTAATATGTAATAAAGTATAATAAATACTTAATTAATACTCGTAAAACTAATATGTTATACAGTATAATAAATACTTAATTAATACTCGTACAACTAATATGTAATCAGTATAATAAATACTTAATTAATACTCGTACAACTAATTTGTAATACAGTATAATAAATACTTAATTAATACTCGTACAACTAATATGTAATAAAGTATAATAAATACTTAATTAATACTCGTACAACTAATATGTAATAAAGTATAATAAATACTTAATACTCGTACAACTAATATGTAATACAGTATAATAAATACTTAATTAAAACTCGTACAACTAATACGTAATAAAGTATAATAAATAATTAATTAATACTCGTACAACTAATATGTAATAAAGTATAATAAATACTTAATTAATTACTCGTACAACTAACATGTATTCTCGTACAACTAATATGTAATACAGTATAATAAATACTTAATTAATACTCGTACAACTAATATGTAATACAGTATAATAAATACTTAATTAATACTCGTACAACTAATATGTAATAAAGTATAATAAATACTTAATTAATACTCGTACAACTAATATGTAATACAGTATAATAAATACTTAATTAATCCTCGTACAACTAATATGTAATAAAGTATAATAAATACTATACAAAATTAATACTCGTACAACCAATATGGTATAATAAATACTTTTCACATTCCCTCTTTTACAATTTGAATCCTTTGGTCTTATTGTTACAATATATTCACCCCTTTATATTTTAATTCCATAAATAATTGAAAATTAATTGAACACTCTTATAACAAAAATTAACTATGTCCAATTGATTTTAAATTGCGTAGAATGAATATGCATACAAAAAAATATTAAATTAGCTCATGTTATAAATTTTTAGTACCGTATAATTATCCTAAGGGTATATAACATACATACATCAATATTAAATAATTATATTTGTTCATAGTAAAATGAGCAAATATATAGGGTGTCCCAAAAAAGTGTATACAGCGAATCCTCATGTAACAAGATGAATTCAGCCTCAAAACGAAATCGCTTGAATCAAATACAATTAACTATAGCAGTGCTCTGCAACCTTTTCTCACCTACGACACACCAAAATTCTTCCTAGAATTCCGCGGCACACCAAAAGCTAAAATATATAGGTATTAAATTAGGCATGAGTCTTCAGCGACGCGCATAAGGGTCATTTTTCTTTGTCTATGACTAATTTGGTGCGGCCATGGTGTGTACAAAGCACACTACGCAGTTTTCAACAGTTGGCACCAGTTATTGTGTATTAAATACATAATGAAAAATTGTAAAATTTCAAATACTCGTACATTGAATTTGACCGCGGCACACCTGTATCCGGCTCACGGCACACCAGTGTGCCACGGCACACCGGTTGCGGAGCACTGAACTATAGGATAAATTATAATTAATCCACTATGATATACAATAGTTTGAAAAAATACACTGATATAAGCTGTATTACAGGATAAAAATATCAAAGAATAAGAAACAAAACATGAATTTTTATTTATTGAATGAATACATAATTAAATGATAAACTACTTTTTGCATAATATTGGAGCTATGATGTTTGAATACAGCTCAAATTTTTCATTTCATCGTCTATTTTTCGATTTTCTATATTCGGATCCGAACCATATAAAATTTCCCTTAGGTGCTTGATGTGATTGAAAGCTCACTCAATGTGATTGAAAGCTCGGTCGATGTAATTGAATGCTCGCTCGATGTGATTGAATGCTCACTCAATGTGATTGAATGCTCGCTCAATGTGACTGAATGCTTGCTCAATGTGATTGAATGTCCATTCGATGTAATTGAATGCTCGCTCAATGTGATTGAAAGCTCGCTCAATGTAATTGAAAACTCGTTCGATGTGATTGAATACTCACTCAATGTGATTGAATGCTCGTTCGATGTAATTGAATGCTCGCTCAATGTGATTGAAAGCTCGCTCAATGTGATTGAATGCTTGCTCAATGTGATTGAATGCTCGTTCGATGTAATTGAAAGCTCGCTCAATGTGATTGAATGCTCACTCAATGTGATTGAATGCTCACTCGATGTGATTGAATACTCACTCAATGTGATTGAATGCTCGTTCGATGTAATTGAATGCTCGCTCAATGTGATTGAAAGCTCGCTCAATGTGATTGAATGCTTGCTCAATGTGATTGAATGCTCGTTCGATGTAATTGAATGCTCGCTCAATGTGATTGAATGCTCGCTCAATGTGATTGAATGCTCACTCGATGTGATTGAATACTCACTCAATGTGATTGAATGCACGTTCGATGTAATTGAATGCTTGCTCAATGTGATTGAAAGCTCGCTCAATGTGATTGAATGCTTGCTCAATGTGATAGAATGCTCGTTCGATGTAATTGAATGCTCGCGCAATGTGATTGAATGCTCGCTCAATGTGATTGAATGCTCGCTCAATGTGATTGAATGCTTGCTCAATGTGATTGAATGCTCGTTCGATGTAATTGAATGCTCGCTTAATGTGATTGAAAGCTCGCTCAATGTAATTGAAAACTCGTTCGATGTGATTGAATACTCACTCAATGTAATTGAATGCTCACTCAATGTGATTGAATGCTCGCTCAATGTGATTGAATGCTCGTTCGATGTGATTGAAAGCTCGCTCGATGGAATTGAATGCTCGCTCAATGTGATTGAAAGCTCGCTCGATGTAATTGAAAACTCGTTCGATGTGATTGAATGCTCGATCAATGGGATTGAATGTTCACTCAATGTGATTGAATGCTCGCTTGAATTATTTTGAAGTTAACTTCTTAACAATCTTTTTTTATTCTTGCTCTCACTCCTTATCTTATTTTTCTTCAGACGCACGCTGTTCTTCTAGTTGAAGACTTAGCTCTTCTGAATGAAAGTCAAGCAAATTTCTTACATTATCAGCATTAAGTTCAACGAAGCCAAGTTCTTTTCCACTTGTATAAATTTCTTCGACGACGTTATCTAATGCCTCATTGAAGTCAGTAAAATCATTAGCAACATAAGTAATTTTTTTGAGAGAAGAGACTCTCTCCACCACTCAGGCGCAGAAGAGGGCAAACGATAACCGCGTTAACTGATTAATCGGCCGGTTAATGCAAATAATAGTGTCAATCTGCTTAAGCGCATTGAATTGAAGTTCGACGAATCCTGCTCCTGCTTTAAGTACAATATGATTATCTCCGTAGCAAAAACGAAGTGTATGACATTCTCCAAAGACCCACTAGAGTGCAGAATTTCAGTACGTGACGAGCCAAATGAACAAGCAACCCAGTTCAGATATCTTGACAGTGAACTGCTCAGCTGTCATGACCTCCCCAGAGAAGTAAGGCCTCAGGTAGATAAAGCTGCAGTTGTGACGGGCTGAATGAGATATGTCATATGGAGGTTTAGGAACTAGTCCTTAAGGGAAGAGATGATGAGGATGATTTATTGATAAATAATAAAACACGTTAGATCGCAATGCGGAAAGAGAGTGTTTATTAGTAAACGTAGGTATTTATACTATTTCCGCGTGTGTGCGGGAATGCGAGCAAGATATCCTTCGTCTCGTTTCTGCATTAGCAAAAACGATTAATGTTGTATGTAGGTATCATTCAAATACGGAACTGGCGAGACAAGCGTGGTGCGTTCTCTCTCTAGTATGGAATGCGGTCCGCTCGGCTATGGGTTGAATGGCCGGCGTGTGAACTTTGGACTTGTTTATTTAGATTTTATCGAGGAATGCGAAGGTCATTTCATCGGTCATTGACCGTATGTATGAACGCCCACAGTGTTCCGAGTGGGCGACCGCCACAGAGGAATAAATATATGAATACAGATAGCAAGGTACGCATTTATAAGACCTGTGTGCGACCTATCCTCACATACGGCATCGAAGCGAGGGCGGACACGGTCATGACAAAAAGTATGCTAAGGACAACAGAAATCAGAGCTCTACGTGCTATTTCTGGAAGACTTTGCGTGATCGTGTAAGGAACACCACAATCCGAGAGGTCTGTGAGATCCAAGATGTGGTCAGATGAGGACGACAGCGTCGACGATACTGATACCAACATGTACAGAGAATGAATTCCAGAAGAATTCCATACATAGCTCTGCATGGGGTGCCGGATGGACGGCGTTCACCAGGGAGACCCCCGAAACGATGGAGAGATAGCTGGAGCTCAGCATCACAGGAGGACAATCCTGCAGTAACAGACTCTTGAGTCTATAGAAAGTCTAAGAAGAAGGAGAAGCATTAATTGATTTTCAAAAAAATTTAATTGGCATTAAGCGAGTTTACCCTGTATATATAAATGGGTTTTATCTTTTATTATAATTAGTGTTGTTAAGCAATGCAAATAGTTCACTTCATTCTAAAAGTAGCTGTGAAGTAGATTACTTGAGTAGCATGCTACTTTAGACTTAAAAGTAACAATAGCAGTGTTACTTTTTCAAATAGCTATAAAAATACTACAAATAAATCAATTTAATTTTTTTATTATAAAAGACTGCAAATTAATCCTCTTGCAAGATGAAATTGTCTTTTTTTTTCTTTGGTGTTGTCCTGTTGCTTAGTTTATGTGATGGTAAGTTCATATTCACATATACTACTTCGCCTCCCACCGCTCTCCTCTCATTTTTCATATTTCATGATGAGATACGACGAGGAGATACAGATATGAGGAGATACGACGAGGAGATACAGATATGAGGAGATACGACGAGGAGATACAGATATGAGGAGATACGACGAGGAGATACAGATATGAGGAGATACGACGAGGAGATACAGATATGAGGAGATACGACGAGGAGATACAGATATGAGGAGATACGACGAGGAGATACAGATATGAGGAGATACGACGAAGAGATCACTACAATTACACTTAAGCATTTTTCAGTGAGTATTACATCATTGTCATTCTTAAAAAGCATCTTATACGAGGGGCATCCAGAAAGTAAGGTTACAACATTTATGTAGGATCGAAAAATGCTTGTATTTAATTGAAATTCACAGGATACTTCACAAATATATCAAACTATTTTTCAACGTAATCGCCGTCGAAATCGAGACATTCATGTAGTCGGGGCACCAGCTTTTGTATGCCAGTGTCATAGACCTCCGCCGCCAGCTCTTTCAGCCACTTCTTCACAGCTTCCTCGACCTCCTGATCGTTGGAAAATTGTTGGGGTATACTGACATACCCACGTCTCATCTCCCGTTACGACAGAGTCCAGAAAAGCTTCTCCCTCCTGTGCAAAACGATCCAAAAATTCACGCGCGGCGGTCACGCGATTTTGACGGTGCTCCGGTGTGAGCATTCTGGGCACCCATCTCGCACACAACTTCTTGTAACCAAGTTTTTCCGACACAACATCACCAAGGAGACTTAGAGAAATGTCAGGAAATTCTTCGTGAAGGTCGTCAAGATACAACAGTGTTTTTATATACAAATGAACATGGGACAGGTTATACAAGTACTTAAAATTATTGACAAATAATACAAAACTTTATGTTAAACTAACATGAAGATACAAAAAGCAGTAGTAATAATAAATTACAGTCATTGTTTTAAAATTATTTAATAATTATATGTATATTTAAGTTCAATATATGTTATGTATGTATACCACAAAGTATTACCAAACTTCACCAAGCAGACTTACGTAATTGTCCAAGACTTATTTTATAGAGGTAAAGAACTCAGATTTGTTTTTAGTGGAATAACGCATACATAGAACAAATATTGGATTTTTTGAGAATTTTGTGGGAATTTTATGGATAGATATTGAGATATAGAAAACACATGGCCTCATTAGTAGAAAGAGATGCAAGTTGCTTTGCAGAATTAAAACCTTCCTACATGTTGATGCAGGGTTACTCAACTCCAGAGGCAAAGTATTGTCCTTAATGTTTTGTTTATATTACGTTATTTATAATAATAAATGAGAGCACAAAGTTAGTAACTATTTCTAAATATTGTTGTGATATTCTGGCGAATACTATACTACACTTATATTAAAAATATCTAAATTGTTGCAAAACTCGTTTCCAAGTCTTTGCATACGAATTATAGAGGAGTTGATTTTATAATTAGTATAGCAATTATCGGTATAAAAGGGATTGAGCTGTCTTGTGGATCTAGTGGGAATACGAAATGAAATGCTCGCGAGTAAGTGAGGTGCATCAATCACTGAGTGAATGATTTTGTATAGCAGTACTATATCGGCTGTTTTTCTTCTGTCATGTGTGACAGAAGAAAAACAGCCGATATAGTACTGCTATACAAGAGTTTCATTGCATTTAATAAGTTGGGATAATTTCTTTGTTCATGCGGTATTCCAAGTTTAAAGTTTGTTCATGTGGTATTCCAAGTTTAAAGTTTATGAAGTTTTAATTATTATGATTCGATTTTAAACAACAAGTCAAGTCACGTTAAGTGATTTTAAAGATTTCAGATATTTTTACAATGAATTATTATGTTATATATTTTTAATGCAAACAGTTTTTTGCAATTTCCCAACATTCTGATTTGGTTGGCATGTTCTTTTTTTAATATTACCTCCTCAATTATACATCTGAAATATTTAATAGCTTCCTTTGATGCTATTTAAAACTTTTTTATTTTAGTTCATCCTATATCTATGAACACATTAATAAAAAAATGTTTGTGATAACTTTTCAGTTGGACAACCTGCTCATGGATGGGTCATGAAACGTAGTTCTTTCATTCCGGTAAATAGCCTTATTGACTTTGTAATTTGTTTTATCAAACACTGTTTATTCCAATTTTTGTAACGGTATAACCTTACCGGTTTCACCTCATCATCAGGGGAGCACAAACAAGAAATTTGTCAAATAAGAATGCAATAATTTTTTTATTTTCATTTTAGTACCCCACTCCAGTGGATGAACCTATCGTGGTGTCAAAAAGAGTTCCACTTTTATGCAGTGGCGGCAGGTGCCATTTATATGGATTGCTACAGCGAAATATAAATAAATATATATTTATAAAGGTTTTCTTTGCAATCCCTATGTTTTCCTAAAGCCACTTAATTTTTAAATCATCCACTTATGTTCTAACCAGGCTGGGCAACAAGAACTACAAGGAAATTGTATCTATGATAAATAAAGATTTTTTATGTTTTAATGGAAAGATAGACTTTAAGGTCAGTAAGGTTGTACCGCACCGGTACAAAGACTGTAACAATAGGTGGATGACTGCTTTCAGTTCACGGTGAAAAGTAGCAGGGTGAAGAGATTCCTCTTTAGCAGGTAGTAGATGGTCGCAAGTAAAATGCAGTAGACTGGAATGAACTGATAATGTATTTTTTCGATTTTTGCGCTCCTTATGTGCGGCCAATCGCTCATCGCAAGCGCCTGTTTTCACCCGTGCATGCCGTCATGACATGCGAGATATCACTTTTCTCGCAAGTTTCTGCATGCATGGGCCGGCCGATTTTTGATACTATCTCATACGATGGCCACGCACAAGGAAAATTTCATAGTGGTCATGAGACAGCACGTACATCAACATATATATAAATTATACATAAAAAAATCCAAATAACATCAAAATATTAGACGTTAACCTAAGTTGTGTCCGTTTTTTTTCCAATTTAAAAATGAACACCAAAAGTAAAACAAAATGGTAAATGTTATACGTCATTCGAAAGAAAATTTTCTGCTCTACAAGATATTGTGTTTGTTTTTACGTTACATATATTATTTTATTTGATTACAAGCCTTCAAAATGTAATGTCAATTATACGAAAGTGAGCATTTTTAACACCTACTTCTGTTCGCGTTCAATCGAGGGAATAAAGCTGCCAAAACTGCTCGCGATATTTGCGAAGTGTACGGTGGAGATGCTTTGAATAAAAGGACAGCTCGTCGATGGTTTTTGCGTTTCAAAGACGGTAATTTCGACCTGAAAGACATGGAGCGTTCCGGATGACCAGTGGACTTCGATGAGAACCGTTTAAACTATATTATTCATGAAGATCTCCTTCAAACTATACCTTCTATTTTCACCCTTTAAAGTAGTCTGACTTATAGAAAAAATATCGATTTTTGGGACTAGTACCATTTGAATAATTTTTTTAACATGATACTCTAGTACTAGCTGAATTAAATTTTAAGGGTTAATTCTCCATAAGCGTGAGTAGTTTTTAAGATAAGTTGTAGATAAAAAGAGGTGGGATTTTTTTATCTAGAGCTCATGAAAGTTGGGGGAAAAATTAGACTTGCATAAATTTTTAAGATGATTTTTTAATATTTTTAAATTGAGAAGGTTGCGACGGTAAATGGTATTGTTGTACGTAAGGCCCATTACTAAACTACTTCCAGAAAAAAAAATCACGGTTGCAAAGCTAATAGTTTTGTTACACTTACGAAGTTTAGTCTAAAATCGGGTTTTTATTCTGTGGCGGTCGTCGCGGAATATTGTCGCATACATACGGTCAATGACCGATGAAACGACCTTCGGATTCCTCGATAAATTATAATAAACAGTCCGAAGGTCACATGCCGGCCATTGACTCCGGCCGAGCGACCGCACCACACGCCAGAGAGAGAGAACGCACCACGGCTATATCACCAGTTCCGTATTTAGATTAATACCTACATACGACAATAACCGTTTTCTGCATTCACAGAAGCGAGACGTAAGCATATCGCGAGCGCAGTCTCGCGCACATTCCAAAAAGATATAAATACCTACGTTATTATAAAAATAAACACTTTCTCTTTCCGCATTGCGATTTAACGAGTTTATTTATTTATCAACAACCATCATCATCTCTTCCTTAATGACCGAGTCCCTAAAATTCAAATTTTACAAAAATCCAAATTACTTGTGAACCACTGAATATCGCTGAACATATATAGGGTTTAAATCGATAGGTATTGAGGTCCCTCATCACCTTGCTTCCGTTGATCGTCACCTCATGTTACACCCTGTATATAATATCTGTTTTGATACTCTTTCTTGATTCATTCATTTTATATGCCCAAACCATCTCAACATATTCTTGAAACGTCAGCTTTAAGTTCACATTTATTCGATATCACTTCCTTTGTCATTCCGTATTCTGTCATACACTGTCACTCCGCATATTCTCAATTCGCACATTTCTCCAGCATTTATTCAGCTCCTCTCAATCTATTGATAATAGCGGATTTGAATCCCAAATGTAACGCTTTTGAGTAGTCTGTTCTTCAAACGGCACTATGAAAATTGTTCTTTTATTATTGTTATATGAGATGTATTAATGTGGAGGTGGCGAAAGTTGTGTGCTTGGATAGTCAAATTTGGAGATCTGTTCTCTCTGTCTACCCCACGAGAGAAACGGCGTGATGATATGTATGTATATAACTCCAGTCAACTCCGGTTGTAGTGAACTCGGTTATAGTGAATCTTCGGCTATAGTGAACCAAAAAATTTCTATCCCAACCCCATATATTAAAACAGCATGGAAAAAACCTACTACCTTGATCAAAAAGTTTTAGGACCGGCCACCGTGTGGCGCTGTCAGTCACCCGATTGGAATTCTTTTCACATCTACCTTTGTACGTGTTTTCGATTTTTTACAAGTTTGAAAATGGCATCAACGAGTTTGCATTAAATTTTGTATAAAAAACGGGTTTAACGGTACGCAGACTTTGGAAATGTTGGAGAAGTGTTTTTCGGTGGCACGAACGCTTCAGAAGTGATCGTGAGTCGGCCGAGGATGACGAACGCAGTGGCAGTCGAAAACCGATGAAAACATCGATAAAATCAAAGAAATGTTGGCCGAAAACCGCAAATTGACCATCACAGAGCTGGCAGAGGACTTGAACATCGTTTATGGATTCGCTCAAGACATTTTGGTTAGTGATTTGGGCCTCAGACGTGTCGCTGCAAAACCGGTGCCGAAAGACCTCAATTTCATTCAAAAAAAGGACCGCGTTGAAATCGCGAAAGACATGATTTCCATGAGTTTTTGACCAAAAACAACACAATTATCCAGCAGCCTTCGAATTCACCTGATCTGGCTCCCTGCGACTTTTTCCTGTTCAACCGACTTAAAAAACCGCTTCGCGGAACGTGTTACAGCACTCTAGAGGATGCCATGAAAAAATCAAAGACGGCTCTGATGGACATACCGAAAATTGAGTACCAGTGGTGTTTCGAGCATTGGATCACGCGCTGGCGTAAGTGCGTTGCAGTCGATGGGGAATACTTTGAATGGGACCATATCGATTTTGATGAATAAACTTGTATTTTCGATTTTATGAATAAAGTCCTAAAACTTTTTGATCAAGATATTATGTTATAGTGAACTAAAACTAGTAGACTTTGGTACACTTTAGCCACAGGGTCACTATTACCGAATTCACTATAACCGGAGTTGATTGTATTAAAAAAAAAACACAAAATTAGCACCTAACAAAAAGCTGTAACAAATTGAACCTGCCAACCGTCTTGCAAGTCTGATCTTGACATTGGAACTATAGCTTTAATCTGTCGAGACCATGTGCTTTCTGAAGTACAACAGCTTGTACACAGTAAACAAATATAAGCACGGGTACCTTCCATCTACAAGATGGCTGAGAATTTATCATAGGTTTCGGATTTAACTTTGTATAACTCCATCGAATAATATTTAATAATAAATTATCAATACAAGGCATGGTAAATGAATAAGAAGGGAAGTATGGTTGGATCAAATTAATGATATTTTGAAATAAGAAAACGTAAAACGTATGGATGTGAACGAAGCAAAATAGGAAAGTCTGACACTCTATCCTCTCTGCCTACCCCAGCAGGAAAATAGCGTGACTATGTATATTTGTAATAATAATTAGTATTTTGCGAGGATTTACATAATTAATAGTCAACAAAGTAATTTATTATTAATTTAAGATAATTAATGTTTGGATATAATATAAAATAAAGATGACCTCCGTGGCCTGGTGGTAAGGCACTTATGTGCCGATCCGGAGGTTGCGGGTTCGATCCTTGCTGGAACCCATATTTTTTTTAATAGGATTCCAGTCTGGTTAACACTTAGGGCCTATAAAAACATATTTCTGGTTGGTTTGAAGAGATTGCCACATGGCAATAAACTCGCCAGGTTAAAAAAATAATAGTTAAGTGATTTTTAATATTTTATTTTAGTCGTCGTATATTAGAACAACATATTATTTTATCTATTGCAATAAAACATTACACTCCTGGCGGTAAATGGAACTCGAAGGAAAATGGTGGAAAAGTTCTTTTTTTGACCATATTTGGGTTTGCTTCTGTTATTGGCTGAAACAAAACATTAAAAGATTCACAATTAAACAAAGGATGGAAAATTTTACAATTTGCCAAAACATTTTTCTAATTTCGTACTTGTTTAGCATGTGACTAACCTAACCAATCTAACCAATCAAATTTAAACCTAACCTAACCTAACCAATCAAATTTATACTGTGATGAATACTTTAGACCTAACCTAACCTAACCAATCAAATTTATACTGTGATGAATACTTTAGACCTAACCAATCAAATTTATACTGTGATGAATATTTTAGACCTAACCTAACCTAACCTAACCTAACCTAACCAATCAAATTTATACTGTGATGAATACTTTAGACCTTACCTAACCTAACCAATCAAATTTATACTGTGATGAATACTTTAGACCTTACCTAACCTAACCAATCAAATTTATACTGTGATGAATACTTTAGACCTAACCTAACCTAACCAATCAAATTTATACTGTGATGAATACTTTAGACCTAACCTAACCTAACCAATTAAATTTAAGCTGTGATAAATACTTTAGACCTAACCTAACCTAACTAATCAAATTTAAGCTGTGATGAATACTTTAGACCTAACCAATCAAATTTAAGCTGTGATGAATACTGACACTTGATTGGTTAATAATTTCAAGAAAAATGTAAACAAAGCTTTTAGTATTCAGTAATAATGAGCTTATTTTAATATTGGATGTTAACACAAGTCGTGTCGTATTTTTCCAAATTTAAAAATGAGCACCTAAAGTAAAACAAAATGGTAAATGTTATACGTCATTCGAAAGAAAAATTTCTGCTCTACAAGATATTATGTTTGTTTTTATGTTACATATATTATTTTATTTGATTACAAGCCTTCAAAATGGAATGTCAAGTAGACGAAACTGAGCATTTTCGACACCTCCGACACCAATGTTCGACAATTGATTTTTGTTGTTTGACATGTAGTGATAGGAAGAAAGTCAATAAGGCACTAAAACATATATACTCGAATCCGATAGTATCTAAATCTATCAAGATGACAGTCCTCAACAGTATTTTAGTACCAACATAATAAATGCTGGAGAAATGTGTGCGTTTAGAAGAATACATGGAGGGACAATGTATAACGGAATACTGAATTAAGTGATTGGAGATAATTGTGAATTTAAGACTGGTGTATAGAATAAGATGATGAAATGGACTTTGAGATGGTTTAGACATGTGGAATTAATTAATAAAGACAGAATAACAATACAAATATACATTGCAAATGTGAATGGAAGACGTGGTAGAGGAAGATAAAAAAAAGTAAGGTTAGATCAAGTGTGGATTTGTTTATTTTTCTGCCATCTATTTATTTTCTGTGCTTTTTTTTCTCCTCTTATTCTACATGCGCCAGGGTGTGGGCTGAAAAACATCTGGTGTCCCGGTAGCTGGGCTCGCCCTATATTGGTGGGGTGTATCTTGACCGGAGGGATGTTATTAGATGAACCCAGACCTTTTGATAGCTTCTTTTTTTTAATGTATTATCTTTTTAATGTGTTCTTGAAATGTGTCTAAATGTATTATGTACATACTATGTTGCTATCAATAAACCTATATTTATTTATTTATTTAAGTGTATATTTTGGAAGAAGAAAATGTAAAGTCTGGTGCTCTCCCCTCTCTGCTTACCCTCACAGGGAGACGGTGTGATTGTATGTATGTATATATTTGTTAGATAAATTAAGGTAAACTTTTTACCTCTGCTCTTTTTTCACGTGCCTCAATATGTTTATTCATAGATTCTTGAGCTGAAAAGTTAGAGAAAACTTCAATCAATTGAGCTTTTTCAGATTACGGGTAAGTTGTTTTGTATACATAACAAATGTTAAATGGTACGAGCTTATTTTGAATATTGAACATATTTCAATATAATTATCATTTTTAGCATTGTATGACAACAAAAAGTATACAAATGTGCCATATCCGACTCATGGCATTGTGATGTTGCGAGTATAACACCCATCAAGTCACGATTGGCCATCCAGATATATGACTGATGACCTAATATAATGGAGTATGTCTGCATGTCTGTGACGCGACTAGATAGACCCAGTCCTGTTTCACCAAAGACACAATCTCCCTATCCACCTTGCACCTTCTCCATTGGGGACGGCAACCTCAATCACCATAACAGCAACAACAGAAGAAAGAAGACAGGAAAAGGTGCCGGAGTTCACTTCTTGTCACACTTTTTGTAAACCGTAAAAAAGGTGGTGGAGCGCCGCTCTACCGCAAAAAAGCACTGACAGTGCTTTTTTAAAAAAAAAAAAAAAAAGATGCCGGAGCTCACTTCTTATCAAGCTTTTTGTAAACCGTAAAAAAGGTGGTAGAGCGCCGCTCCACTGCGCTCTACCGCAAAAAAAAAGCAGTGACAGAAGATATGAAAATAGGAATAATGTATTGATAATATTAACAATTGTTTATATGTTGAAAGTAGGGATAGGAAGGCGGCCGCTGCGGTTATTTATCGAGAACTTAATAATCGTGCTAAATGCCGCTTGATCGTGCTAAATGCCGTATCTCGATTGTGACCGCAAGAAGTTGATTCTCACTCACAACTGTACTTTGAACATCCAAGTATGTCCAGGTTCTTTGTTGTTTAAGAACTCGTGAGTGTAAGATAAGCGTCATTGTTGAAGAGCGATGAAATATAATGTATACTTACCTTCAGATAGACTCAATAACGAGAGTACAACAAGCAGAACAAAGAATACCAGTCTCATGTTGTTAGATTATTCCAGGTCTTTTGTTATCAAAACGTAGAAAAGAATGAACTGCTAAAGTAAAGTAACTCCTTTATATACAATACTATATAATCTAGTACAGGGATGCTATAAAGAAATAACATATTTTTAAATTTGATTTTTAATAAAACGGATTGCATATAATTTCAGCACATAATTGATAAATAAGATTCAAATATTGAGTGGTGAAGTAAGTGTCGAGGAAAATACACAAAATCTGCTCCCCTTTAGCACAAAGTGTAAGATAAATGTCATTTGGGAATGACGTGGAAGCCTAAATGCAAAGACAAAGCCTGTAAATGCATCATAAGTTGAAAAATTACTTTTCTTAAATTTTCAAATGTGTTGTTTATATTATATATCGTTGGCCTAACTATAAGAACACGTAACTTCATACGAGTAACTTTACAGGAGAGAGAAAAAACGTCATAGTTTGTCCCAAGTGCGATCAAAAGTATAAATAACAGACATCGTTTAGAATTGTGGATATTGCCGGCGGAGTCGACAAATTACCTTTTTGCCCTTGATTCCGCCCCCCTTAGCCCTGTGGTAAGGGATAATTTTCTCCCTTTGTCTAACTCTCCTCCTTCTATCTGGACCATTCTCCAACAGAAACGGTGAACTCCATGAATGCTACCAGCATGTGCGGTTCCGGCTTAGCAATTGGATGGGCAGTGTCAGGAATTACTGAATACTTCTGTCTCTGACCACAGTATAACTGACAGTGATAAAACTATGACAACTTTCCTTCGACCAACCACAGAGCATACAAACTAACGAACCAGCGTTCTACGATATGAGAGATTGTCGAAATACTGAAAGTTTTGATAACAGATTCACATTATAAAGTTAAATCTAAATATGAAAATTTGGCATTTGAATTTGATTTAAAAATACGAAATTACTTTCAAACAACCCAATACATATATATTTAGTAATGTTATGGTTTAATTTCTTACATGTGGAAAATATTGGCCATGAACATTGAATTCCGTTTAATTTTTTCACATTTTTAATTCTTGATAACCGTCACTTAATACAAATTCACCAAATCAGCCATAGAATTTTATTTTTATTTACTTTTTATTTATTTCATATGACAAGAAATATACATACAATAAAATTTGCGATAAAACAACAGGTAATTTAATTTGGACATACAATTTTAATGGATTTGGGTTTGTTGCCTTTCATTTGTCGTGTCCCCAGTAAACTAGGCTTTTGTCTGTATCTCACTGAGGATATTTAGCATGAAAAAATAAATCGATACTTCTTTCCGATTTTTGATTACACAAAAACAAAACCCCGTTGCACGTTCTCATCAACCTGACAATCAGTGACACTCAATTAACACTGGAAACATCACGCGAAATCAAACTCCTCACACATCATCACTCCAGAAAGACCAAAAATGTTCATTCCATAATATACCGCACTCAATCATAAAAATATAAAGAAATACAAACATTAATCAACAAAAAGAAACCCACACTCAAGTGCACACACAAATCTTTTCCACACGTCATTCATCTTGAAAGCCCAAATACTCAAACTCCTGTCGCAATAATAACCACGCTCCGATCGACTGTTTAAATGGTTTTCCTTCCTTTACCTTTATTGAATTCGGCACACCATTGTATCATGTGTCATGTGAGCTCAATAGGCATATTGCCTTTGGGAATACTTCCCCACTCACTGTTCACCCCTTAATTCATTAATGAAGATTGACTGATTAAATCAGGGCTGTGGAGTCGGAGTCGGAACATTTTAGGCGGAGTCAGAGTCGGAGTCGGAGTCGGAAAAAATCGACCGACTCCGACTCCGCTTAATTATTTTAACATTTTCTTTAATGAATAACGTTACGGTATGTGTTAACCAGTTAACCTCTCATCGTTTCATGACTGATACTATGCAGACTTTTATAATCGCAATAAACCCCAAAAGGGGATTACGTTCAGTTTACAGTTTTTACAAAATTAGATATAAAAACAGCAATACTGCGATATCCTGAAATTATTCAAGATTCAGCGCTGACCGTCACGGCCTTACCACTTACCACCTACACAAGTTAAGAGCTTCCATAAATCCTGACTTATTTTGAGATTTAATTCCATTTAGACCACGAATAGGAAATAAGATTTATATAAAGTATATTTACTTTCAAAAATCTTATCTTGTGTTCTATTCAATATTGAATCAAAATAATAATAAACAATATTAATAAGATTTAGTTAACGTATGAAAACAAATAAAGCAACCTTTTTATTTTATTTTAAAGTGTTTTCTTATTTTTTTTAATACCTACCTGTGTTGTTTTTCTAATTATTTTAAAAGTTTCATTTAATCCTTTTTTTAAATATAAAAATATATTTTTAATATTATTTTAGTGTGAAGATATTGCTTAATGCGTATTGTTTATATATTTTTTTATAAAATTGTTTCATTTGTGTACGAATATAATAAATTTTTAATTTATACCTGTATCCATTATCAATAAGTCAATATAAATACATTAGGTAGACGCAGTAAATTATAAAATAAAATAAAAATTGAAGTCAGAGTCAAGAGTTGGAGTCGGAGTCGGAGTATAAAATAAAGCCGGAGTCGGAGTTGGAGTCGGTAAATTTTCATCCGACTCCACAGCCCTGGATTAAATAAATTGTTTATAAACGGATATTTATTTATATATAATATTAAATTATATGGAAAAAAAATGTCAAGCACTGAGGAAAATAAAATATCTAATTAATTTTATATCGTTTTTAATTTTAATGCATTTTGTTTGAAATTCAATTTAGTGGAAACTTCATCCCCACGGTGAGATTAATGATGTCATCCAACCGTTCTGATTATCATTACGTCCTTTGCAAGGTAATCCGTTAGACGAAACCTGAAAAAAATCATGATTAAAAGTTAAAATAAATATTTAAATAATGATTTGTAAAGATAAAAAAATTAATTAACATTACTTCATTTAAGCACTTGTTTGTGTAAAGTTCACAAAAATCCATATAATGCTAAAATATATCTTAACAGTCAATCTACTATGCGTATCCAGAAAGTAAGTGTACTGAGGCTCTCACGACCGGATGGATTTTATTTTCGACATGTTGGCTACACTTCCGTGTAGCCTGACCCTTCCCCTCCGCAACGAGACCGGTTCGAGGTCAGTACGTTGAGAAGTGTCGACGCGACAACACGTTTCGTGAAAAATGTCAATCCAATCTCCCGCTAAGTGCGAAATACGCGGCGTCATCCGTTATCTCGTTTGGAAGGGAAAACCTCCGGTTGAGGTTTATAATGAGGTGAAAACTGCATATGGTGATAAAGCTATGAATCGTACAAGTGTGTACAAGTGGTGTCGCGAGTTTTAAAACGGTCACGTCACACCTCTTCACCCTCCGCCAAAAAGTTCAAAACCACAATTTCAGCCAAGAAAATCATGGCATCCGTGTTTTGGGACTGTCAAGGCATAATTTTAACTGAATATATGCCTCAAGGGGAGACCATCAACTCTGCAAGATACTGTGAGACCCTAAAAAAATTGCGGAGGGCGATTCAAAACAAGAGGAAAGGCATGCTGACAAAGGGAGTCTGCCTGCCGCACGACAATGCCAGACCACACACGGCCAACGCCACGAACGAACTGCTCGCCTCGTTTAAATGGGATGTCCTGAACCATCCCGCGCATTCCCCTGACCTAGCACCTTCAGATTACTATCTCTTTACCTCCCTGAAGCTGCACATGGGTGGAAAAAGGTTTTCAACCGACGAGGGGGTAAATGAGGAGGTGGAGAAGTGGACGGAGGGGTTGGCGGGAAACTACTTCGAGGAAGGCATCAAAAAGTTGATACCCCGCTTCACCACCTGCATTGAGAGGAATGGCGACTATGTCGAAAAATAGCTTACATATGTACTACGGTAACCACGTAATTTTTTTGTTTCAATAAAAAAAATTGTAACCTACAAAAATTCAGTACCAATCTGACAGACATATTTTCTTAGAAAAAAAAAACCTATTGCCGCTATTGCACGAACAGACATGTATTATGGCCAGTTCACACTCAACCCAAAGGGAGTTAGTTATCCAGAGGGAATTCAATACAGTAAAAGTCCGTTTATTTCTTAATTCAAGGAACCAACTTTCATTAAAAATTTAATTATTTAATTTGTGCGACATTTCCCAACGACTGGGGAATCCATTTTTTTCTACTGAAAATAATGTACAAAATACCTGGCGGTATGTAATACACATCGGGCTTAAGAAAGAGACTGTCGTCCATAATCGGCTAACTTCGGCTTTGTAGAGCGTCGTCTCTGTTGCACGATGCGCTAACAGCCTCTACATCTACAATGACAGAGATGATACTCTACAAAGCCGAAGTTAGCCAATTATGGCCGACAGTCTCTTTCTTGTTATTCAGTGTTATTGGAGTGGAATCATGGACCCTCAAAGATGGTAGTATGAACCGACTGGAAGCATTCGAAATGTGGATACACCGGAGAATGCTACGGATACCCTGGACGGATATGGTTAGCAACACAAGGGTTCTTCAAAGAGCTAAAGTTGATAGAGAGTTGCTGACTAATATTAAAATCCGAAAGGTGTCCTACTTGGGTCATGTACTTAGAGGAGCAAAGTACAAATTACTGCACCTGATCATCCAAGGCAAAATAAAAGGCCGAAGAGATTATAGCGATGGTTGTTATCAATGTAGCATGTATCCTATTAGGATGTGCTGATGATGTTGATACTGATATCGCTATCTTCGTTTTAGTCGAATTCTGCGTTCCTTTTCGTTCAGGGTCATCAATGTAGCGAGTTGGTTTTCTGGATATGTCGTGATGATCTTGATTTATATTTGTTTATTTATAAATACTCAGGAATGCGGATAAAAAACGAAAGTGACAGCGGGTAAATAATACAAGTCTTGACAGCTGAATGAACAATAATAATCAATGTTTATTTCTCGGCGAGTAGGTAATTTATACAAGTGAGTGAACCAGTTCGCGATACATACTCTGTCCTTCTCTCGCGCGTGCACTGATTTACAGGTAGATATTTATTTGTATTTGCAGACGGCTAGACGGGTCGCAAATACTATAAAATAGTAAACATTTTTGACGTTCCTGGCGTGTGACAATCTATAAGTACTTCATCGGTCATTGACCCTGTATGTTTATTATTTTATCAATAATTAATTTAATTTAATTATGTTTAACAATTCACTTATTTATTTTGACAATTATTTAGGTAGGTATCCTACAAGATGTTGGCAGGAGGCAAATCTTCTGGCTCCGCAATATACGTGATTGGACTGGCATAAGGGGTGCTGGAGATCTTTTTCGGGCTTCCGGGGACAAAGATGTCTACTTTCAGGTGAAATTCAACGTTGGGGAGACCTGACATGACACTGGGAAGGAGAAGTCTCTGTCTTAAGGCCGATGTATATTACTTACCGCCAGGTACTGTAAATCAAGTAATGTTTTTTTTTATTTATTTCTGAAATATTAAGACACAATAACATATTTATAGGTATTTAAACAGACAAATATGTCCAGGATACACAGTTAGTAAAATATAATACGTGTTATTTAATATACTTGCCATTGGAGGCTTTGAGGTGTTTTCTGAGTTCTTTTCGTGGGAAGTTCCTTCTACTGAAATTAAAATAAAAAGTTTAAAATTTAAATTAATCAATATTATTATTCGATTTTCATTTAAAATAACCCATATTTGTATTCTGATCCCGTATATTAAATGTGATAAACTAATTTATGTTGAATCTCTGCGTCATGTTTTCACGTGATTGATTAACGCTCTTTAAATAACCTATATTTGTATTCTGATCCCGTATATTAAATGTGATAAACTAATTTATGTTGAATCTCTGCGTCATGTTTTCACGTGATTGATAAGCGCTCTTTAAATAATCTATATTTGTATTCTGATCCCGTATATTAAATGTGATAAACTAATTTATGTTGAATCTCTGCGTCATGTTTTCACGTGATTGATTAGCGCTCTTTAAATAACCTATATTTGTATTCTGATCCCGTATATTAAATGTGATAAACTAATTTATGTTGAATCTCTGCGTCATGTTTTCACGTGATTGATTAGCGCTCTTTAAATAACCTATATTTGTATTCTGATCCCGTATATTAAATGTGATAAACTAATTTATGTTGAATCTCTGCGTCATGTTTTCACGTGATTGATTAGCGCTCTTTAAATAACCTATATTTGTATTCTTATCCCGTATGTTAAATGTGATAAACTAATTTATGTTGAATCTCTGCGTCATGTTTTCACGTGATTGATTAGCGCTCTTTAAATAATCTATATTTGTATTTTGATCCCGTATATTAAATGTGATAAACTAATTTATGTTGAATCTCTGCGTCATGTTTTCACGTGATTGATTAGCGCTCCTTAAATAATCTATATTTGTATTTTGATCCCGTATGTTTAATGTGATAAACTAATTTATGTTGAATCTCTGCGTCATGTTTTCACGTGATTGATTAGCGCTCTTTAAATAACCTATATTTGTATTCTGATCCCGTATATTAAATGTGATAAACTAATTTATGTTGAATCTCTGCGTCATGTTTTCACGTGATTGATTAGCGCTCTTTAAATAACCTATATTTGTATTCTGATCCCGTATATTAAATGTGATAAACTAATTTATGTTGAATCTCTGCGTCATGTTTTCGCGTGATTGACTATCGCTCTTCTACAAAAGGACATATTATTGACATCTAGCAAATATTTTTGTAAACCGTTCAGCCTTTAAAGTTTAAACGATAGTCTCATAATTTCTAACATGGACAATTCCCTAGATAATATAAATATGCATGAATTGATTTATGATTAGATTATGACGTTACGTCTTCAGGGCGCAGTGAAATGTCAGATTTTAAAGAGTATACGAGGGCAGTTCAATACGCACCCGTGTTAGGAATGAAGGCATAATTTTTTTCAAAAACAAATTATTTATTTTTCAACATAGTCCTCTTTCAGGCATATATACTTTTCCTAAAAGTTACGTCGCGTGTTAAAAATCCAACTGTTAAGTGGTTAACCTAAATTATAAAATATTTCGAACAAATATTGTATATAAAGTTTCATTGCAATATAGAAATACATGCAAGAGACTCATCCAAAAAGCAAAGGAAAGTTACTATAGAGCAAAGATTGAAGCCTCAAATAATGATCAAAATATAATTTGGAGTGTTATCAGGGACATCACCGGTACAGTGAGAGAGAAAAATGCCCCTTCTACATTAAACATTGATGGCACAAAAGTATCATTGACACAGGAACCACAAAAGCTTTGTAGTGGCATTAACGAATATTTCGCCAATGTAGGCAATAATCTCTCACGTAACATACTTAATAGGAACAAAACGACCGAACAGTCATTGAATGACGCTATTCTTCATTCTTTAAGAGTACCCGAATATACATTTTATCTAACGCCAACGTCGGAGAAAGAAGTTCTAGCGACTATTAACACACTTAAGGCAAGTAGCGCCCCGGGGCCTGATCAGATTACATCTGCACTGGTAAAACATACTCAAAGATTTATAGCACTACCACTGAAACATGTGATCAATTTGAGTTTTAGAGGTGTAACTTTCCCAACTGCATTAAAACGTTCGCATATTGTCCCAATACACAAGGGAGGCTCGATGGATGACTTAAAAAATTATAGACCCATATCTTTGCTGAGCATTCTTTCAAAAATTATTGAGAAAATAGTGAAGGACCGACTGATGAAATTTTTCAATATGCACAACATTATCTCTCCTAATCAGTTTGGTTTCCAAAGGAATGTGGGAACTGAAACTGCTTTGCTTAGTCTAGTAAACAGCGTTACCAACACTTTGGATAATAAGAAGGCATGTTTGGCAGTTTTTTTGGACCTTGCAAAGACTTTTGATACAGTGTCTCACCGAATATTACTTACCAGATTGATGGAGGTGGGCATATGTGGGCGCTCTTCTAGTTGGTTCTCTTCTTACTTGTCTGATAGAACTCAGAGAGTCAAATTGGGTGATAGTGTATTTGGTGAGCCTCTTTTTGTAAGATTCGGAGTACCTCAAGGTAGTGTTCTGGGACCTATATTGTTCCTGATATATGTCAATCAGTTGTGTAATCTTTCTCTCAGGGGTAAGATTATTACTTTTGCGGACGACACGGTTCTTCTATTCGAGGGCCGAACATGGGATGATGTATTCTTAAAGGCTAACGAAGAATTGCGTGTAGTTAAAGAATGGATGGACTCAAATTTATTGACTCTAAATTCCCAAAAAACTAAATACATCACATTTAGCATATCTACAAGAACTCAAGCACCTACAAATAAATACATAACACTACACACTTGTTCACCCATGTCTGACTGTAGTTGTGTTTCCTTGGAAAGGGTTGATAGTATAAAGTACCTTGGAGTTTATGTTGACCAGTTCCTTCGTTGGGAGGTCCATATTAACACTTTGAGCGCAAAAATCAGAAAACTAGGATACATATTCCGTATGATTCGAAATGTGCTCAGTGAAAATATTCTTAAAAGTATGTACTTCGCCTTATGTCAGTCAGCACTTTCTTACGGTATATCAGTTTGGGGGGGATGCACCTTAACCCAGAAACACATATTACAGGTTTCCTAAAAATTGATTGTGAAAATAATCAATAAACTTCCTGCTCGGTATCCCACGGCGGAGCTTTTCAGAGAGTATCAGGTCCTGAACATAGCCAATTTACATCTCAAATCCATTCTCTGGCACTACCATCGAGAGGAGGGGAAGATGCAAACTCAGCAGACACACATGACACGCATGGCAACTAATGAAATGTTCACCATCCCTAGAGTTAAAACCTCTTTTGCCCAAAGGCAATATGCTTATTTGGCTCCCATTACATACAATGGCGTGCCGACTTCAATAAAAGTAAAGGTAGGAAAACCATTTAGACAGTCGATCGGAGCGTGGTTGTTATTGCGACAGGATTTTGAGTACTAGGGCTTTCAGGATGAATGACGAGTGGAAAGGATTTATGTGAGCTCGTGAGTGTGGGTCTCTTATTATTGTTTTAATTTTGGCTGTTATTGTATTTGTGTTTCTGTGTGTTTTTCTTTTTTTTGTTTTGGATTTGTTTTGATTTTTATTCTTATGATTGTGTGCAGTATATTGTGGGATGAATATTTTTGGTCTTTCTGGAGCGATAATGTGTGAGGAGTTGAGTTTCGCAGGATGTTTCCAGTTGTAGTTGAGTGTCACTGTTTGTCAGGTTGATGAGAGCGTGCAACGGGGTTTTTTGTGTTATCAAAAATCGGAAAGAAGTATCGATTTATTTTTTCATGCTAAATATCCTCAGTGAGATACAGGCAAAAGCCTAGTTTACTGGGGATACGACAAATGAAAGGCAACAAACCCAGATCCATTAAAATTATATGTCCAAATCAAATTACCTGTTGTTTTTTCTCAAATTGTGTATATTTCTTGTCATGTGTAATAATAAAAAAAAAATAATAATAATAAAAAAAAAAAAATATTCCCAATATACATAATACATAGATAGATACAGGCGGCCCTCGACTTTCGCACAATTCGCTATTTCGCACATTTCAAAAAGTTCAATTTTTTAATGCAAAAAATGTTCGCTTCCATGCAGTCGCTCCCACTTTTTTGGAAGAACTATAATATATGGAACGCAATAAACAATATTGGAGACTCGTGGGCTGAAATAAAAGAGTCAACAATGAAAGGTTCCTGGAAACAATTATGCCCACAAATGATGAGTGATTTTATACATTTTGAAGAAACTCCGGAAACTGTCACATATTAAATAGTTAGCCTAATGAATGAACTAAACTTGGACGTCACAATCAAAAATATGAATGAATCCTTCATGCATCTTGACAAATTTTTGACTATCATGGAAGAATGTGATCCCAATGGAGAACGTATATCTCAAGTACGTAGGGCGATTGAGAAAGACACAGCATGTTATAGAACTCTTTATCAAGAAAAGAACTCTTAACAAGTTTATAAAGAAAACACCTGAAAGCACTTAAACACGTCTCGTTAACTTAATTATGTATATTGATAAATAAATATTTTTAATACATTGTATTATTGATAAATAAATATTATTATTGATAAATAAATATTTTAAAATACAATTTTTGATGTTTTTTTACATCCCTCAACTTTCGAACCAATTATTTCGAACCAAAACACACATTTTCAGGAACCAATTATTTGCAAAAGTCGAGGGCCGCCTGTATAGCAATTTAAGTAAATTCTTTGCAAAAAAAAAAGACAGCAAGTGCCAATGCGTTTGCTGCGTTTTTGCTTATGAATCACATTTTACCGTTTTTTTGTTTATGAATCACGACATTTTTAAGCAACAATGAAAAACATGAAAGTGCAGTTTTCTCAAAATTTAACTTTTGCCATTAGCTGCGTTTTTGCTTATGAGGGCAGTATACCACAAAGTTAACTATCTTTTTTATAATTCAAGATGTAAATAAATATTTTTTATCATAAAAGAATACTTTTGCATACAATACCTTGATGTAGATAAAATATGAACAAAAAACTAAAAAAAACAATCACTGATAATTTCATAATGAGAGATAATAGTGTAATATATTTTATGAAGTGTATGTACGTTTTGTACAACAATATTTCTAGAGATTCATTATTGCTGTTTTATATATATGATCTGTTATAGGGATATCAAAAAGTAACCGAGTCTCATGTTACAGTCTGACTATCTGAAAAAATCATTAAAATGCAAGCAATAGAAAATTTTCCATAAAGGTGTTGTTCATTATACGCAATATAAATAAAATTAAGAAAAAAAAACGTAAAAATACAACTTGAATTTACCCGGTTGAAAGAAATATATTAAATAAACATAGTAAGGTCTAAAAGTTTCCTGCCCAAGGATTTAAAAAAGTGATAGAATTAAAGAAAAAAAAAATTCAATGTTGTCACACACACTTTATAATTTTTTTTTAGATAATTGAATTAATTTTTCAATACCACTACAATAATATTCTGAAATTTCGATTCGAGTTTTGAAATCAGGTTCAAGTTTTGAAAATAAAAAATAATTAGAAGGAGTCAAACCGAAATACTACAGGGATGGTGATTTGATTTTTTGAAACAACAGGGTTGATTCGTCGCCTTTGCAGCCAACAGAACTTTGTGCACTTGGTGCATTGTCATCCAATAATCTCACGCCTCGTGACAGCTTTCCTTGATATTTTGTTTATATGGTACCCTTTAATTTGTAAGCTTAAGTGTTTCTCTCTTTGGAATCGATTGGTGGAATTTCCTAACGATTTCAAAAAAAATATTGCCATAATCTTTTCTGGGGTTATGTAGCCTTGAGTTTTTTTGGACAATGGTGATCCCGAAAGGTGCCATTCCATTAAGTCCCTTTTTGACAGAGGATCAAAATATAAAACCATTGTTTTCTTCCTCGTGACATTTACTTAATTATCTCTTTATCTTTCCCATCGCAGAGCATTAAAAATGTATTGTTATATTTAACATGTTACCTTTAGACAGTACTCAAGAGCTTTGACTCCCACCTTATTCATAGTAAGATGAACGTGCAGAACTCGTAACACTATGGATTTAGAAAGCCTATACTTGCTGTTATTGCTTTTGATTTTAGTCTTCTTTCTTTTAACACTTTCACATGCACTAATGCAACATCTGCCTTGATGAAGACCATCTTCAATCCATTCTCTGCCTAAGAAAAAAAACTGTTTAGCTCAATATTGACATGCTAAATATGACAGTGAAGATTATTTGTAGACAGCATCAAAATGTCGTTTTATTTCTACTGGGCTTTTCCCTTACGCTACGTCTTCCTTGGGGCTTGGAAAAGAGTACCTTGTTAGGCATTCTCTCTTCTCCCATTCTTGCTACATGCCCCGCCCAACGTAGCCTCCCAATTTAGATGTATTTTATAATGACCACACAATATTAGTGAAAAGTTAAATTTTCTTTCTCAACAACAGTCTTTTCCTCCGACATGGTAACACTAAAATCATTTGTATACCAACGATTCACGCATCATCTTTTACGGTTCACTCGACTCAACTTTGGTACGATCTTTCTGATCCAATAAAATGTTTTACATCCTTATTGAATCTAAAATTATTCCTCATCCGTGACTTCTGTATATAGGCGGCCCTCGACTTTCGCACATAATTGGTTCCTGAAAATGTGTGCGAATGTTGAATGTTCGAAAGTAGAGGGATGTAAAAAAAACATCAAAATTTCTATTTTAAAATATTTATTTATCAATAATATATTAAAAATATTTATTTATCAATATGCATAATTAAGTTAACGAGGCGTGTTTATGTTAAGTGTTTTCAGGTGTTTTCTTTATAAACTTGTCAAGAGTTAGTTGAATACCACCTTTTTTCTTTTCTTGATAAAGAGTTCTATAACATGCTGTGTCTTTCTCAATCGCCCTACGTACTTGAGATATACGTTCTCCATTGGGATCACATTCTTCCATGATAATCAAAAAATTGTCAAGATTCATGAAGGCTTCATTCATATTTTTGATTGTCAAAGTCTTGACGATTTTATCAGTTTCTTCCAGGGCTGTGGAGTCGGAAGAAAAAAAACACGACTCCGACTCCGATTCCTTTATTTACCAACAACACGACTCCGACTCCACAACTCCGACTCCACAACTCCGACTCAAAAAAGCTCAATTTTATCAGGTTGTTTCCTACCTTTGCATATAGCCATTTTTTTCATGTTATACGGATAAAAATAAAACAAGATCAAACTTTAATAATTATTTATTAGAATTTATTCTTAAAAACAACATTGCTTCTATTAAATATGTATTCGTAGAGGCTCTCAAATCAGAATTGAGAATTTTAAGAGCGGAAAATAACCGCTCTACGGATACTTGGGTTGGGGGTAATGCTGTAACGATCAATGCTGAATCTTTTACGATTTCTAGATACCGCTGTATTGCCATTTCAACATTTAACTTATAAGTTCGGTCAATTTTTTCCATTATTTTCGATGCATCGTAAAATTCAATTTTAAATTTTGAAATAGAGTCTCCTTCATCTATATTGGGACTGTGATTCAAACGAGGACGTTTTAGTTTATCTTGTTCATTGAGATATTTTTCAGATTCAGCGGTGTCGGATGAAGATGATGATACTTGGTGTACGCTGCCTGCTGTCGTCTCTTTTTCTAGTCGAAGGCCTTTCATACGAACGGTTAATTCAAACAGAGCGTTTTTAGCTCTATTTATTCGTTCTTCCGTCAATATGGATCGAACCATGGGGTTAACATAGATCCCAGCCAACAGAATTTTCTTTCGACGTGAGAAAGAAGGAGACAAACACATTTTCGTAGACTTGATGCATTAAATGGATCTCGGTGATTCACCATATCGGCGCGACTTGCGCCTGCAAGTTTAATATTCGTGCACAATACACATTCATTATAATAATTTTAAAAAAATGTATTTTAAATTTTAACGAAAAAGTAGTCGGAGTCGCTCGTTTTTTACGACTCCTACTCCGACTCCGACTCCGGCCCAAACACCGCGACTCCGCGACTCCGACTCCAACTCCGACTCCGACTCCACAGCCCTGGTTTATTCTTCCTCACTTTCATTGTGAATTTCATTTAACTCTTGTTGCTCAATTAAGTATTCATTTGACAGAGGTACTGAGTGAGATTCAATCAACTCATTAACATCTTCGTTGTTGACGTCCAAGTTTAGTTCATTCATTAGGCTAACTATTTCATATGTGATAGTTTCCGGAGTTTCTTCAAAATTTATAAAATCACTCATCATTTGTGGGCATAATTGTTTCCAGGAACCTTTCATTGTTGACTCTTTTATTTCAGCCCACGAGTCTCCAATATTGTTTATTGCGTTCCATATATTATAGTTCTTCCAAAAAAGTGGGAGTGACTGCATGGAAGCGAACAATTTTTGAATTATCGACAAAAATTGAATTTTAAAAAATGTGCGAATTGTGCGAAAGTAGAATGCGCTTAAGTTGAGGGCTGCCTGTAATTCCCACCCTTATCTGTATTTTCTTTAAGATTAAAAATTTATTTAAATTTTTTATTGTTTTTTTTATCAATTATTGTTTTCACATAAAGATACGATTATGGATGCCAATAATAGTTAAGAAATAAAAGCAGATTGGTTGAATGAAATTGTTTTAAAGCAATCAATCCACCAGATGTATTTGCAGGAAAGTGTTAAATAAATAATTATGTATATAATTTTAACTAGTTGCAGCCCGTGAAATATTCAAGGAAGTAAAACAAATTCTACATTTTTGAAATACCGAATGGAGCAAGATCAGCTTTAAGTTTTTTGGGTTCATTAATGTTTCTAGTTTAAAATAAAAAAGGTACATCTTGATTGATGCATTATTTAATTCTCAAAAATCTCTTTATACACGATATTTTGTGCATAAACATTACTGTTGTTCAATTTATGGTAAATCGTTGATAAAGTTTTCCTCGAAGACTTGTTTCAGATATATTGACTTAAATGTTTTCGCGTTTCCGACATCTTGAAAAAACCACATATAATTGTCTGCATTCAAAAAAAGAGCATAAGATAAATAAACACAAGTAATTATAAGGTTCAATATAATAGGAAATAAATGAATTATTTAATGAATTACAATTCAAAATAAATTGGCATCGTCCCCTTTTACACCGGTTCGTTCAGTATAATTTCAATCTGTTTCGAAGTAGTAAACACAAGTAATTATAAGGTTCAATATAATAGGAAATAAATGAATTATTTAATGAATTACAATTCAAAATAAATTGGCATCGTCCCCTTTGACACCGGTTCGTTTAGTATAATTTCAATCTGTTTCGAAGTATTCCTCTCTCGCTCTCTTGTATTCAAAATTCAATTCTCGTATTCTTTCTTTGGCGACAACCGTACGGGTTTTGACCTATTTATACCATGATCATCTGTAAATGTAACGGACGTTAACAATGAACCATTAAATATGTTAATATAGTATTTTGCCACAGCTTCCAGAGGACAAATAAAAAAAAGCATAACATTTTTAGTATGTACCAGGTCTGTAAATATGAAACCGGAATTTGCTCATAGATGGCTCTAGTTGTCAATGTAGTGACTGTCAAACCACGACATTGGCGCCTTTAACTTGTGTTTACATTTGTCAAAGACTTTAATTCACAACAATACAAGTTTAATACAACTATATATGTTTTTATAGCGTTGAACATGTCTGTTTTTGTGCCTGAAAACTACGATTTGCGGACAGCATTGATTTTCTGTTACCATTTGAAGAAAACTGCTGCAGAATCGCATCGAATGCTTGTCGAAACTTACGGTGAGCATGCTTTTGGTAAATCACAGTGCTTTGAGTGGTTTAAAAAATTCAAAAGTGGCGATTTTAACGTGAGCAACAAAGAACGTGGAAGACCACCGAGAAAGTTTGAAGACGCCGAATTGCGAGCATTGTTGGATGCGGATGACGCTCAAACGCAACAACAACTCGCTGATCATTTAAATGTGACACGAGAAACCGTCTCCATACGTTTGAAAGCCATGGGAAAGATCCAGAAGGTGGGAAAATGGGTTCCACATGAACTGAATGAAAGACAGCAGGAAAACCAGTAAGACATCAGTAAATGATACGGTCGTAAAATATGAATCATTTAATATTTTAGTATTATGACATCTTCCAGAGGACAAATAAAAAAAGCCGTAACATTTTTAGAGTGTAAAAATAAACTCCCTGTAAAATTTAAAACAACAGTTGTTGAGGTTAAATAAATAAATAACATATGGTAAATTAAATATTTACAACTGAAGTTGTCAATTATCTCAATATTAATTTAATGTTGATAATAAAATTGCAGATTATTATATTTTAGTTCTAGCAATTATTGACCCTTGGATCATAGCTGCACCATCTTTAATCACAACAGCATCATAATCACATTAACTCTTTAATATTCGATCGAAGTCATGATGACCTTTCCCAGTGCCCGGCTTGTTTTTACGTAAGAGAAATCGTAACAGCTGTATGATTGAGAATGAAGCGAAATTAGTGTATTCTGTCCTTTCCGCCTACCCCGGCAGGAAAATGGCGTGACTATGTATAATATATATGTAACAATAAATTACTATTTTGCAGTGATTTACATAATTAATGGAATAGCAAAGTAATTCATTAACGATATTTAATATTTGCGTAAATTATGTCATAAAATAACAGTAAGGTGATTTTTGTTAGTTTATTATGGTATATAAGAACAACATATTTTATTACGGTATATAGAACAACATATTTTATTATGGTATACTACCTTGATCAAAAAGTTTTAGGACTTTATTCATAAAATCGAAAATACAAGTTTATTCATCAAAATCGATATGGTCCCCTTCAAAGTTCTCCCCATCAACTGCAACGCACTTACGCCAGCGCTTGATCCAGCAAAGGCTGCTAGTAAAAGTAGTCGTGTTGTTTTTTGTCAAAAACTCATGGAAATCATGTCTTTCGCGATTTCAATGCGGTCCTTTTTTTGCATGAAATTGAGGTCTTTCGGCACCAGTTTTGCAGCGTCACGTCTAAGGCCCAAATCACTTACCAAAATATCTTGAGCGGATCCATAAGCGATGTTCAAGTCCTCTGCCAGCTCTCTGATGGTCAATTTGTGGTTTTCGGCCAACATTTCTTTGATTTTATCGATGTTTTCATCGGTATTCGACTGCCACTGCGTTCGTCATCCTCGACCGATTCACGGCCACTTCTGAAACGTTCGTGTCACCAAAAAACACTTCTCCAACATTTCCAAGGTCTGCGGACCGTTAAATCCGTTTTTCACACAAAATTTAATGCAAACTCCTTGATGCAATTTTCAAACTTGTAAAAAATCGAAAACACGCACAAAGGTAGATGTACTCAATACATAGTAAATTTTACAAATATCAAGCTATGACGCTAAAATTTGAAGGGAAGTGTCAATAATAGATGTGGTAACCTAACAAAAAAAAAAGAATTCCAATCGGGTGACTGACAGCGCCACACGGTGGCCGGTCCTAAAAATTTTTGATCAAGGTAGTATAAGAACAACATATTTTATTATGGTATATAAGAACAACATATTTTATTATGGTATATCAGAACAACATATTTTATTATGGTATATAAGAACAACATATTTTATTATGGTATATCAGAACAACATATTTTATTATGGTATATAAGAACAAGATATTTTATTATGATCTATAAGAACAACTTTTTTTTTCTAATAAAACATTACGGTGAGTAATGATAGTCTCCAAAGTTAACTGGTGGAGGGAGTTTTTTTATGACCACATCTGGATATGATTCTGTTATTGGTTGAAATAAAACATTGAAAGATTAATCATTATAAAAAGGATGGAAAATTTTACAATCAGCCAAATCAATTTTTTTAATTTCGTACTTGTTTAGCATGTGACTGACCAATTAAATTGCTGTGATGAATACTGACACTTGATTGGTCAATAATTTCATAAATAAATGTAAATAAAACTATAAATATTCAATAATGAGCTTATTTAATTTCTATTAATTTATATTTAAACCAATTAAGTTAACTCATGTGTAAGGATAAAAACAACATACATAACATATTCAGAAAATTTTGAAATCTTAAAATTTGTGAAAACCTTACTTTTTGTGTAAAAACATAATGAAATACATGGTTTATCTAATTATAGTAATAGTAAAATTTATAACGTTTGTTTTCTTAGTGAAGACCAAATGAGAGCCTTTTTCTTCTTGAATAATGACCATGAACTCCTATGTATGAAGGAGTCATCATCATTGTCAAGCAGGGTCGATCCACTGCTGGATGAAGGTCTACCCAAGATGACTCCAAATAGTTCGGTTTTTTGCTCGTTGATGTCATGTGATGCCGCCATGCTTCCTGATTTCATCAATCCAGCGTACCTTCGGTCTTCTTCTGGACTTATTTATGCCTCTTGGGTACCATTGGATTATTTCGGATGTCCATCGGGAGTCTGACATTCTGGCTACGTGTCCTGCCCATTGCCACTTCATTCTTTTGCACACCTTTATAACGTCTTCTACCTTTGTTATATTGCGAATCCAGGTGTTTCGTTTACGGTCTCTTTTAGTATATCCCAACATGCATCTCTCCATGCCCTTTTGTGCGGTCTGGAGCTTTTGTGTGTTCTTTACTGTGAGCGTCCATGTCTCGCAGACATGCGTAAGCACTGGAAGAATGCACTTGTTGTAAACCCTTCGCTTCAAGGATATTACTTTTGAAGATGTTGTTCAAACGTCCAAATGAGCTCCACGCTAGTTTTGTCCTTCGTGGTATTTCCTCCGATATGCCACCTACAAAGGACTTAAGTTGGCCCATATACACATATTCCTGGACAAGTTCTAGCGGCTTTCCATCTACGTTTATTGGTATGAAGGAGTATACACTGATAAATTGAATACCTAAGTCTTTGATACATTCTATTCTCGGAATTATAAGTCCATTAGGAGTTTATCTACAGTAATTAAAAATCATTGCTTTGAGGAAAAAAAAACAAGAATAAGTTGGGCTGTTTATGCATTTACAAACCCTTTCGCTCTCTTGAAAAATGCCCAATATAAGGAGGGAGAAAAAAATCTTAGCTTACTCCCAACTGTGATGGGGGATTTGGCGCAAACAAAATCAAAATGACCTCTGTGGTGTAATTGGTAAGACGTCTGTCTTCTAACTGGAGCTTGCATGTTCGACAAGCATTGAAACTTAATTTTTTATTAAAAAAAGGATTCCAGTTTTATTTTTATTTTTATTCCTATGATTGTGTGCGGTATATTATGGGATGAACATTTATGGTCTTTCTGGAGTGATGATGTGTGAAGAGTTTGACTCCGCATGATGTTTCCAGTTGTAGTTGAGTGTCACTGTTTGTCAGGTTGATGAGAACGTGCAACGGCGTTTCGTTTTTGTGTAATCAAAAATCGGAAAGAAGTATCGATTTATTTTTTCATGCTAAATATCCTCAGTGAGATACAGGCAAAAACCTAGTTTACTGGGGATATGACAAATGAAAGGCGACAAACCATTAAAATAATGTATGTCCAAATTAAATTACCTGTTGTTTTTTTCGCAAATTATGTATATTTCTTGTCATGTGTAATAATAAAAAAATAAATAAAAAGTTTGCTTTTCACTTAAGGCCTCTTCAAATCATTCTGGTTGGTGGGAAGCAATAAGCTTGCCAGGTTGTATAATATACAATAAAAGTGTAATACAATAAAAGTGTAATACTCGTACTATGCGTATCCAGAAAGTAAGTGTACTGAGGCTCTCACGACCGGATGGATTTTATTTTCGACATGTTGGCTACACTCCCGTGTAGCCTGACCCTTCCCCTCCGCAACGAGACGGGTTCGAGGTCAGTACGATGAGAAGTGTCGACGCGACAACACGTTTCGTGAAAAATGTCAATCCAATCTCCCGCCAAGTGCGAAATACGCGGCGTCATCCGTTATCTCGTTTGGAAGGGAAAACCTCCGGTTGAGGTTTGTAATGAGGTGAAAACTGCATATGGTGATAAAGCTATTAATCGTACGAGTGTGTACAAGTGGTGTCGCGAGTTTAAAAACGGTCACGTCACACCTCTTCACCCTCCGCCAAAAAGTTCAAAACCACAATTTCAGCCAAGAAAATCATGGCATCCGTGTTTTGGGATAGTCAAGGCATAATTTTAATTGAATATATGCCTCAAGGGGAGACCATCAACTCTGCAAGATACTGTGAGACCCTAAAAAAATTACGGAGGGCGATTCAGAACAAGAGGAGAGGCATGCTGACAAAGGGAGTCTGCCTGCTGCACGACAATGCCAGACCACACATGGCCAACGCCACGAAGGAACTGCTCGCCTCGTTTAAATGGGATGTCCTGAACCATCCCGCGCATTCTGCTGACCTAGCACCTTCAGATTACTATCTTTTTACACATGGGTGGAAAAAGGTTTTCAACCGACGAGGAGGTAAAGGAGGAGGTGGAGAAGTGGACGGAGGGGTTGGCGGGAAACTACTTCGAGGAAGACATCAAAAAGTTGATACCCCGCTTCACCACCTGCATTGAGAGGAATGGCGACTATGTCGAAAAATAGCTTACATATGTACTACGGTAACCACGTAATTTTTTTGTTTAAATAAAAAAAATTGTAACCTACAAAAATTCAGTACACTTACTTTCTGGATATGCCTCGTACAATAAAAGTGTAATACAATAAAAGTGTAACACAATAAAAGTGTAATACAATAAAAGTGTAATACAATAAAAGTGTAACACAATAAAAGTGTAATACAAAGAAAGTGTAATACAATAAAAGTGTAACACAATAAAAGTGTAATACAATAAAATTGTAACACAATAAAAGTGTAATACAATAAAAGTGTAATACAATAAAAGTGTAATACAATAAAAGTGTAATACAAAACTGTATAATTCATAGAAAAAAGTATTGCGTTTCGAGCCGTTTTGATATTGTTAAAATATAAATATGACGCAACAATGTTAATTGTCTTGGATGTTTAAGAAGGAAATTATTAATGCATATTCGATGAGATCTTTTTTTTATCTTCATTTGCGGCCCACTCAATGAGACTGTGGAATAAATTTCAAGATGAACATTTACATTTAAAAGATAATCGAAAAAATATTACGTAACTTAGAATGTCCTATCATATTTATTTCCCTTTGTTGCCCTTCTTTATCCTCGAACAAATTATTTTCCTCTACATTTATCATTATTGTTTAGAGATTGGTCATTTATTTGTTTATTCATAAGAATTTGAACCATTTTCTTTTGTAAAATCTGTAATGGATTCAAGTATGGATGGCCAACAGGTAGATGCCGTCCTGGCGAGCGGCCATTTAAGTGGCCACTAACTTTGCGTGTCGATATCTCAGTCAAAATTAAATCTTCTTTAAATTTTTTAACCTGAATATAAGACAAAACGTGTCCTCTAGTGACATCTCTTTTAAAATCATCAAAACGTGTCCTCTAGTACTTGATCCATAAGAAGGATTTAAACAGACCGATTCGAGGCCGTCGAAATTTAAAGCATTTTAAATATTAGCGCCACACGTTCGGGTGTGTTGAAGGTCATGTTTCTAATGACGATTGCTCCCGATCAATATGACGTATTTTGCGTCGATATTTTTTTTGTAAGTACGCGTATTGCGTATTGAATTAATTGCCTTTTTCATTGTTTATGGATTATTGTTTTCTTCGATTATTGCTTCTTATATTGTCGCACTTTATTTATAGCTTTGATTTGGATAATATTACGTGTGTATAGTGTCAGCTAAAAAATGCATCGGCGCACAGTTCCACAGTAATCAGATTCGGGATAATGGTGAGTCATATTTTTATGTAGATACAATATAAATTTATTGAGGTAAAACACCGCCGCCTGTGGGACACACGAAAGATACTCGAGCCATCGCCGTAAAAAGGTTAATATGTAGATATATCTACTCCAAATAAATGAATGTACATTATTTAACATGTATATCTAAGTTTTCTTTTCCTTAATATTTTTTTAAGTGAAGTTTATTCGGCTCATACTTATTATTCTGTGGCGACCGTATGCGCGGTCACTGAACCCACGAGACGACCTTTGCACACCTTAACAATGCGAGACAAACAATTCCAAAGTCCACGCGATCGGTCATTCAACTCACTACCAGTGAAGACCGCATTCCATGAGGAAAGGAGAGGGCAACACATCTTTCGCGCTGTCTCTCAAAACAAAAGTATACCTACGCGCGACAATAAACATATTGTAAGCGCAAAGACGAGACAGCGATATATCTCATGCGCATTCCCGCAACACGTTCAAAAAACATTATAAATACCGACGTTTGTCAATAAAATTCCTCTTTACACATTCCGATTTCGACCAGTTTTTATTTATCAACAATCATCCTCACCATCTCTCCTTTAAGGAACAACCGTTCCTAAAATTCTTTCCCTTCTTGTGCTAAAAAAATCCTCGCGTTTCGGTACTGTCTATCAATACACATGTAAAAATGAGCGATTTAAAATCGGAACAATAAGAATATTCATAGCCAATCGCTTAAATTAATTAAATTTGAAGTCAAAAGTGATAATAATTGAAATTTAATTGATGAACACATGAAAAAAATATCGGTTGACGTTCACAAAACGGACAAAGCGATCGCCTCGAACGAAAGCTGGCTGGCTACTAAGCGAGAATCGAGCGTACTTAGATTCTATTTCTTGCGTTCCCATATACCGAAGTAGAGTGAGAGTGAGACGTGAATAGCGTCGTTTCCTCACCCATAGCGTTTTTTTAGAATGAATATACCTACGTCACACACTGCCACACGTTTGATTCTTCCTTCCGTGGTTGCAGTCCTAAGACTGGTTTGCAGCAATTTGAACTCTTCTCCTCCATTCCCCCCTGTCCTGTGCGGCTCTTTTTAAGTCTGTGTATGTTGAGCAGCGCACGTCCACCAACAGGTCCTCCAGGTACTCTCGGCGTGGGCGTCCCCTAGAGTTTGTCCCCTCGGTCATGCCCTCCATTATGGCATGCAAGAGGCCCTCTTGTCGTATTATATGACCGATCCATCTTGCACGCCTTTCGGACAGGATCCTGAGCAGGTGCCTTCCTCCTTCGATTCGTTGGAGAACCTCTTCATTTGTGATGCGGTCTCTCCAGGAAATTCCTAATAGTCTTCTATAGGACCACATCTCAAAAGCCTCTAGTCTTCGTCTATCTCTTTCGGATAGGCACCATGTCTCGCAGCCGTACATCAAGATACTCCATACATAGGTCTTGATGAGGAGTATTCTCAGTTTAAGGTCTATATTATTTGATTCTATTATTTTCGACCTTTTATTAAATGCAAGTCTAGCCTAGCCTAGCGTTTGATTGTATTGGTGAATTTATTCCCGATTTTCACAAAATATCTCTGATGTGGCCGATAAGTGCTAATTATTATTAATATTATTTTTTTCATTCAATGCGTAAACGTATTACGGAGGAATACCTAAAATCTGAAGCCAGTGTTTATTATATTTATAGAGATATTAAAGTTTTTAGAAGCAATTTGTACTAGTTACACATCACAGGGAAGGAAGGGTAAATAAACTTATATTTATAAACTTAAGACTGATGTATTGAATAAGGTGAAGAAGAGCATTCTGAGATGGTTTAGATATGAGGAACTAATTAATTGAGAAAGGCTAACAAATTAAATATACAGAGCAAATGGAAGGGGTGGTAGAGAAAGAAAAAGAAATGTATGGTTAGTTCAATCAAGTGTATGTTTTGAAAGAAGAAAATGTAAAAAGTCAAAGAATTGTGGAACCTGTAAGAGAAGGTGTACGGATGTAGAAGAGGTGAAAGACGTGTGTTGTGATATGACAGGAAAGTCTGGTGCTCTCTCCTCTCTGCTTACCCTCACAGGGAGACGGCGTGATTGTATGTATGGATATATTTGTTAGATGAATTTAGGAAAACTTTTTACCTCTTTTTCTTTTTCAGGAAGTCTACGTTTCTCAATATGTTTATTCATAGATTCTTGAGCTGAAAAGTTAGAGAAAACTTCAATCAATTGTGCTTTTTCAGGTTACGGGTAAGTTGTTTTGTATACATAACAAACATGAAATTGTAGGATATATACTCAAATATCGAACATATTTCAATATAATTAATATTTTTCATATTGTATGACATCAAAAAGTATTTAAAACGTGGCATAGCCATGTGTGATGTTGGTAATGTGATGTTGCTAGTACAGCACCCATCAAGGCATGATCGGCCATCCAGATATATGACCTAATCTGATGTTGTATTTTTGCATGTTGCGACTGGATAGACTCAGTATTGTTCCACCAAAGACACAATCTCCCTGTACATCACCTTGCACCCTCTCCATTGGGGATGGCACCCTCAATCACGGCAACAGCAACGACAGGAGATACGTGAAATAGGAATAATATAATGATAATATTAACAATAGTGTATATGTTGAAAGTAGACAAATGGCGCTTGGTCTATAGCAAACTCAACCGAGACTACAAGAAGTTGATTCTCACTCACAACTGTACTTTGAACATCCAAGTATGTCCAGGTTCTTTGTTGTTTAAGAACTTACGAGTGTAAGATAAGCGTCATTGTTGAAGAGCGATGAAATATAATGTATACTCACCTTCAGATAGACTCAATAACGAGAGTACAACAAGCAGAACAAAGAATACCAGCCTCATGGTGTTATTGTAGATTATTCCAGGTCTTTTGTTATCAAAACGTAGAAAAGAATTAACTGCTAAAGTAAAGTAACTCCTTTATATACAATACAATATAATCTAGCACAGGGATGCTATAAAGAAATAACATTATTTTTAAACTTGATAATTAATAAAACAGATTGCATATAATTTTAGCACATAATTGATAAATAAGATTCAAACATTCAGTGGTGAAGTAAGTGTCGAGGAAAATACACAAAATCTGCTCCCCTTTAACACAAAGTGTAAGATAAATGTCATTTGGGAATAACGTGGAAGTCTAACTGCAAAGACAAAGCCTGTAAATGCATCATAAGTTGAAAAATTACTTTTCTTAAATTGTCACATGTGTTATTTATATTATATATCGTTGGCATAACTACGAGGCATATCCAGAAAGTAAGTGTACTGAATTTTTGTAGGTTACAATTTTTTTTATTTAAGCAAAAAAATTACGTGGTTACCGTAGTACATATGTAAGCTATTTTTCGATATAGTCGCCATTCCTCTCAATGCAGGTGGTGAAGCGGGGTATCAAATTTTTGATGCCTTCCTCGAAGTAGTTTTCCGCCAACCCCTCCGTCCACTTCTCCACCTCCTCCTTTACCTCCTCGTCGGTTGAAAACCTTTTTCCACCCATGTGTAGCTTCAGGGAGGTAAAGAGATAGTAATCTGAAGGTGCTAGGTCAGGGGAATGCGCGGGATGGTTCAGGACATCCCATTTAAACGAGGCGAGCAGTTCCTTCGTGGCGTTGGCCGTGTGTGGTCTGGCATTGTCGTGCAGCAGGCAGACTCCCTTTGTCAGCATGCCTCTCCTCTTGTTCTGAATCGCCCTCCGCAATTTTTTTTAGGGTCTCACAGTATCTTGCAGAGTTGATGGTCTGCCCTTGAGGCATATATTCAATTAAAATTATACCTTGACAGTCCCAAAACACGGGTGCCATGATTTTCTTGGCTGAAATTGTGGTTTTGAACTTTTTGGCGGAGGGTGAAGAGGTGTGACGCCACTGTTGAGACTGCCTTTTGGTTTCAGGCGTGTAGTGTGCAACCCAAGTTTCATCTCCAGTAACGATGGAGCGGAGAAATTCATCTCCATGGAGTTTGCAGCGCCTCAAAAACTCTTGCCCGGCATTATTTATTTCGCACTTGGCGGGAGATGGGATTGACATTTTTCACGAAACGTGTTGTCGCGTCGACACTTCTCAACGTACTGACCTCGAACCGGTCTCGTTGCGGAGGGGAAGGGTCAGGCTACACGGAAGTGTAGCCAACATGTCGAAAATAAAATCCATCCGGTCGTGAGAGCCTCAGTACACTTACTTTCTGGATACGCCTAGTATAATAACACGTAACTCCATATGAGTAACTTTACAGGAGAGAGAAAAAACGTCACAGTTTGTCCTATGTAAACTTGAACACTGTCATCTGTATATATTACTTCTAAAACTCAAGTTACTGTAGTTTCCATGTTTGAAGTGCGATCAAAAGTATAAATAACAGACATCGTTTAGAATTGTGAATAATGCCGACGGAGTGAGGCAAATTTATTCTAAAAATTACCTTTTTCCCTGATTCCTCTCCCCTTAGCCCTGTGGTAAGGGATAATTTTCTCCCTTTGTCTAACTCTCCTCCTTCTATCTGGACCATTCTCCAACAGAAACGGTGAACTCCATGAATGCTACCAGCATGTCCGGTTCCGGCTTAGCAATTGGATGGGCAGTGTCAGAAATTACTGAATACTTCTGTCTCTGACCACAGTATAACTGACAGTGACGAAACCATGACAACTTTTCCTTCGACCAACCACAGAGCATACAAACTAACGAACCAGCGTTCTACGATACGAGAGATTGCAGAAATACTAAAAATATTGATAACAGATTTACATAATACAGTTAAAACTAAATATAAATATTTTGCATTTGAATTTGATTCAAAATTAAGAAATTACTTTCAAACAACCCAATACATATGTATTTAGTAATGTTACGGTTTATTTGCTAACACTTTGATAATAATTTACACGAAAGTTGAACTCCATTTAATTTTTTCACATTTTTAATCCTTGAGATCTTTCACCTTATATATGATAAACATATGCACACACCAAATCAGCCATGGAATAACAACCCCACTCACTGTTCATCCCTTAGCCCTTTTAATCCCACGGGGCCGATTATCGCCCCCAACTGGTTTAGTGGAAAAATCCCACGGGGCCGATCATCGGTCTCAAAGTTTTCATACAAGTTTTTATGTTGAATAAAAAAAATTAAAAAAGATTTTTTTATATAATTTGAAAATTACTTATTATTTTACACTCTACTCGTACAGGGAGGTAAACACAACAAAATTAGGTTTTAAAACTAAATATTAACTGAGATACAAAATAAAATATAAACTACTGTTTTTTTGCCAAAAAATGCTTGGGATTTTTTGCACATTTTATGCAAAATATGCTGAGATAAAAAGGGTTAATTCATCCCCTCAACTGTAATTCTCCATTTAAATTTTTCAACTTAGAAAATTTACTAATTAAATATTTATGAACGGATATTTATACAATATACGAGTATAATCTGATATTACATGAAAAAAAAAAACGATTGCTTTCAAATTTAGTATAAAACTTAAATAAATGTTTTTATATCGTCCCTACCTTGGAAAATTCAAAACTATTATATTTTTTCTAATATTTTTAAAAATTATAATAATTTGAAAAATGGGGGAAAAAATAGATTTTTTTTTTCATACAGCCGCCATTTTACGATTATTTTTTTCATTGGTACCAACTATAACGACATTATTTCTTATTAAGAAACTGTGTAATAATTTTTGTTTCAAATTTACAAAAAGGGTCCAATCATGTCGACCAGCGTACCCCCGTTTATTCTCTATTTTTTCTTCTGTAAATAATCTAAGTCAAGTAATGTTTGGTTGAATTTTTTCTGCAATATTGAGACACGATTACATATTTATTAGTATTAAAACTGTCTACAAATATGGCCGAGATAAAATATTATGTTAAATATAATACTTTCATTTAGTTGCCTTTTTCAGGTTTTGTAGTATTTTGTAAGCTATTTTCATGTGAAGTATTTCCCGCTGATATGAAAATAAAAAGTTTTAAAGTCTTGTTTAATTTTATTTAAAAGATTTATCACCGGCAGTAAAAAAGTCAAATAAGGGATGACCGGTTGAACATGCTTCCTTTACCAAAGATCTATCACCGGCAGTAAAAAGTCAAATAAGGGATGACCAGTTGAACATGCTTCCTTTACCAAAGATCTATCACCGGCAGTAAAAAGTCAAATAAGGGATGACCAGTTGAACATGCTTCTGTACCTACCTGTATACCTACCTAAATGAATTGTCAAAATAACGAGCGAATTGTTAAAACACAAATAAATTAAATTAATTATTGTCAATGGTAAACATACAGGGGCAATGACCGATGAAGAATTCAATGATTGTTACATGTCACAAACAACGACAATATTTACTATTTACAGCGTGCAAATTGGCTAGCCATCTCCAAATATAAATAATTATTCTACCGCCAGTGCATGTGATAGAGCAAGGCAGATATATATCGCCCATGTATTCACTCACTGGTATAAATTGTCCGCACTCTGCGAAATAAACATACATTTTATTGTCGTCCATTCAGCTGTCAAAACTTGTATTATTTATTTACCCGCTATCCACTTATCAAAATATATCGGCATTCCTGAGTCTATAAGTAAACAAATATCAATCAAAATCATCACGACAACTAAACATAAGCAATCCGCTATATTGATGATTCTGTACGAGAAGTAACGCAGAATCAGCTAAAACGAAGATAACGATGTCGCTATCAAAATCATCAGCACGTTCTAATAGAACACACGCTACACCGATAGCGACCATCGTTACATTGGTGACCCCGACGACGAACAACGAACATCGTTACATTGGTGACTCCGACGTACAGGGTTACATTGGTGAACCCGAAAGAAAACCGAACACGTACATCGACGAACTACACCACCGTTACATCGGTGAACCCGAACGAAAAACGAACATCGCCACAACGCTACATTAGTGAACCCGCACGAAAAATGGACGCATACTCCGACTATATCGAACATCGCTACATTGAGCCCGCACGAAAACTGAACCCGCACGAAAACTGAACCCGCACGAAAACCGAACCCGCACGAAAACTGAACCCGCACGAAAACTGAACATCGCTACGAATACGTATTCCGACTATATCGAATATCGCCGACTCGATAGCAATGTCAAAACAATTGCAACTCGACACCGGCATCAGCAGCAACGCGATGAGCATCATGAACAATTTCGTCAACGAGATTTTCGAACGCACCGCCGCCAACGCCAACCGCCTCGCCCACTACAACAAGATGAGCATCATCACCAGCAGAGAGATCCAGACAACCTTCAAGATTCTACTCCCCGGCGAATTAGTCAAGCACGCCGTCACCAAGGACACCAGAGCCGTCACTCAGATACAACACAACATCTGATGCGGACGAGCCCGACGTCAGCTCACGTGAGGTCAGTCCTGGCGATCAGCCACACGATTTACAGGATTGCCTCCCTCGACGAACTACTGACCGACAAGATGCCGCAGCAGACAAGCATCGCTACAACATCGATACAACCACGCTACAACCACGCTACAACATCGCTAGAACCACGATACAACCACGCTACAACCACGCTGCAGCAACGAGCACCGCAGACTCCATCATCAAGCCACCGCAGATCCACCTTCCACATCGGAAGCCATCTGCAACTTGATCAACATCATCACCACCATCATCAAGCCACCGCAGATCAACCTTCCACCGCGGAAGCCATCTGCAACTTGATCTCCATCATCACCATCATCATCAAGCCACCGCAGATCCACCTTCCACCGCGGAAGCCATCTGCAACTTGATCTACATCATCACTATCACCATCAAGCCACCGCAGATCAACCTTCCACATCGGATGCCATCTGCAACTTGATCTACACCATCACTACCATCATCAAGCAACTGCAAATCCACCTTCCACCGCGGACGCCATCTGCAACTTGATCCACACAACCAATCATCAATGATCAGCGCAACAACCAACCAAGCACCGCAGACAATCCAAAATTTAGCGACAGACGACCAAGCCTACCCCCGTTTCCGCATCACCCATCTGACCGACAGATCTGGGAAAAAACGCCACGCGCTGATGTTGTCCACGTACCTACTTCGACACGGGGAACGGATAACCAGCCCGACGTCAGATGCACCGGAACCTATCGTTCACGCAAGGCACGCGCCCTCTGCGTTCACTAGGAAGGGAGCTATGTACCTACCTGTATACCTACCTAAATGAATTGTCAAAATAACGAGCGAATTGTTAAAACACAAATAAATTAAATTAATTATTGTCAATGGTAAACATACAGGGGCAATGACCGATGAAGAATTCAATGATTGTTACATGTCACAAACAACGACAATATTTACTATTTACAGCGTGCAAATTGGCTAGCCATCTCCAAATATAAATAATTATTCTACCGCCAGTGCATGTGATAGAGCAAGGCAGATATATATCGCCCATGTATTCACTCACTGGTATAAATTGTCCGCACTCTGCGAAATAAACATACATTTTATTGTCGTCCATTCAGCTGTCAAAACTTGTATTATTTATTTACCCGCTATCCACTTATCAAAATATATCGGCATTCCTGAGTCTATAAGTAAACAAATATCAATCAAAATCATCACGACAACTAAACATAAGCAATCCGCTATATTGATGATTCTGTACGAGAAGTAACGCAGAATCAGCTAAAACGAAGATAACGATGTCGCTATCAAAATCATCAGCACGTTCTAATAGAACACACGCTACACCGATAGCGACCATCGTTACACTTCATTTACCAAAGATCTATCACCGGCAGTAAAAAGTCAAATAAGGGATGACCAGTTGAACATGCTTCCTTTACCAAAGATCTATCACCGGCAGTAAAAAGTCAAATAAGGGATGACCAGTTGAACATGCTTCCTTTACCAAAGATCTATCACCGGCAGTAAAAAGTCAAATAAGGGATGACCAGTTGAACATGCTTCCTTTACCAAAGATCTATCACCGGCAGTAAAAAGTCAAATAAGGGATGACCAGTTGAACATGCTTCCTTTACCAAAGATCTATCACCGGCAGTAAAAAGTCAAATAAGGGATGACCAGTTGAACATGCTTCCTTTACCAAAGATCTATCACCGGCAGTAAAAAATCAAATAAGGGATGACCAGTTGAACATGCTTCCTTTACCAAAGAATCAACACCTGTGATACAATGTCTGAAGGAATCCAAGCTAGAGGAACATCTATATTGTTTGACATTAATCGGAATAACTTAGCATTGATTGAGCAAATAATTTCTGTATATGAGTTACTCAAACAATCACAGAAGTTGACAATTTTTTAAACTCAATTAATTAACCCTGAGAGATCGGCGCACTGCTATAGCAGTGGAAGAGATTTGTTCTACCCTTGTATTCTAAATGAATATCCTTCATTTAGAATACAAGGGTACATATTCTAAAATATATTTATGTTGTAAAAATATATATTTTTTGTTTTTTTGTTGTTTAAAATAAATATTTATCACGAACGTCCGAATCGTAAATATATCTCAGCACTAGATAGACAATTATATTTTTTTCTCGTAGCGCTCTCAGGGTTAAACAATGGTTAAGAAAAACAATGATAAATTTATTATATTTGACTTTAAAAAAAAACAATTAATACTATACCACAAAGTGAACCATCTTTTTTATAATTCAAGATATACTATACGAGTAAATAAATATTTTTTTATCATAAAAGATTCATTTTGCATACAATATCTTCACATAGATAAAATATCAATAAAAAAATAAAAATTACAAACAATAAAATTTTAATAATATAATATATTTTATGGAGAGTAAGTACGGAACAATATTTCTAGAGGTTCATTACTGACGTTTTATTTGTATGATCTATTGGGTGTTAACATAAGTTGTGTCCGTTTTTTCCAAATTTAAAAATGAGCACCAAAAATAAAACGAAATGGTAAAGTTTATACGTCATTCGAAAGAAAATTTTCTTTTCTTCAGGATATTGTGTTTGCTTTTACGTTACATATATTATTTTATTTGATTACAATCCTTCAAAACGGAATTCCAAGTAGACGAAAGTGAGCATTTTCGACATCTCCTTCTGTTCGCGTTCAATCGAGGGAATAAAGCAGCCAAAGCTGCGTGCGATATTTTCGAAGTTTACGGTGGATATGCTATGAATGAAAGGACAGTTCGTTGATGGTATTTACGTTTCAAAGACGGTAATTTCGACCTGAAAAACATGGAGCGTTCAGGACGACCAGTAGACTTCGATGAGGACCGCTTAAACCATAGTATTCATGAAGATCCCCTTCAAACCACCGTAGAACTGACTGAACAGATGAATTGTAGTCACATGACTGTATACCCCAATCTTAAATCAATGGGAAAAGTCCAGAAGTTCGGCGCTTGGGTTCCACATGTTTTGAGTGAAAACAACAAAAATCAATTGTCGAACGTTGATTTTTGTTTGAACAGAACTCGATTGAACGCGAACAGAAGAAGGTGTCGAAAATGATCACTTTCGTCTACTTGACATTCCATTTTGAAGGCTTGTAACCAAATAAAATAATATATTTAACGTAAAAGCAAACACAACATCTTGTAGAGCAGAAAATTTTCTTTCGAATGACGTATAACGTTTACCATTTTGTTTTACTTTTGATGCTCATTTTTAAATTTGAAAAAAAAAACGGCCACAACTTATGTTAACACCTAATATTATAGGGATATCAAAAAGTAACCGAGTCTCATGTTACAGTCTGACTATTTGAAAAAAATATTAAAAGGCAAGCAATAGAGAACTTTTCATAAAAGTGTTGATATTTCAATTCAAGTTTTGAAATCAGGTTCAAGTTTTGAAAATAAAAATAATAACTAGGAGCCAAGCCGAAATATGGTTCTATAGGGATGGTGATTTGATTTTTGGAAACAACAGGATTGAATGAATGAACAGAAGTGTGCACTTGGTGCATTGTCATGCAAAATCTCACGCCTCGTGACAGCTTTTTTAAAACGATGAATTTAATTTAAGTTATCTATTATCTGTTAAAGTCGTTAAATATGAATCATTTAATATTTTTGAATTATGACACATCTTCCAGAGGACAAATAAAAAAAGGCGTAACATTTTTAATGTATACAAATAAACTCCCTCTGAAGATTTTTTTTTTTTATGCAAACAACAATTGTTGAGGTTAAATAAATAAATAAATAAATCAGATATTTACAACTGAACTTGTTAATAATCTCAATTTTGATTTAAAGTTGATAATAAAATTGCAGATCAATATATTTTAGCTCTGGCAATATTGACCCTTGTGTCATAGCTACTCCATCAATAATCACAACAGCATCATATAATCACATTAACTCTTTAAGATTCGATCAAAGTCATGACGACCTTTCCCAGTGCTCGGCTTGTTTTTATGTAAGAGAAATCGTGGAAGCTGTGTGAGGTATAGGGTGGAAGCTGTGCGAGATATGAATTAAGCGAAATATGTTTGTCGAAAGAGAAAAGTTTGGCACTCTGTCATCTCTGCCTAGCCCGGCTAGAAAATGGTGGGTCTATATATACTAGGCGCGTCCATAAAGTAAAGAACGATTGCGCACCACACCCTGCGTAAATCTTCCAACACCGCGATCGTATGCGTGCCAGTTAGCTCCTTCCCTCACTTCAGCGCGGGCCGAGTTTTGTTGCTGAACGGTCGTGCATCTTTGTTCTGTAACCTTTCAAAATGGCTGCGCCCATCGAAAATCCCGCCAAATGTGAAGTGTATTCGTTTTCTGAATGCACAAAATGAAATTTATAGGCAACTTTAAGCACAGTACATGAATCTTTCCCACACATTTCACGATCGCTCCTATATGAAATAGTGACAGAGTACCTTGGCTACAAAGAAATGTGTGCTCGGAAAAGAGAAACCGAATCTCAACTCAGAAAATTGATGGCAACAGTTTTTTTGGGACTGAAAGGGTTTGATCCACGTGGAGTTTATACACACAATAAACTCAAAGGCCTATTGTGAAACTCTTCAACGACTTAGACGCGCCATCCAAAACCAGAGATGTGATATGTTGTCGGGAAAGGTGGTTTTGATTCATGACAATGCGCGGCCTCATGCATCAGCACGAACACAGCGAGAACTTCAACGTCTTAAGTGGGAAATTTTTGGACATCCTCCTTACAGCCCTGACTTGGCACCAAGTGACTTTCACTTTTTCCTAAAACTAAAGGAATTTTTGTGTGGAAAACAGTTCGCAAACGGTGAAGACCTCAAACAAGAAGTGACATCCTGGCTCAAATCTTTGCCGGTAGAAAAGTATAACATCGGAATTGAAAAATTGGTTCCACGTTACAATAAGTGCCTTGACAGCTATGGCGACTACATTGAAAAATACAGTAAGGTATTGTGACTTTTGTAAATACAGTTTTGTGTTGATATCTTTCGTTTTTATTTAGTTATGCGAAAATGTTATTTACTTTCTGGACGACCCACGTACATACTATATATGCTATAATAAATTACTATTTACCAGTGATTTACATAATTAATGGATTAACAAAGTAATTTAGGATAATTTATGTCAGAATTTATCATAAAATAATAATAAAGTAATTTTAATTATTTAATTTTGGCATTTTTATATTAGAACAACATTTTTTTTTTCTAATAAAACATTATATTATTGGCGGAACATTGAATTCTCCGAGGTTAGGACGGATTTTTTTTATGACCACATCTGGATAATATATTGTGGTTGGCTGAAACAAAACATTAAAATATTAATATAATTATAATAAGGATGGAAAATTTTACAATTATGTAGCCAAATACATTTTTCTAATTTCGCACTTGTTTAGCATGTGACTGGCCAATTAAATTTAAGCTGTGATGAATACTGACAAATTGATTGGTCAATAATTTCATAAAAAAATGTAAACAAAGCTTTTAATATTCAATATTGAACTTATTTTATTGTCATTAATTTATATTTGAAAAAATTAAATTAACTCATGTGTAAGGATAAAAAACAACATAACATATTCAGAAAATTTTGAATTCTTAAAATTTGTGAAACCTTACTTTTTGTGAAAAAAAAACATAATGAAATACATGGTTTATCTAATTAACAGTAAAATTTATTACGTTTGACGAAAAATGTAAATTATACTTCAACTACAGTTTAGAAAATGTAGGATGAGTCCTGTGACAGTTCACAAATTTGCCTCAATACAACCTTGTAACGACGTTCAGTAATTTTAAATATTTGATCAACTTTAATATAAGCCTCGATTCTAATAAATAGCAAGTTATTTAGGTAAATACATTACGAAAAAACTAACAATAATGACAAATTAATACATCTCGTTACAAATTAACAAAAATGTGGCAGTTTGTAAAAATCAAATAATATTTGGTGACGTTTGTTAAAAGTTACTACGTTAGTCTGCATTTGCTAGGGATGGGGTATTCGATAATTGGATTATCCATTTTTTTATACCTAAAATTAAATGTTCGTAATAAGTATTAATTTATTGTGAATCTTGGCCTATTTAAATATAGATACAAATCATACAATACATTAGAAAGTCAGTATAATGAAAATTAAGAATTAAAACGTCAGTTTAGAGAAAAACAATTGTTCGATTTATAAAAAAACTATTCGATTTGTAAAAAAAAAACGATTTTATTACATCCCTTTGTGGCATGACGTTTTAAACGACGCACGACTTATTCTAGACTTTCTGAAGTATAATTATTGAACTTCTTTTCCTATACTCCATAAGTGGAATCACAGTTTTTCCTTGTGAAGACCAAATGAGAGCTTTCTTCTTCTTGAATAATGATCATGAACTTCTATATATAAAGGAGTATACACTGTTAAATTGAATACCTAAGCCTTTGATACATTATATTCTCAGAATTATAAGTGCATTAGGAGTTAAAATACTGCAATTGAAATCCATTGCTTTGAAAAAGGGCAAGAATTAGTTGGGTTGTTGGTGCATTTATAAAATCTCTCGTTCTCTTGAAAAATGGCCAATATAAGGAGTGAGAGAAAATCTAAGCTCACTCACAACTATGATGGGGGATTTGGCGTAAATAAAATCAAAATGACCTTTGTGGTGTAATTGGTAAGATGCATATCTTCTAACTGGGGCTTGCAGGTTCGATAACCGTTAAAACTAAAAAAAATATCAAAAAAAAGATTCCTGTATGCTTTTCACTTAAGGCCGCTTAAAATTGTTCTGGTTGGCTGGAGGCAATATCCTATCATTCTTATTCCCCTTCTTTATCCAAGATCAAGAAAAGTATGGTTAGATCAAGTGTATATTTTGAAAGAAGAAAATGTAAAAAGTCAAAGAAATTGTGGAACCTGTAAGAGAATGTGTACGGATGTAGAAGAGGTGAAAGATGTGTGTTGTGATATGTATGACAGGAAAGTCTGATGCTCTCTCCTCTCTGCTTACCCTCACAGGGAGACGGCGTGATTGTATGTATGGATATATCTGTTAGATGAATTCAGGAAAACTTTTTACCGGTTTTACTTTTTCAGGAAGTCTACGTTTCTCAATGTGTTTATTCATAGATTCTTGAGCTGAAAAGTTAGAGAAAACTGTAATCAATAGAGCTTCTTCAGGTTACGGGTAAGTTGTTTTATATACATACCAAATGTTAAATGGTACGAGCTTATCTCGAATAACGAACATATTTCAATATAATTATCATTTTTAATGTTAAATGACACCAAAAGCGATGTTGCGATAATAACACTCATCAAGGCATGATCGACCGTCCAGATATATGAGTGATGACCTTATCTGATGGAGTACTTTTGCATGTCTGTGTCGAGACTGGATACTCAGTCTTGTTCCACCAAAGACACAATCTCCCTGTCTACCTCGTACCCACTCCATTGTGGACGGCACCCTCAATCATGGTAACAACAACAGAAGATAGAAGATTCGCGAAATAGGAATAATATAATGATAATATTAACAATGGTGTATATGTTGAAAGTAGGGATAGGAAGGCGACCGTTGCTGAAATTTATTGGGAACTGAATAATCGTGTCAAATTTCGCTTTGTCTATAGCGAACTCGACCGAGACTGCAAGAAGTTAATTCTTACTCACAACTGTACTTTGAACACCAAGGTACCATATTTCCAGGTTCTTTGTTGTTTAACGTGTTCCCCGCGGGAAGCACAAACGCCTGTGATCTGACGACAATCCAAGTTTCCAATCACAAATACTTAATAAGAATGACACAAAACCGGAATGAAAATGGAACTAAAATTTAAAATAATCTTTATTCTAGCGACATCTCTGAAAACCTTGTCAAATAATAAATTAGTTTATGAGATATTGTTGAATAAACAGAGCGCCGATTTTTTTTTGGTTTCTCAATATTTCCAGCTATTGCGTCACATGTAACGACCTGTCGCGCGGATCGAGTCCTGCGATGAGTCTCTCTTACGTAAATAAACATTACTAAGTCTCTCTTACGTAAATAAACATTACTAGTGCTATATGCATTTGATTGGGTGAGTGTAATGAATCATTGCTTTGATCGTAGCATTCATTTGTTTATTTTACGTAATGTTTAGTTTATTTAATGAGTCTCCTTAAGAGTAATAACTATTATTTATTATCAGAAAATTACTTAAGTGTCATGTTTACTTGGTGGTGTAATCAAATTGCAGTGGTTCTTAACAAAATACGCGTTTTAACTTAGAAATTAAAAGACGCCGAAATTGTGCCGCGCACAGGATTCGTGGAATTTGTTTTTTAACGCGGTGAACAGGTTAAGAACTTATGAGTATAATATAAGCGCCATTATTGAAAAGCGATGAAATATAATGTATACTTACCTTCAGATAGACTCAATAACGAGAGAACAACAAGCAGAACAAAGAATACCAGTCTCATGTTGTTATTGTAGATTATTCCAGGTCTTTTGTTATCGAAACGTAGAAAAGAATGAACTGCTAAAGTAAAGTAACTCCTTTATATACAATACTATATAATCTAGTACAGGGATGCTATAAAGAAATTATATTTTTTTATACTTGTGATTCTATAAAATGGATTGCATATACTTTCGACATATAATTAATAAATAAAATTAAAATATTCATTAATGTAACGAGGGTCGAGGAAAAGACACAAAATCTGCTCTCCTTTAGTAGAACGTGTTAGCTTAACCTTTTTCTTACTGTGCTAAAAAAAATTCGCCCGTTCCGGTGCTGTGTATTGAATACACATGTAAAAATGAGCTATTTAAAATCAGAAAATAAGAATATTCATAGCCAATCGCTTAAATTAATTAAATTTGAAGTCAAAAGTGATAATAATTTAAATTTAATTGCTGAAAACATGAAAAAAAACATCCGGACGATGTTCACAAAACGGGAGAGACGACCAAGACTCTGGTCAAGTGAGCGAACTGAGATTCTATTTCTTGAGTTCCCATATACCGAAGTAGAGTGAGAGTGAGACGTGAATAGCGTCGCTTCCTCGCCGATAGCGTTTTTTTTAGAATGAATATGCCTACGTCACACACTGGCACACGTTTGATTGTATTGGTGAATTTATTCCCGTTTTTCACAAAATATCTCTGATGTGGCCGATAATTGCTAATTATTATTAATATTATTTTTTTTCATTCAATGCGTACATGTATTACGGAGGAATACCTAAAATCTGAACACAGTATTTATTATATTTATAGAGATATTAAAGTTTTTAGAAGCAATGTGTACTAGTTACACATCACAGGGGAGGAAGGGTTAGTGTCATTTGAGAATAACGTAGGAGCCTAACTTCAAAGACAAAGCCTGCCCATGTTTTATGTATCAAAATGACTTTCTTTTTATTTTCACATATGTCATATATATTTTATACATATAAAATAAATTTTATCAATGCGTTCAACTATGAAAAATATTAAAAACAGATAATTATTTAGGAAATAGTTAATTCAAACCCATAGTAAACTATATTACCCTTATGGGTAATCCTATCCTGTTTATACAAGTTATTCGAAATAACTTGTATAAACAGGAACAGAATTTATACAAGTTATTCGAAATAATATAATTTAATCCTTTTAGCGCTTTGCTCATATACAATACAATAGAGTCATATACAATACAATAACGTGTTCAAATTGTTGAATTATTTTATGTATTGTAATCTCCTGAAACGTTGATGTTAATTGCCCACCAAGATCATGTGATCTGACACCGTTGGACTATATTCTCTGGGGTTACGTGAAAAGCCAGGTCTATAAGAATGACCCCCGATCAACTCCTGAGCTGAAGGACGAAATTATTCACGTTATTGGTGAGTTAGAACCGCAATTATGCCGAAATGTCGTCGAAATTTTTGACAAAAGAGTGGACATCTGTGTGGAGCTGTAAGAGGTGGACATTTGGCAGATATTATTTTTTGTATTTAAATGTCATACATTAACCCTTCCCTTACGGTGATAAAATTGAAACGCGCGCTCCGGTGTTGGGTAGTGAGTACGCGATAAAAAATTAGCGATTTTAAATCGGAAAAATAAGAACATTCATAGATAATCCCCTTAATTAATTATAATTGAAGTTAAAAATTATAATAATTGAGATTCATTTGCTGAAAACATAAAAAAACCATCTGGTAACGCTCACGGAACGGGCTTAGATCTAGTCTCGTTGCCAGCTCAACAGCTACTGCGGCGCGGCAGGGTTGGTGGCTAACTCGGGCGTGGCTTACACTTGCGAGGTTGAGACAATTGAGCTCCTCGCTATTCAGTGACGTATGCAAAAGTGAGATGCGAATATAGTGTCGCGCTTCCCGCATACTCTTCACCTATCGTCAAGACCCAAGATCGAGGCACTCACAACGTTTAAATGCGAATTTGATTCCGATATTCACGAAATACTTACGATGTAGTCGATAAATTCTGATTATTATTAATATAATTTTTTTAAATCAATGCGTATGTAAATATATTATGGAGGAATACCTAAAATCTTAACCTTGTATTTATTATATTTATAGAGATATTGATGGTTATTAGAAGCAACGTGTAGAAGATACCCAACACAGGGAAGGAAAGGTTAAAGACCCGATCAAAATCACGACAACCTATCCCAGTGCCCGGCTTGTTGAGAATTGAGAAATTCAATTTTGTTGAGTGAATTGAGAAATTCAATGGTTTACTAAAATTGCTTTATCAAAGTAAATATTAGGAAAATGTTATTATAATGAAACTTTGTATATTTATGTAACAGGAAAAATAAGTAAATAAATAAAAAACTTATTTTATATTTTTGTGTTCACCACAGGTTAATTTATAGGTTTATAACCGGTTTCGAAGACCACCATCTTCATCGTCAGGTGGAGATAAACTAAATTACTAAAACATATTTTCTGTACAAGTATAAATAATATAATACGAGTATAAGAGGAATGAGGTAGGGGGAGAGAAGTAGGGAGATATGTGATACAATGGAAAATGGGGCAGGGAAAAATCAAAGTGAATCTTTAGGGCAGGTTAGGTCTGGATATCCAAGGGGGGTGGATTTTAAATAGGAAACATATTAAGCAGAGGGCTATTATGAAAATTGGTTTGGTGGTTGATGATATTTAAACTTAATTTTATACGTATAAAATTAAGTTTACATATCATTATTCAATTTCTATTTGTTGGAGAACCGTGTGACAGACCTTAATCCAATTTTACACGACATTTCGCTATGATTTGTAATTATAGTGAAACAAATTAATTTCCCAGCTAATATGTGTAGAAAACATGACATTTACAAAATTGGCGTAAACTTTTTTTTGCTCTTATAGGGTGATGATAAACTTTGTTATCTTTTTCATTTCCCCGTCATTGTACGCAGAGAAAAAAGAGCTTCAAAACATTCACAATACTCGTATTTTGCCTCTTCTACATCTATACACCATCTCACACAACTCATACAATTTCAAAGACTTTTTAAGTTTCATTCTTTCAAAATGTCATTCACTTGATCCAGCTACGCCTTCCCTGGTTGTCTACAATGCATTTCACTCACATTTGCAATGTGTTAATACCAAAAATAGATCATTTTATTTAACATAGCACCATTGAGTCAAATCACCTAAATGGTGCTTTGATTAAAATAACTCAGCTTATAATCTTATTGAAGTTACATAGATTCCATCATACCCTTTCCCTATTAGGGTAGGCAAAGAAGACAGAGCGCCAGACTTTCCTATCTAGACACACATCCTTAGCCTCCTCCACATCCATACAACTTCTACGAATATCGCTTCTTCTACATCCATACGCCTCACACAACTCCTACAACTTCTCTGACTTTCTACATGTTCTTCTTTCAAAGTATCATTCATTTGATCTGACCATACTTTCCTTAATCTTCCTCTACCACGCCTTCTTCTCATATTTGCACTGTATATTTGTTTTGTTAATCTTTCTTCATTCATCCATTTCACATTCCCAAACCATGTCAGAGTTCTTCTATTTATCTTACTTATCTTCCTTAAGTTTACATTCATCTCTCATCACTTTATTCAGTATTCTGTCATACATTGTCATTCTTCTCAGTGTACGCATTTTTACAACATTTCTTAAGTTCCTTTCAGTATTTTCCCACTTGCATACATGTTAGCACCAAAATACTACGAGTATTTTGGTGCTAACATCTTAGCAGATTTTGATACTGCCCGGTTCAAGTATATATTATAATTTATTTTATCAAACACTGTTTATTCCACTTTTTGTAACAGTATAACCCTACCGGTTTCAAGGCTTTCACCTCATCATCAGGGGAGCACAAATAAGACTTCTTGTAACAAACAAGTCTTGTTTGTGCTCCGCTGATGATGAGGTGAAAGCCTTGAAACCGGTAGGGTTATACCGTTACAAAAAGTGGAATAAACAGTGTTTGATAAAACAAATTACAATATCTTAAAACCTCCACAATGTTAATTAGTTACTATAAATAATATATCAAGTATATGTGTTTTAGTACCTCATTGACTTTGTTTTCTATTGCTAAACATCATAAGATATCCCTCTTAACTTCTCCATTATCTAAGAAAATACTTCTTATTTAGCAAAGTCCTCAACTAGCCGCAATATTTCATCATTCACCCTTGACATATTTCACATTTTCTATCACCATGACTCTGGGCTTTACAACAATTCTCAGATTTTTCTCTTTGCATCTCTCATACAATTTAATCATATTCTTTCTCTTCTCCATTAGTACTACCATCTTATTAATATACAGCAATTCATGTATGTTCTCATTTGATATTTATGATATATATTACCCATTTACGTCTATACTGCCCTCATAAGCAAAAACGCAGCTAACGGAGAAAAATCTGAAATTTAACAAGTATGAGGCAATATTCCATATCAAATTCTGAACCATAATCCATTAAAAAATACAGAAAACCATTTATTTCAATACAAAAATCGATATAATGTATTTTTTAATTTTACAAAATGCTAGGTTTTTCTAAGCAAAAAAGCAGTAAAATGTGATTCATAAGCAAAAAGACAACAAGTGCCAATGCGTTTTTGTTTATTAATCACATTTTACTGCTTTTTCGTTTATGAATCACGACATTTTTAAGCAGCAATCAAAAACATGAAAGTACAGTTTTCTCAAAACTTAACTTTTGCGTTTTTGCTTATGAGGGCATTATAGTTATTTAACAAATGAATCTATGAAAATATTACACAACCAAGGTAACATAACGTATCCTTGCTTTACCCCTTTTGAAATATTAAACAACTCAGTCAATAAATAGTTTATGCTCTTTTTTTGGTGTATAATGACGCAATACGAGTACCGATAAATAATTTTAATTCATTCAATACCATATTTTCCATAGCTTGTCTCTTATCATATGGATTTATGCTTTTGTTAGCGGGCACAGTCTAATGTTGACATCCTCATTTGTCATTGAAAAAACTAAATTGTGACTCAAACCTTATAAATTGTGTGCTGTCAAAAAAAAGGATGAAATGAGAAATACTCTGACAAAATGAGAAGACGGATTCAGATAAAGAAACAATATCAAGACTTAAATGGAACTGAATAGAATATGTGGACAAAGAAACGGAGACTCATTGGACCAAGAGACTGCTTGAATCTAGTCTTGAATCACAGCAAGATCTTAACCTATTTGTATTGCAAATTTTAAAACCGTACAAAAATTTACAGTAGTTTTTAGTAAACCTGTATGGTATTTGAATATAAAATGAAAATTTTGTGACGAGAAGTGATTCGAACTAAAATAATTCATATTATTGATTCAGAAATAAAAAAATTTCATCAAAATGAAATACACCTTTGTCATTCTGATGACTTTTCTAGTTTTGCTCAACTTGTCTGAAGGTAAGAATATATATTTTTTAATATATTTATTTGCATCGTAACACCAATTTATTCCTTTAATTTTATTTATTTATTTATACATGACATGTATCTATATTTACATGTCATTTATCTATATTTACATTACATGTATCTATATTTACATTACATGTATCTATATTTACATTACATGTTTCTATATTTACATTACATGTATCTATATTTACATGTCATTTATATATATTTACATGATATGTATCTATATTTACATGACATGTATCTATATTTACATGAAATTTATCTATATTTACATGACATGTATCTATATTTACATTACATGTATCTATATTTACATGTCATTAATCTATATGTACATGACATGTATCTATATTTACATGACATGTATCTACATTTACATGAAATTTATCTATATTTACATGACATGTATCTATAATATACACATGGTAAAAGGTATAAGAAAAACAAGACAAATAAAAAAAGTTTAATTCGATCCCACTACCACCCACGCTGTTATGGGGGACAAAATAAATCCCCATCCAGTGCGATCTGGTAACATCAATTTACTCCTTTTATTTTATTTAGAAGTGACGAACTAAAATAATTAATATTATTGATTCAGAAATAAAGAATTTTCATCAAAATGAAATACACATTTGTCATTCTGATGACTTTTCTAGTTTTGCTCAACTTGTCTGAAGGTAAGAATATATATTTTTTGATATATTTATTTGCATCGTAACACCAATTTACTCCTTTAATTTTATTTATTTATTTATTTATACATGACATGTATCTATATTTACATGACATGTATCTATATTTACATGAAATTTATCTATATTTACATGACATGTATCTATAATATACACATAGTAAAAGGTATAAGAAGAATAAGACAAACAAAAAAAGTTTAGTTCGATCCCACTACTACCCACGCTGTTATGAGGGATAAAATAAATCCCCATACAGTGCGATCTGGTAACATCAATTTACTCCTTTTATTTTATTTATTTATTTTATGAAAGCAAAAACAAATATCATTAACCACTTGACAATTTTGCCTGAGTGGGACTCGGGCACGAAGTTTCTTTTTATACTGATAAGCCCGAACCTCGTTCGGGCACATCTTGTTTCGACTCGTTCTCACCTGACGGTTTTATACAAGATGACTCCCTTTCAAAACAATACCATCTCTCCTCCTTTCCACCTGCCTCGCCACCTACGCCATCAGCTCTCTTCAGTGCAGTTAAATTTTAATTTATTTTATCTATTTATTGTATAGTCGTGCTGTCTTTTTTTGGGGGTTATGAACGGATTAGTCCAGTCTATAATACATTACAGCTGATGGGAAAAATTGATTTGATTTTCGAACAGCCATCTGGAACAGATTAAGTTCAATAACTAAGGTTCCACTGTAATTATTTATAGGTGATGGTAAAGTCGATAGAAAAGCGATGGAATTAACTCAATTTTTGGGGGTTATGAACGGATTAGTCCAGTCTATAATACATTACATCTGATGGGAATAATTAATTCGATTTTCGAACAGCCATCTGGAACAGATTAAGTTCAATAACTAAGGTTCCACTGTAATTATTTATAGGTGATGGTAAAGTCGATAGAAAAGCGATGGAACCAACTCAATTTTTGTTATTCAAATTTTGATAAACGTATTGATTTTTAACTTTTCCCTTCCTGTGCTAAAAAAAATCCGCCCATTCCTGTGATGTGTATTCAATACACATGTAAAAAATGAGCGATTTAAAATAGGAAAAAATAAGAATATTCATAGCAAATCACTTAAATTAAGTCAAAAGTGATAATAATTGAAATTTAATTGCTGAAAACATGAAAAAAACATCGGCTGACGTTCACAAAACGGGCAAAAAGACCACCTCAGATGAATGCGCTAAAGCGACTGAGACCTGAGACGGACTTTAGTTCAGAAAATGTAGGATGAGTCCTGTGACAGCTCACAAATTTGACCCAATATAACCTTGTAACGATGTTCAGTAATTGTAACTATTTTATCAACTTTAATATAAGTCTCAATTTTAATAAATAGCAAGTTATTTAGGTAAATACATTACATAAGGTTGTATTGGGGCAAATTTTTAAGCTGTCACAGGACTCATCCCAGAATTTCCGAACTATAACACTGTGTATGTTATACCTCGAAAGAAGAAACACAACTGCAAACTGAGATTCTATTTATTTCGTTCCTATATACCGAAGTAGAGTAAGAGTGAGACGTGAATAGCGTCGCTTCCTCACATATAGCGGTTTTTTTAGAATGAATATACCTACGTTACACACTGGCACACATTTGATTGTATCAACGAATTTATTCCCGATTTTCACAAAATATCTCTGATGTGGCCGATAAGTGCTAATTACAATATTATTAATATTATTTTTTCCATTCAATGCGTAAATGTATTACGGAGCAATACCTAAAATCTGAACCCAGTATTTATTATACTTATAGAGATATTAAAGTTTTTAGAAGCAATGTGTACTAGTTACACATCACAGGGAAGGAAGGTTTAAAATAGTTCCAGTATGTATGTATGCCCCGCGAGCCAGAACTCAATGCAGGTTTATAACTTAATAACATGAGGCTCTAAACTATTGCACCCTTGCTCTAAGTCTATCAATGTCAATAGAGGTTATTTGCCTAAAATGTAAACGAATATATTTTTGTAAAATCTATCAAGGATTAAAACAGTTTATTGTTGTCAAGATGAGCTGTTTGCTCGGAAGAAAAACCCACCAGATGTTCCATGTTTAACCATGAACACAGAATAATTCAAATAAATAAATAAAAAAATAGTTAATATTTGTTTTTTTTTATTATAGGATGTTCTGAAGGAAAAAATGTAGGACGAAGTCCACAATGTCAGGTAAATAAATTTTACCCAAACTCAACATGGGTCTTTACTATGGTACCGATATACACGATTCAACGGTTGGGGGCTGAGGGATGAGGGAGGTATGGGACAATTTCGGCCAAGAGCGGAGAGATTTATACATGTTGAACCTGTTTTATCATATTTGCATTTTTTTTATTTCAGTTCTTGTTCTGGTAACATTTTGATACATACAGCCATTTCCTTTAAGGTGTAGGCAGAGAGGACAGAGCGCCAGACTCTCCTATCTAGACGTACACAACCATCCACCTTATCATACAACTTCTAACATTTCTACGTTTTCTTCCACCGACACATTTATGGTATAGTGCAAATGTGCACGCTTTGATAATATGCGGTGCGTTGATTTGCTAGGATATGTCGCCTAACTCGCAGCGTAGCTCTAAGCATCAAGCGAGGCTCCTACCTGTGTGACAGAGGCCTCAGTATTTTTCCACAACCACATTTAATTTCTATACATCAAAGTAATCACCAAAATACTATTATGGACTATGTAATTTATTTTTAACAAACAGTGTTTATTCCACTTTTTTTTTTTTTTTGTGACGGTATATATAACCCTACCGGTTTCAAGGCTTTCCCCTCATCTTCAGGAGAGCGCAAACAAGTCTAAATGCTGAACTGGTACCGATATAGACACTTCAATGGTAGGAGGCAGGGGGGGTGAGGAAGGCTAGGGATAATTTCGGCCAAGAGCGGGGAGATTTTGGGGAAATAACTGTTCAACAGATGCTCCGATCGGTATACTGACTTAGAAATTTCTAGGGCCTCTAATCTGTCCAATTTATTTCCGTTGCCGCTAATATGTAAGAATTTGGCATCATCGATAGAAAAAGTATGATTCTCACGGTGACAATGATTAGCCATTTCAGAATAAATTAGAGGATTTGTTAAGGCTGATTGGTGTTCACGAAATCTCTTTTCAAAAGATCTTCCTGTCTTTCCTATATAGAAGTTATCACAGTCAGCACATAAAAGTGCTCAAAAACTTGGAATAAACAGTGTTTGTTAAAAATAAATTACAATGTCTTTAAACCTCCACAACGTTAATGCCTTAACTATAAACAACACATTATGGACTATGGTTCGAATATACATGTTTTAGAGCCCCGTTGACTTAGTTTCCTTTCGCTAAACACCGTTCAATATCCCTCGTAACTTTTTCATCATCTGAGACAATTCTACCCAATATTTGGTAGTTTTCATAATCATCACCATCACCTCATATTCCTACTGAGGTAGGCAGAAAGAACAAATCTACTTAATTCTATCCTGGCACACATATTTCGCTTCTGCTATTTCCATACACCTCGTAATTCATCCTATTACAAAGACTTTTCAATCTTTCAACTGCTGGAATTTGATTAATTTAGTCATGCCAAACTTTTCTAGGTTTTACTAAATTTCTTGTACTTCTTAATTACTCATATAGATTATTTTTGAAAGGTTTTTATCATTAATTATTTCTATGTTATACAAAAAATATGTTTTATACTTTATATACCATATATGATGACCTGCAATACCTAGTTGGTAAAATGTCTAACTTCCAACTGAGATGTTGCGGGTTGAATTCCCACGGAACCCAGATTTTATTAAAAAGTATTCTAGCCTGAATTTCACTTGAGGCTTGTTTAACATCCTCCGTTGGTAGGAAGAGATTGCCACATGACAGTAAGCCTAACAAAATGTACTCTATACAACAAAAGTGTAATGCAAAACCATAATAGTAAATGTTTTGGGAAATTCCTAAAAAAATATTAAAGTTATATAATGTAATTTGTTTTATTAAACACTGTTTATTCCACTTTTTGTATCGATATAACCCTACCGGTTTCAAGGCTTTCACCTCATCTTCAGGGGAGCACAAACAAGACTTGAAAGTGAAAGCCTTGAAACCGGTAGGGTTATACCGATACAAAAAGTAGAATAAACAGTGTTTGATAAAACAAATTGCAATGTCTTTAAACCTCCACAATGTTAATGCCTTAACTATAAACAATATACAGTAATAATAAACTAAGTAATAAGCATACCTTTAAATGGAGCAAAGTCCTATTTATAAAAAATATATCAAATGAAATAACCAAAAATATTCCAAGTCACATAAAGCCAGCTTTTTACACTAACTTTAATCTCCGGAAACTCTTATTTAATGGGAAAGGCAAAAATGGAATACTTAGCAACAGTGGTGTGTATAAACTTTTATGTGCTGACTGTGATAATTTATATATAGGAAAGACAGGAAGATCTTTTGAAAAGAGATTTCGTGAACACCAATCTGCCTTAACAAATCCTCTAATTTATTCTGAAATGGCTAATCATTGTCACCGTGAGAATCATACTTTTTCTATCGATGATGCCAAATTCTTACATATTAGCGACAACGGAAATAAATTGGACAGATTAGAGCCCCTAGAAATTTCTAAGTCAGTATACCGATCAGAGCATCTGTTAAATAGTTATTTCCCCAAAGTCTCCCCGCTCCTGGCCGAAATTATACCTAGCCTTCCCCTCACCCCTCCCGCCTCCAACCGTTGAAGTGTCTATGTCGGTGCCAATTCGAACAGCATTTAGTCTTGTTTGTACTCCCCTGAAGATGAGGTGAAAGCCTTGAAACCGGTAGGGTTATACCGTCATAAAAAAGTGGAATAAACAGTGTTTGTTAAAAATAAATTACAATATACAGTTATACTTTTTTTTTATTTTCAATGTTTTTTCTGTTGTACAGTCAAAGACCTTCCATTTTGGTAATATTATTGAACAATAATTAATTCGCACTATGGTGGCGATCTCCGTGGCCTAGTTGGTAAGATGCTTGTGTCCCAGCCCGGAGTTGGCAGGTTCGATTCCTGTTGGTCCAGATTTTTTTTTAAAAAGATTCCAGCCTGGTTTTCACTTAGGACCTCTTCGACATATTTCTGGTTGTTTGGAAGATAATCCCGCCAGGTTGTACTGTATACAACGAAAGTGTAATACAATACACAAAGGCAAAATTGCGGTGGACCGGGCATGTGATACGCATGGGCGATCACAGACTCCCAAAACGCGTCTTGTACAGGGAAATGGTGGGCAAGCGAAGAGTTGGTGGGCATAGGAAACGCTATAAAGAACAGTCTCTGAGAGTCGCTTACTTTGTGCGGGGGCGCCTGAGGACTGGGAGCGGGTGGCTTAGGACCGTGAGGGGTGGAGAGTCGTATGTTATCGGGCTGATGGCATCTCAGCGGCTAGACGTATGAGAAACAGTCAGCGCGCTGCGAATATGTGTCAGCATGACCAGGTGGCTCAGCAAGGTCCACATGCCTGTGACATTTGCGGGAGGGAGTGCGCATCTAGGATCAGGCTGTTTTCTTACAGAAGATCACACGATCGACCTGAGAGAACGGTTCAAGATTGACGTTGGAGTGACGAGGGGATCCTCGACTACGAGGCCCGGCAACGACGAATACAATACAATACAATACAATGAATTTTGATAACTTTTATGAGAATTTTTGTTTTCTGGATTACAATCCTAGGATTGGTCTGCACCAAACACTCGATCCCTCCACTCATCTCTGTCATCTGTCAGTCTCTTCATCTCCTGGTAGCTGCCACAACGCACATCCCGGATCACCCGGTCCATGTAGCTATATCTAGGGCGGCCTCTATAGCTATTGCCCTCAATCATTCCCTCGACGATGGTAAGGAGCAGGCCTGGGTGCCTGATGTTATGGCCTATCCAACTGAATCGTTGTTGGGCAACTCTATTTAGGAGTTGCCTTGTTTCTCCAGCCCTGCTCAATACTTCGCGGTTTTGGATGTGATCTGACCAATGGACCCTGGCCATGCGCCTGTAGCACCACATCTCAAAGGCAGCCAGACGCCCGGACTCGCTTTGGCTGATGGTCCACGTTTCGCAGTCATACAGCAGCACACTCCAGACAAGAGTTTTCACTAAATTCTTCCTAACATTGAAATCATTGTTAGGAGATTCAAATATCTTGGATTTCTTGTTAAAAGCAACTCTTGCCTGTTGGACCCTACTTATTATTTCTGCCTTTGATCGGCCATCTTGGGATACTCTGCTGCCTAAGTAAACAAATTCCCTCACTTGCTCAACACTGACGCCACCCAGAATAACACTCGCGGTCACCTCCTCTCTTCCAGCAACCATACATATTGTTTTGCCTTTGTTTATTTTCATATTGTAATTGGATGACAAAACATTTTTCATCTTTCTTAAGGTCTCGTTCAATTCCTGTTCCGTCTCCGCAAGCAGTGCAATATCGTCGGCATACCTTATCATGTCAATCTTTCTCCCTTGGATCCTCACGCCGGGTCAATCTCTCATCTCCTCCCTCATCTAGTCGATAGCCTGTTGTATATAACAATTGTACAATGTCGGTGACATCGAGCATCCCTGTCTCACTCCCTGACTAACACTAGCCTCAACACTGCTGTCTCCATATAATATCAAAATGGATGACAAAACATTTTCCATCTTTCTTAAAGCCTCGTTCAATTCCTGTTCCGTCTCCGCAAGCAGTGCAATATCGTCGGCATACCTTATCATGTCAATCTTTCTCCCTTGGATCCTCACGCCGGGTCAATCTCTCATCTCCTCCCTCATCTCGTCGATAGCCTATTGTATATAACAATTGTACAATGTCGGTGACATCGAGCATCCCTGTCTCACTCCCTGACTAACACTAGCCTCAACACTGCTGTCTCCATATAATATCAAAATGGATGACAAAACATTTTTCATCTTTCTTAAAGCCTCGTTCAATTCCTGTTCCGTCTCCGCAAGCAGTGCAATATCGTCGGCATACCTTATCATGTCAATCTTTCTCCCTTGGATCCTCACGCCGGGTCAATCTCTCATCTCCTCCCTCATCTAGTCGATAGCCTGTTGTATATAACAATTGTACAATGTCGGTGACATCGAGCATCCCTGTCTCACTCCCTGACTAACACTAGCCTCAACACTGCTGTCTCCATATAATATCAAAATGGATGACAAAACATTTTCCATCTTTCTTAAGGCCTTCTTCAATTCCTGTTCCGTCTCCGCAAGCAGTGCAATATCGTCGGCATACCTTATCATGTTATACCCTAATCATGGGAATATAAACAAGGTCAAATTAGAATTCAACGTGAATTAAAAATATTTAAAATTGTTCTTTTCCAGGATGATGTTAAGAAAGAGGAAGACATATATAATTGCTGTTTTGACGACGGGATGCCAAAACCTCTGAAGCAATGTACAGACTGCTTAACGGCATTGGGTTAAAAAAACCAACAATTGTTTTATGACCTTACATTTGAGGAGACGAAGAAAAACAAAAATATCCAGCATAATTAAAAAAAAATTATTTATAATTATCCTGCTCAAATAATCAGTTAATAAATTGAATATAGAAAAAATTTACTTAATTTTTTTTATAAAAATAGTAAAACGCCAATAATCCGGAGCTCAATAATCCGTGAGTTGGATTAACAATTATTTAGTAAAACATTTTTTCCGATTTTTTAACGAACTTTGAAAATTACAAAGCTGGGACCTAAACTGTTATAAAATGTATTTGTTTACTTTATACCAATTGACTAGTCCTATACTAAAGAAAATGTAGCATGGTCCCTGTGACGTTTAACAAATTTGCCCCAATACAACCTTCTAACGGCGTTCAGTTATTTTAATTATTTTATCAACTTTAACACTTGCCTTACTATGCTAAAAAAATCCGTCAGCCACGGTTGCTGGACGTTAAGAGTACAGTGAAAAATGTATGTTTTAAATTAAAATTATGCAAAATCTGCTAGGTTATTTTTTGTAATTAGCTATAAAAATAATTATATAATGTATTAAAACGTCAAATAATCAAATAAAATATAAGTCCTGGCCACTCGCTATCCATCACAGGGTGGCAAGTGTTAATATAAGCCTCGATTCTAATAAATAGCAAGTTATTTAGGTAAATACATTATATAAAACTAACAACAATGACAAATTAATACATCTTGTTATAAATTAGCAAAAATATGTCCGTTTGTTAAAATCAAATAATATTTAGCGACGTTCGTCAAAAGTCACTACGTTAGTCTGCATTGGCTAGGGATGGGGTATACGATAATTGGATTTTCGATTTTTTTTATACATAAAATTAAATGTTCGTAATTAGTATTAATTCATAGTGGATTTTGGCATATTTAAAGATAGAAACAAATCATACAATACATAAGAAAGTCAGTATAATGAAAATTAGGAATTAAAACGTCAGTTTAGAGAAAAACTATTTTTCGATTTATAAAAAAACCATTCGATTTGTAAAAACAAACGATTTTACCTCATCCCTTTGAGACATGACATTTCAAATGTCACAGGGATCGTACTACATTTTCTTGAGTATAGTAAGTTGGCAGTGCTTCCCCGCGTCCACAATGACACGAAAATATGTGAATCGGGGGTTTCCCAATATTTTTATCGCAATATGAATATTTCCATACGTAATTAATCTATATTTTTATGATTTAATGTCTTTTTTATCTTTCTTCAATGTAATAAATAACCAATGTATGAAAAATGAGTTTCATTCCTCTTAAATTATTTTCCTTCAATAGTCCACGCAGTCCTCATGAAATATGACACTAGTTTGACCTAAGCATTTCCTTCGTTACAAACTAGGATCATTCTGACTGAAGAAAGCCTCAAGACAGGAGAAAAATGCCTGTATCATTCGATGGAAGTAGCACGGTGTGGGGTTCAAATCAACGACCTTCCACATGAAAGTTTAATGTGTTAAACACTACACCTAAAGCGGAATGTGTTTCTATCACATATGGGAATATCTATAAAAGTTTCTTTGTAGTTCATATTTTCTTGATAAGTTTTCTGTTCTTGATTTTGCTACCAAATATGTTTATCGTACGAGGGCTGCTACTTAAGTTTTGAGATATGGCAACACCAGTGTAGATACGTCAAATCTGACATTAGCATCGTACAGTTTGACGTTTTTAATGGTATACGTGCTCAGAAAGTTTTGTCATACGAGTGCTATTTGTGTTGTTTACAGTGACTTGAAAAATTCATCTCGGCCAAAAATAAATTCATTAAATGATGCTTTCCTTACTTTGCATTTAAATGCCCACTTTAAGACGGGTCCACCCATTAAAGTGAGCATAGTTGAATAATAATCTTGAAGTGTTATGCAGAAAAGGGTATAACACATATCCCTCAATTTAGTTGCTGGTCCTGTGGCATGCAATGGTGTGGCTCTTAGGGTTTTAGAGAGATGTCACCTGTTGGCATTGTACGGGCATTATCGACGCACCCTTAATTTAATGGTGTCAAATAAATTAGTATTTGAAGACTTAATTTCAGGGCTGTGGAGTCGAAAAAAAAAACACCACTCCGACTCCGATTCCCATATTTACCAACAACACGACTCCGACTCCACAACTCCGACTCCACGACTCCGACTCCACAACTCCGACTCAAAAAAGCTCAATTTTATCAGGTCGTTTCCTACCTTTGCATATAGCCATTTTTTTCATGTTATACGGATAAAAATAAAACAAGATCAAACTTTAATAATTATTTATTAGAATTTATTCTTAAAAACAACATTGCTTCTATTAAATCTGTATTCGTAGAGGCTCTCAAATCAGAATTGAGAATTTTAAGAGCGGAAAATAACCGCTCTACGGATACTTGGGTTGGCGGTAATGCTGTAACGATCAATGCTGAATCTTTTACGATTTCTAGATACCGCTGTATTGCCATTTCAACATTTAACTTATAAGTTCGGTCAATTTTTTCCATTATTTTCGATGCATCATAAAATTCAATTTTAAATTTTGAAATAGAGTTTCCTTCATCTATATTGGGACTGTGATTCAAACGAGGACGTTTTAGTTTATCTTGTTCATTGAGATATTTTTCTAAATCGTCTTCAGATTCAGCGGTGTCGGATGAAGATGATGATACTTGGTGTACGCTGCCTGCTGTCGTCTCTTTTTCTAGTCGAAGGCCTTTCATACGAACGGTTAATTCAAACAGAGCATTTTTAGCTCTATTTATTTTTTCTACCGTCAATATGGATCGAACCATGGGGTTAACATAGATCCCAGCCAACATAATTTTCTTTCGATGTGAGGAAGAAGAAGACAAACACATTTTCGTAGACTTGGTGCATTAAATGGATCTCGGTGATTCACCATATCGGCGCGACTTGCGCCTGCAAGTTTAATATTCGTGCACAATACACATTCATTATAATAATTAAAAAAAATGTATTTTAACGAAAAAGTAGTCGGAGTCGCTCGTTTTTTACGACTCCTACTCCGACTCCGACTCCGGCCCAAACACCGCGACTCCGCGACTCCGACTCCAACTCCGACTCCGACTCCACAGCCCTGCTTAATTTAATGGTGAAAGTTTAAGACTTAATTTGATTTAAATTTGAGATATGGCAGCACCAGTGTAGATACGTCAAATCTGACATCAGCATGGTAAAGTTTGACGTTTTTAATGGTATACGTACTCAGAAAGTTTTGTCATACGAGGGCTATTTGTGTTGTTTACAGTGACTTGAAAAATTCATCTCGGCCAAAAATGGACTTAAATCGTGAACATTTTCGTGCGATGATTTTTTATGATTTTCGACGTGGACTAACTCAACAACAATGTGCCGATCAACTCGCTTCGACTTTTGGTGATGAAGCGCCATCCCGGGCCACTGTGTTTCGCTGATTTTCCGAATTCAACCGTGGTCGTAGTCCGCTTCAGGAGGAATTTCGTGAAGGTCGTCCAAATGACACCTAGTGAGTCTCCTAGCGAACAGACGTGTTGGCTAATTTTATTGTGTCGTCAAGTGATTTTACAAGATGGCGGAAGTTTTAAAAGCAGCCGTGTATAAAAGGGAGCCTTTGTGGAACCCATCGAGCAAATTATACAAAAATGTACCTGTAATAAAATCACTTTGGAATGAAGTTAGCCAGGAAGTAAATAAAAATGGTAAGTTGTAATGAAATTGGTTAGTTTTGATAGTGGAATCGTTTGTTGACTCAACCGCTCCCAAATGTCAAATTAATTTGTGCGAAGTACTTTGGTGTGGCCAAGCATGAAGTCATCTAGTATATGAGTCACGTAAAACCTAGCTTAGCACCTAACGAAGCACTTTGATGACACCTCGGCCTGAGAGAAGCCGAATAAATGCTGTAGAAAAGCATGCATTGAGAAGAATACATGGAGTGACAATGTATGACAGAAAAGGGAATGAAGTGATAAGATGAATGAAGTTAGTCAGGAAGTAAATAAAAATGGTAAGTTGTAATGAAATTGGTTAGTTTTGATAGTGGAATCGTTTGTTGACTCAACCGCTCCCAAATGTCAAATTAATTTGTGCGAAGCACTTTGGTGTGGCCAAGCACGAAGTCACCTAGTCTATTAGTCACGTAGCACCTAGCGAAGCACTTTGGTGTGGCCTTAGCCTTAGAGAAAAGTCTGTTCTCCGAAAGGCGCTATATAAATTGTCATTTTATTATTCTTAATCAATAGAATTCAGCCCTGTAAATGCACACTAGTTGCAAGTGCTATAATTTAATACCTACCTATTTCATACTAATGAATTTCCTAGAATCAGTTCAATTAAATTGTTCAACCTATGAATAAACAAAACAAACAGCCTGTGACAAAACGAGGATTCCCCGTTTTGTATTTGATGTGTCAGAATTAACAGTGCCGTCTTTGTATAAACGGCGCCCTTAGGCAGTTTGCAAAATGCGCAGCCTCTCAACCATACGTAATTTAAAAAAAAAAAACAGATACGTGAGACTCTCGCGCGGTAGAAGTGAAACTTCTTAGCTCCTAGGAAAAGTAAATTTTATGCATTGCTTTTTTTTCATTTATTAACGATTTTTTTTTTAGGATTATAAAATGGTTATGTGGAATTTAATTCAAGAAAATCTCTCTTAATTAAATAAAAATATATTTAATTTTTAACAATTAATAATAATAATAAATTTTTACAGAATTATTTCATTATTTATTTATTATTATATTATTTTTATTTCAATATATTATTATTAATATTATTATATTATTAATCAATTGTATTATAATTAATTATAATATTATAATTAATTATAATATTATAATAATATAATTATTAATATTATAATAATATATCATCATCATCATCATCATCATCATCAATGGCACTACAGCACATTGTGGGCCCCGGCCTCCTCCAGCAGTCGCTGCCATTCCCCCCTATCCTGGGATGCACTCCTCCAGCCCCTGATGCCAATCACGTTTGCATCATTCTGCACCCCATCCATCCACCTAAGCCTCGGTCTACCCACGCTACGTCTTCCTTGGGGCTTGGAGAAGAGTACTTTGTTAGGCATTTCCTCTTCTCCCATTCTTGCTACATGCCCCGCCCAACGTAGCCTCCCAATTTTGATGTATTTTATGATGTTTGGCTCTTTGTATATGTTGTATAACTCCTCATTATATCTCACTCTCCAAGATCCATTTTCCTGTATGGGTCCGAATATTTTTTTTTTATATACATATACATATATATTATTACAATTATATATTACAAAAAATAGGGCCTCTAATCTGTCCAATTTATTTCCGTCACTAATGATATACGGGTACTATAGAAATTTCTAAGTCAGTACATCAATCCGAACATCTGTTGAACAGTTATATCCCAAAAATCTCTCCGCTCTTGGCCGAAATCGTCCCATGCCTCCCTCACCCCTCAGCCCCCAACCGTTGAAGCGTGTATATCGGTACCAGTTCGAACAGCATTTAGTCTTGTTTGTGCTCCCCTGAAGATGAGGTGAAAGCCTTGAAACCTGTAGGGTTATACCGTCACAAAAAAGTGGAATTAACAATGTTTAATAAAAATAAATTACAATGTCTTTAAACCTCCACAACGTTAATGCCTTAACTATAAACGACCTTAAATATGTTTTTAATCGTTTCAATAATGGAAAACTTTGTTCCGTAGAACAATTTGTTAATGGTATTATAAATATTTGGATAAAGAATTACTATTTTCTCGTTAATTATTTCTTAGTTTGCTAGGCTGAATCATTAAACAGACGTGGTTATTATTAGATTTTTAATATAAACTTAAGTAAACGCATTCATCTTTTGGGTTGTCATAAAAGTTTGCGTTTTAGCAAATCAATTTTAATATTGAATAAGAAAAACAGTAATGATATATTTAATATACAATACTAACCATTATTTGCAATGACTTGTTGCTATTTATCAAGTAGTTCTTCGATATTTTTTGGAGGAATTTCGCTAGTTTTAACGTGAAAAAGTTTTCGACAATATCTCGGACTTGGTCATCATAAGAGAATATTTTCCCCTTCAAAGCGTTATACAGCGATCGAAACAGATGGCAATCGGATAGTTCAAGGTCAGGTGAGTATGGTGGATGGGATAGTACAGACCAGCCAAGTTCCATTTTTTTCGTTATCTATTTATGAATTTTTGAGCGCCCACTTTGACTTGACGCCCCTAGGCAAATGCCTAGATTTGCATGTTGCCGAACCGGCTCTGTCCCCCATTGAGTCATTCGAATCACAATAAGATTTGTATTAGTTTGACAACCTAATAAAGAAAATGACGAACCACAGCACTGAATATAAAACACGCATCCAGTTATTATCAAACATTTTTGTTTCACAGTTCCCTTGGTGCATTGTTTATCAACCTTTTTAGTATTGTAGCCCACAAAAAGTAAAAAATTAAGATTTCGCGACCCTTCCGTAAAAAAACTTATTCAATTTGATGGACCCATAGATGTCACCCGTCATGATGAGATTCGCCGATTGCAGTCGCGATTGTTACGGAAACGGCATGGTACCAACGAGTTGGGCAAATTATGGACACGATAAGCGTAACACTTACGCTGTCCAAAATAACTTTGTGGTCGCTATAAAAAGGTTGAATCAGGAACAAACTTAATTCACTCTTCACCCGGCTGTCCTGCCGGGTGGATTCGCCACCTAAGAATTCAATCTTCGCCCGGCTGCCGTACCAGTATCCGCCCTAACTTGAAGTCAGTGACGTTGGTCCAGGCCTGATGGTAGAGTGGCTCCAGATGGGTGGCAATGTTGGACCAGGAAGGACGGCAGGGTGGCACTGCTGGCCAGGGTAGGACGGCTCTAGTAAGTGACAATGTTTGTACGGGCGAGGCAGCTCTAGCAGGTGACAATGCTGGTCCAGGTGGGACAGCAGGGCGGTTCTAGGCAGCAGCAAAGCTGGTCCGGGTGGGACGGCAAGGAGACTTTAGGCAGCAGTAATGCTGATCCGGGCGGGGCGACTCTAGCAGACGGCAACGCTGATCCGGGTGGGACAGCAGGGCGGCTCCAGGCAACGGCAATGCTGGTCCGGGTGGGACGGTCAGGCGGCTCGAGCAGGCGGCAACGGTGGTCCAGGCAGGATGAAGTCAGCTACGTGAAGAAAGCTGACGTGGAGATGTCTTGGCTGGTCGGCTGCCAGCTGGCGACTGATCCTCGGCTGTAACTGGAAGTTGTTGGCACAGCTCTCAGATATAGAGGATACTTATGTAGATAGGCCCTATTTAAATAACAAGAAATAAAAGTTTTCACAAATGCATTGAACAAAATGTAACAAAATAATAATAAGTAATATAAAAAGACTACAATTGTACGGCTCGGCTCTACTAATTAGGAGAATGGAATCGTTTTTTTAGATAACATTTAACCAAATTGGGGTTCAAAGTAAGTTACTTCCTATCATCAAAATTGATTGCAATTGCATTTAGTGTAATTGAACAATAAACACAATGCTTTGTCTCCTAATTCGGTAACAAAATAATTTTCTTGTTTTGACAGTTAAATTCACGGGTAATATTTGTTTAAACTGTAGGGACTACCGTCGTCCCTGAATATTGTCAACACGCACGGTCAACGACCGACGAACCGACCTTCGGACATGTCCAAAGGTCGTATACCAGAACATTAATATTGTTTACCCGCAAATACTATTTACGTTACATTCCACAGTAGAAAGAGAACGCATCGCGCTGTCTCACCGTTTTCGTCAACAAATTATCTACCCACTATATTATTTGCAACGTCTGCGACCACCTCTGCACGCGCAGGAGTGAGATAAAAATATATTACGGGCGCACTCACGCGCCCCGTTCTGAAATGTATATATATATATACCTACTTATCGATAAATAAAGGGCACTTATTATTAATCACTTGACCATTCATCGCTGTTTACTATTCATTGATTATTCACTCTCACTTTCCGCATTGCTAATCGAGGTATTTTATTTAAATACCAAACAACAATCATAATCATCAGCACGTCCTACTAGGACATCCGCTAAAAAACTATCTAGTTTTATTTATGATAAAACGAGAACAAAATGTCGCAGAACAGCGATACATTTGTTATAGCACTAGAAACGCTGCCGAATTATAACTGCGTTGCGTCACAGCAGAGGCCACCGAATGCGAAGCTATAGGAATGACACATACATTTGTATTTCACAACTCCTCAACTCGGCCATTCTGTTATAACGCGTATTTTGAAATTTTAAGGAGTTTGAATTTGTAAAATCCATCCTTAGCTCCCGGCCGTACAAAAATACACGTAGTTTGCCGACCCTTGCTCTAGATGGATATCCATCATTTGTGACCTTAATGGCGTTTTAGCGGAATGGTTCTAATGGGACGTGATGATGTGTAGTAGTTGGTAAATAAATAAAATACGTCAATTAGCAATGCGGAAGGAGAGAGTGAATGAATGTTTTATTTATCGGTATGTGGGTATTTATACATTTCAGAATGGGCGCGGGGGTGCGCCCGCGATATATATTTATCTCGCTTCTGTGCGTGCAGAAATGGTCAGTTGAAGTATTGTAGACATCGTAAATAGTATTGTGGGTAAACAATTTGTTTACGGAACCGGCGAGACAGCGTGATGCGTTCTCTTTCTACTGTGGAATGTATCGTAAATAGTATTGTGGGTAAACAATTTGTTTACGGAACCGGCGCGATGTCCGGCCGCGTCAATGTTTTGGTATGTGACCTTTGGACATATCTAAAGGTCGTTTCGTCGGTCGTTGACCGTATGTGTTGACAATATTCAGCGACGACCGTGGTTCCCACAGCGTCGTGATTTGAGTCAAGTGGGAGAATGTAGATAGAAACTAGTAGAAAATTGTTGAAAAGCAAGAAAACATTTCTCATACGTGTTTCCGAAGACGGGGGTATTCATTTGCATTTTCCCCATATTTCAATTAGGTATTTCTTAGCTTCAAATAATTACTACACAATGTTATAGTGGGTTTCATGATAGTTTGCACTGCTGGTCTAGGATGACCATATTTTAATTTATTTTGTAATTTATTATTATATATTTTTAAAAATTGTCTATCTTATATTTTCTATTCCAATAAAATACTTACCATAATAATAATAATAATATAATGTCAGATTGATGTATTTACCTAATGAAATCAATGGTCAATGTAAAATTTAATTATTTATTCAACATGCAAAGAAAACACAATTAACACTAATAAATACTAAGACCAATTAATCATCGCTATCGTCGCTTGAATTGATATGTATTAAAAATTGATTGAGATCAGTAATACTGTCCACAGTTACTTCATTTTCCCAGTATTCGAATTCCGTTTCCTGTACATGCCGGCAAAAATTACTCCACTCGTCGCTTGAAATCGAAGAAACCTTCTCTTTGACCAACTTTGAATTCAACGTCATAGCAGTGTTTCTAAAGCCTACATAAATATTGTAAAATGTTTAACTACTCCTAACATAAGGTTCGGGAATATTCTCCTAAAACTCGGGAGCAAAATAACATGGGACGGTCGGTCCAAGAGCGAGGTCGACAGCCCTATACATCAGGCTAGACTTGCATTTAATAAAAGGTCGAAAATAATAGAATCAAATAATATAGACCTTAAACTGAGAATACTCCTCATCAAGACCTATGTATGGAGTATCTTGATGTACGGCTGCGAGACATGGTGCCTATCCGAAAGAGATAGACGAAGACTAGAGGCTTTTGAGATGTGGTCCTATAGAAGACTATTAGGAATTTCCTGGAGAGACCGCATCACAAATGAAGAGGTTCTCCAACGAATCGAAGGAGGAAGGCACCTGCTCAGGATGCTGTCCGAAAGGCGTGCAAGATGGATCGGGCATATAATACGACAAGAGGGCCTCTTGCATGCCATAATGGAGGGTATGACCGAGGGGACAAACTCTAGGGGACGCCCACGCCGAGAGTACCTGGAGGACCTGTTGGTGGACGTGCGCTGCTCAACATACACAGACTTAAAAAGAGCCGCACAGGACAGGGGGGAATGGAGGAGAAGAGTTCAAATTGCTGCAAACCAGTCTTAGGACTGCAACCACGGAAAAACATAAGGTGATTCAATGAAGAATAAATAAAAATTCTGAATATTTACCTCCTCACTAGTGTCCCGTCATTTCTTGATGTAATTATAAACATTCAAAACCACTTCTTTATAGGTAGTCTGTCCACACAATGATCTTCCTTTTCCTAACTTCGTAACTTCAGATATTATGGTCACCGTATTTTTCGTCAAATAAACACTGCGCGCGCACGCTTTAAACGTCAAACGGAACGCATCAACCAATCACGGCATAGATACTTACTAATACACTGACACATTTTGTATATTACGCACTAACCTTATCAATGTGTTAAAAAGGGCAAGGTTTCCTGACGCGCACTATACCTTCTGAGAACTCAATCAATTTCATCTGCAGGTCTTTAGGAGTTTTAGAAACGCCAACTAGATGTTGTTGAAATGCTAATATAAGTTTCATGTCATGATTCTCAAAATGTTGATTCATTCAAAAGACTATATTCAAAGGCCTAGTTAGTAAGACGTCTGTCTCCCAACCCGGAGGTTGTGACTTAATATCCTACTGGAACCCAGATTTAAAAAGGGGTTTTCCAAACTATAAAAGATTGTTAAATGAGTCTTTTGTATTCAGATTTAAAAATAGTAACGTAAACATTATTAATTTATTCCTGTCGTTGCTCATGACAGCATCGTAACTTCCACGATAGCCTCTAACGTCTACTCTCCATCCATCCCTCCACTCTACGGCAAGAAGGGCAGTTGTTAACCCTTCCTTCCCTGTGATGTGTAACTAGTACACATTGCTTCTAATATCTCTATAAATATAATAAATACTGGGTTCAGATTTTAGGTATTCCTCCTTAATACATTTACGCATTAAATGAAAAAATAATAATAATAATTAGCACTTATCGGCCGTAAAAGAGGTATTTTGTGAAAATCGGGAATAAATTCACTAATACAATCAAACGTGTGCCAGTGTGTGACGTAGGTATATTCATTCTAAAAAAACAGCTATGCGTGAGGAAGCGACGCTATTCACGTCTCACTCTAGTTCGGTATATGGGAACGCAAGAAATAGAATCTCAGTTCGCTCGCTTCAGTAGCTTTCGGGCATCCATTTGAGGTGGTCCCTTCGCCCGTTTTGTGAACGTCGGCCGATGTTTCTTTCATGTGTTCAGCAATTAAATTTTATTATTATCACTTTTGACTTCAAATTTAATTAATCTAAGCGATTGGCTATGAATATTCTTATTTATTCGATTTTAAATCGCTCATTTTTACATGTGTATTGATGTGTATTGAATACACAGCACCGGAACTCGCGGATTTTTTTTAGCACAGGAAGAGAAATGTAGTCCAGTTGCAACTCTCACTTGGTCAGTCCAACGCTGAGATTCTTCCTTCTTTGCGTCGTCATTATTAATTAGATTTAAAATTAATATAGCAACTTTTTCACCAATTATTTATCTTGATCAAATACTTTAAACATCGCTTCACAATATTTCTTATCACAGTTATAGATGTTATAATACAGTTCGGTCTATATTTGTATTATCTTCAAAGAAAACATGTTTCTGTTGATATATTTATTTTGGATATATAAGTTTTTATCCGTTTTTAATGGCCCGTTAGTTATTGTTAAGGTAAACTATTTTGTTGGTTCTATTTTGTTCAGCAAACAGTTTTATTATATAACATTTATGTATCGCGATACAATGTCACCGTGTTCTTATCTAAATTATAATTGTGTCGACGCTTTTCAAACCCAGGTATGTCCACGTAAGTTCAAACCGAGCGAAACGGTATTTTGTCCCTGTTAACTAAAAACTATATATATAAAAATGATGTGTCTTTTTTGAGAATTACTTTATAGATGACATTGTGTTTTCAAAAAAAAAAATCTAGAAATTCAAGTCAGTAGAAAAAATAAAGCATTCCATTTGGACATACCCACTTTTGAAAAAAGCACATTGAAAATGCGTGATTTTGATACAACACCGCATGGATATACCCGAGTTTGATTGTTGTTGACAGTACGACTACGCTACGACTTATCGGCCATCTTGAATGATGGCGCTCTTTGATTGGTCTAAATAGACATGTCTGATTTTGATAAAAACAACTTCCTGGACATATCTGAGTTTGAAAAAAAACTCTTATTTCAATCACAATTTTGCATTGATTTCACGAGGAGATATCTTATTTTGAAAAATGCAGATTTATCCGGGACTATACATATACAGGGTCTTTCAAATTGAGCGGATTTTTTAAATTCTTGGATAAAACACAGATGGCGTCGTGAACTTGCCTGGGTCTTGTGACATTTGAGAAGTGTAATGTATGGCATTTATAAAAATGGAGTCGTATATAACACAACAACGCGTTCAAATTGAGAATTATTTTATGTATTGTAATCTCAGGAAACGGTGATGTTAATTGGCAACCAAGATCATGTGATCTGACATCGTTGGACTATTTTCTCTGGGGTTACGTGAAAAGCCAGGTCTATAAGACTGACCCCCGCCCAATCAATTTCTGAGCTGAAGGACGAAATTATTCGCGTTATTGGTGAGTTAGAACCGCAATTATGCCAAAATGTCATCTAAAATATTGACAAAAAAGTGGACATCTGTCGAGCTGCAAGAGGTGGACATTTGGCGGATATTATTTTTTGTGTTTAAATGTTATACATTATACTTCAATGACCAATAAAAAGTTTTTTGAAATCAAAGCAAATTGTGTGTTTTATTCAAGAATTAAAAAAAAATGAATGAAAAAAACCGCTCAATTTAAAAGACCCTATACCATACTCGTATCAGCTACATTTTGGTACATTTATCTAAAAAATGTCATAATGTGGACATACCTGAGTTTGAAAATCGTTGACACAATTGGAGTCATGGGTAGGCATAAGGGAAGATAAACGCCCATAGAAAACAATAGAAATTCATTTGTAGGGTTCACTGAGGAATATATTGTTGCGAATATTTGTGTAAGCTCTTAACTTACTGATGGATTGGCAGCTTCGGTCTAACGGTTAGCAGTCATGATAAGCAAGCGGGCACCTCAGGTCCGATTCTTGACTGATTCTCTTCCGGGCTAGTGTTTAAGCTTAAACATTTACACATTTGAATTTATGTTTTTCTTTAGCTCTTATGTCGTTTATTATATTTTAATCAAGACAAAGATAGCGCTATACTAAAAAAACTTATTAAGGAGGTGTTCTACTCTAGAGGCGTGAATTTTGGGTGTTTTTTCAGACTAAATATAAAAAAACTTAAAATGTTTTTTTAATACATTTTTACATTTTGTTTATTGATGATTTGAGAATGTAATAAAAATATGTTGAATTCAAGATGTTACGAGTATGTATCAGCTGTTATATCTTGTCGTAAAAAAAAGGGGCTGATCTGATCGACATGATTGGAGGTCTTTCGTAAATTAAAAAACGAAAATTATACACAGTTTCTTGATAAAAAGTAATGTTGTTACAGTTGGTACCAAAAATAGTTGTTAAATATTGGCTTTAAAAATTTTAATTTTTAAAAAATAGTCAAAATTCAATTTTTTTATTTTTCTAGGTAGGAACGATATAAAAATATTTATTGAGGTTTTGTATCAAAATTAAAGGCAATCGGTTGGATAGAACTTGAGATTTTATGTCGACCAGGTTGAAAAAAGTAGTTTCGAGAAAGACGCGTTTAAAGTTTTGAGATTATTGTCGGAGTTATTCCGGTGCGGCGTAATTACTGTCTCATTTAAAGCTATAAATTCGTTAATATTGAAAAAAAATTAATTTCCTTTTGAGAACATATTCTTTAAGGTCAAAACTTTAAGAATATGCAAATTTCTAGGTTAGAATACCTTTTTAACTAAATACTACACTAGATTAAATCTGCCAATCGTCTTGGAACTTTGATCTTATTGTCATCGGAATTTTGAGTTTGATTTATCAAAAGTCCATTCCTCGTGATCGAGTGTGATTGTCAGTCATCTTTTGAATGAAAGTCATAAGGTGCATCTTTAGAAAGTAAATTCTCCTCAAGGGCGCTCTAACTTGGTAAACGAACCCGCTATTATTAAACAAATCATGTCTGGCAGCTATGGCAGCGCCCGAGCGAATAATCTATAACACTTTTTTTGTACACAGTATAACCTTATGGTATCACTGCTATGTAGCAATTTCCTTCAAATAACCATTAATATTTTTATGAGGTCTTAACCCTTCATTCCTTGTGACGCGTAACTAGTACACATTACTTCTAAAAACTTTAATATCTCTATAAATATAATAAATACTGGGTTCGCATTTTAGGTATTCCTCCGTAATACATTTACGCATTGAATGGCAAAAATAATATTAATAATAATTAGCACTTATCGGCCACATCAGATATATTTTGTGAAAATCGGGAATAAATTCACCAATACAATCAAACGTGTGCCAATGTGTGACGTAGGTATATTCATTCTAAAAAAACCGCTATGGAGGAGGAAGCAACGCTATTCACGTCTCACTCTAGTTCGGTATATGGGAACGCAAGAAATAGAATCTTTTTTTTTAACGCAAACGCAAGAAATAGAATTTTAGGTATTCCTCCTTAATACATTTACGCATTAAATGAAAAAATAATATTAATAATAATTAGCACTTATCGGCCGTAAAAGAGGTATTTTGTGAAAATCGGGAATAAATTCACTAATACAATCAAATGTGTGCCAGTGTGTGACGTAGGTATATTCATTCTAAAAAAACCCGCTATGGAGGAGGAAGCAACGCTATTCACGTCTCACTCTAGTTCGGTATATGGGAACGCAAGAAATAGAATCTCAGTTCGCTCGCTTCTCTCGCTTCAGTAGCTCGAGGGCATTCGTTTTAGGTGGTCTTTTCGCTCGTTTTCTGAACGCCGGCCGACGTTTTTTTCTTCATGTTTTCAGCAATTAAATTTCAATTAATATCACTTTTGACTTCAAATTTAATTAATTTAAGCGATTGGCTATGAATATTCTTATTTTTTCGATTTAAAATCGCTCATTTTTACATGTGTATTGAATACACAGCACAGCTAAAACAATCCTGAATACATAGGATTGTTTTAGTACACGAAGGGAAAGGTTAAGTGAAAACAAGACTAAAAACCACCTACTCATGCCAGGTAGGAAAAGGTTAAAAAAGGATCTCGGCATTAATTGTTGTAAAATTTTAATCTCGGTTTATTGACTTATAATCAAGGAATATTCCAATTTGACTCTGGGTATGTAGATAAACACCGTCCGTAAAATGCGCGCTATCAAATCAACGCGCGAAAAAGTGTTGCCATCTGAGCATAGACAATATCGCTGTAAAGTGTGCAACATCGTCCCGCGGCAGTATCTCGTCGCTTTGGTTGTCAGTTTGGATGGGTTATTTAAAAAAATTAAAGAGGTATACTGAGAAACAGTGAAATAAAAATGAAGTTGATAATTTTAACGGTGTGTTTGTTCTATCTATCATTTATCAACGCTATTGGCGAAATCCCAGTGAGTATTGCTTATTTTTTTTTTCTATTATTCAAGTAAATAATACACTTTGTATATTGGCAAGTGTTGGGTAGGTCATAAACTTTCGACATTAACTGGTCTTTTTAAAGAACTATAAAACGTCTTTATATTTCTTGAATTATACATCATTCATCTGCGTTTTTTTTCCTTCTAAATACTGATTTAAAAAAATACTTAGCTTGTTTTTTTAGATACTTTGACTATTGAAAACTATAGAATAAATTTTTGATTTAATAACTTGTATAATTAAGTCGTTACAATAAAAAAAAACTAATAAAATCTTAGAAATTAATTAAATATAACTTAAAACAAATGCAATGTTGAAACTTTATAGTTCAAATTTGAGCTTATACAAGTATATACAGTAAATTTCAATAATTGATCTAGGCCAGTAACTATAATTTGCATGTCAATTTATTCGCTGCATTTGAATTTAATAGATAAAGATGAAACTTGTGTCAGTCATAGATGATTGGGTCTGTAAGTAGAAATTTGTGCCAGTCATACATAGATTATAGCGTCTGTAAGTAGAAATTTGTGCCAGTCATACATAAATGATTTGGTCTGTGAGTAGAAAATAATTTAAATAAAGAAAATCAGTACTGAAACAATAAAAAAAAATTTATATTGTAATCGTTACAGTTCATCTTCTCCTTTTGTATGGTAATTGGTGATTCGGACATATTGAATGCGTGGCTGGGAGACAATATTGTCTTCGAGTCGAGTAATCCAGTCTTCGAGACGAGGATTAGATACATTGGAGTTGGCACGGAACTCGCGATTCGTAATTGCGCGTGAAGAGGCAACAACACTCAGACAAGTACTCGAGGCTTGCGAGTATTGTTACCAGATGAACTCTTAACAAACTAAAAGCCATTTTTTTTTATATCATCGGGAATCGAAGCCGAAATCCGAAGAATATCGTTTTACCAACTAACCCACTTATGGATTTATTTTAATTGTTTTTTTGGTGAAATTTCTTTCAAACAATCGGCTCATTTTGGATACATTAAACTTAGAATCCAAACTAAAGTCGAGCATGGATCACAGAATTCGAACTAAAGTCGAGTATGGATCACGGAAACCAAACTTTAAGTCGAGAATGTATCGCGGAATCCAAACTTTAAGTGAAGCATGAATCACAGAATCCAAACTAAAGTCGAGCATGGATCTCGGGATCCAAACTTTGAGTCAAGTACGGATCACAAAATCAAAACTATTGTAAAATCGAGCATGAATCGCGAAATTTAATCTTCAAGTCGAGCATAGACCACAGAATCCAAACTAAAGTCGAACGTGGAACTCGGAATTCAAACTTTAAATCCAGCATGGATCACAGAATCCGAACTAAAGTTGAGCATGAATCTCCGAAACCAAACTTTAAGTCGAGTATGGATCACGAAATCCAAACAAAAGTCGAAAATGTATCACGGAATCCAAACTTTAAGTCAAGCGTGAATCACGGAATTCAAACTAAAGTCGAGCATGGATCACGGGATCCCAACTTTGAGTCAAGCACGGATCACAGAATCCAAACTAAAATCGAGCATGGATCTCGGAATTCGAACTAAAGTCGAGTATGGATCACGGAAACCAAACTTTAAGTCGAGAATGTATCGCGGAATCCAAACTTTAAGTGAAGCATGAATCACAGAATCCAAACTAAAGTCGAGCATGGATCTCGGGATCCAAACTTTGAGTTAAGCACGGATCACAAAATCCAAACTAAAATCGAGCATGAATAGCGAAATCCAATCTTCAAGTCGAGCATAGATCACAGAATCAAAACTAAAGTCGAACGTGGATCTCGGAATTCAAACTTTAAGTCCACCATGGATCACAGAATCCGAACTAAAGTCGAGCATGGATCTCGGAAACCAAACTTTAAGTCGAGTATGGATCACGGAAACCGAACAAAAGTCGAGAATGTATCGCGGAATCCAAACTTTACGTCAAGCGTGAATCACGAAATCCAAACTAAAGTCGAGCATGGATCATGGGATCCAAATTTTGAGTCGAGCATATACTAGTATCACAGAATCCAAACTAAAATCGAGCATGTATCTCGGAATTCGAACTAAAGTCGAGTATGGATCACGGAAACCAAACTTTAAGTCGAGAATGTATCGCGGAATCCAAACTTTAAGTCAAGCGTGAATCACGGAATCCAAACTAAAGTCTTGCATGGATCACGGGATCCAAACTTTGAGTCGAGCATATATCACAGAATCCAAACTAAAATCGAGCATGAATCGCGAAATCCAATCTTCAAGTCGAGCATAAATCACAGAATCCAAACTAAAGTCGAACGTGGATCTCGGAATTCAAACTTTAAGTCCAGCATGGATCACAGAATCCGAACTAAAGTCGAGCATGGATCTCGGAAACCAAACTTTAAGTCGAGTATGGATCACGAAATCCAAACGAAAGTCGAGAATGTATCGCGGAATCCAAACTTTAAGTCAAGCGTGAATCACGGAATCCAAACTAAAGTCGAGCATGGATCACGGGATCCAAACTTTGAGTCGAGCATATATCACATAATCCAAACTAAAATCGAGCATGGATCTCGGTATTCGAACTAAAGTCAATTATGGATCAGGGAAACCAAACTTCAAGTCGAGAATGTATCGCGGAATCCAAACTTTAAGTCAAGCGTGAATCACGGAATCCAAACTAAAGTCGACCATGGATCACGGGATCCAAACTTTGAGTCACGAATCACAGAATATCACAGATCCAAACTAAAATCGAGCATGGATCTCGGAATTCAAACTTTAAGTCGAGGATGGATCACAGAATCCAAACTAAAATCGAGCATGGATCGCAAAATCCAAACTTGTCGAGCATAGATCACAGAATCCAAACTAAAGTCGAGCATGGATCTCGGAATTCAAACTTTAAGTCGAGGATGTATCACAGACTCCAAACGAAAGTCGAGCATGTATCGCGGAATCCAAACTTAAAGTCGAGCATAGATCACATACCAGATATTTCATTGGAGTCTTGAATAGGGGCAAATGATGCAATATAAAAACGAATTATATGATAAACTGAAAACGCATAAAGCAATGTATACTTGAGAGCAATAACTCGCTGACTCATTGCTATTTTCTTAATCATGTGCAATGTCTATTAGCATGAATCATATATTTGTGTGCAAATTGTAATATGTACTTGATTATAGCAACAGTATACGTAGAATCTACCTCCGTGGCCTAGTTGGAAAAATACCTGTCTTCCGATCCAGAGATCGCGGGCTCAATTTACATTGGTACCCAGTTTATTTAACCCTCCCTTCCCTGTGATGTGTAACTAGTACACATTGCTTCTAAAAACTTTAACATCTCTATAAATATAATAAATACTGGGTTCAGATTTTAGGTTTTCCTCCGTAATACATTTACGCATTGAATGAAACAATAATATTAATAATAATTAGCACTTATCGGCCACATCAGAGATATTTTGTGGAAATCGGGAATAAATTCACCAATACAATCAAACGTGTGCCAGTGTGTGACGTAGGTATATTCATTCTAAAAAACCGCTATGGGTGAGGAAGCGACGCTATTCACGTCTCACTCTACTTCGGTATATGGGAACGCAAGAAATAGAATCTCAGTTCGCCCGCTTCAGTAGCTTTCGGACATTCACTTGAGGTGGTCGCTTCGCCCGTTTTGTGAACGTCGGCCGATGTTTTTTTTCATGTTTTCAGCAATTAAATTTCAATTATTATCACTTTTGACCTAAATTTAATTCATTTAAACGATTGGCTATGAATATTCTTATTTTTCCGTTTTATATCGCTCATTTTAACATGTGTATTGATGCGTATTGAATACACAACACCGGAACGCGTGAATTTTTTTAGTACAGGAAGGGAAAGGTTAAATAAACATATGAGTCTGGTTTACCCTTTATGCCTCTTAGAGATTTTTTTATTACTATTTTATTTTTTTTTATTATTTTTTATTATTTTTTTTATTATTTTTTTATTATTTTTTATTATTATTTTTTATTACTATTTTAGTACTATTTTATTACTATTTTATTGATTTTATTACTATTATTATTACCATTATTATTATTACTATTATTTTATTACTATTTTATTGATTTTATTACTATTTTATTACTATTTTATTGATTTTATTACTATTTTATTGATATTTTTATTACTATTTTTTTTTTTTATTGTTTTTTATTATTTTTTTTATTATTTTTTATTATTTTTTTATTATTTTTTATTATTATTTTAATTTTTATTATTTTTTTATTATTTTTTTATTATTTTTTTTTATTCTTTTTTATTATTTTTTTTTTATTATTTTATTTTTTTTTATTATTTTTTTTATTATTTTTGTATTTTTTATTATTTTTTTTATTATTTTTATTATTTTTTTTTTATTTTTTGTTTACCCTTTATGCCTTTTAGAGATTTCTTTTTCTTAGAGATTGAAACACGGTAATAAACCCGACAGTTCATTTTGTATACAATGAAAATGTAATACAATACAATAAGACATTGTTACGAACGAGTCTAAATATTTCGTTATCGGTTCAGAATATATTTCAGCTTTGAGAAATATATAACATATGTTAGTTGGCCAGATAATTGTGAAAAATCGAACGAAAAATCAAACAAAAACGTGTTTATAAGTGGGTCGTTTGAAACGTTTGGTAATAAAGTGTAAAATATTTGTTTTTGTCTCCAATCTTCTTTGTGGGTTACACACTTCTCCATTTTTTTCATCCCGTCTGAAAAATAAGTTTTGTCGAACCCAGAAAAATAATTAATATTTTATTGAAGTGAAACTTCTATTGGCGCGGTAGGGCAAATTGGCCTGAACGTCACGAAAAGTGAAACGGTGTATTATATTATTATTAAATTATTATTTATTATTAATAATAGTTAATATTATTAAGTGTATTATATTATTATTAAAATTATTACTAAAAATATATTTTTGTTATATATTATTTTCATATTAATATATTTAACATTAATTTATGTTATTTTATGTTTAATAATTTTATTTAATATATTATTTATATTTAATATATAATTATAATAATATATACATATACCTATGTTAATATAATATTATTAATTATATTATTTTTATATTGTAATTAATTATAATATAATTAATTTATTATGTAATATAATAATATATTTTTAATAATATAATATAATAAAAATAATAAATAAATAATTGAATAATTATTTAAAAATAATTAATCATAATATGTGATAAAAATATTAATATATTTAATATTTAAAAATACAAATGTAATATTATGAATTGTATTATATTATTATTAAAATTAATATTATTTATTATTAAAAATAAAAATATCTTTTTTTTTTATTTAATTAAGAGAGATGTTCTTGAATTAAATTTCACATAACCATTTCCTTGTCTAAAAAAAATCGTTAACAAATGGGAAAAAAGCAACGCATAAAATCAACTTTTCCTAGGAGCTAAGAAGTTTCACTTCTACCGCGAGAGAGTCTCATGCATTTGTTTTTTTTATTTATTTTCAAAGCTTTCATACGCAGGTTAAACCCAATTATGTACAAAGCTTAAGAGAAATTATATACAGCATCGTGAAGAGAGAAAAAATACATATAAATCTTTAACAGGTATGAAATATAGTATAGCAGCAAAAATATAAAAGTTAGTAAACAAGAAATATTAGTTCAGTCGAAACAAATAACTTCCATTTCTAAGAAAACTCAAAACATTTCGTATTTTTTTAATCAAACACTGTTTATTCCACTTTACGAGTATGTAACCGTATAACCCTATGGCGAAGGCCACACCAAAGTCCTACGCTTAGTTCTAAGCTAGCTGCTACGTGACTAATAGACTAGATGACTTCAGGCTTGGACACACCAAAGTGCTTCGCACAAATTCATTTGACATTTGTGAGCGGTTGAGTCAATAAACGATGCCACTCTCAAAACTAACCAAAAAGCTACTTCTCTCACAGAATTTAAGTTTAAAATTTTGAACATCTCAAATTGGAACTTGTTGGGTGCATCATAGTATAAATAGGCCAAAACCCGTACGACGGTTATCGCCAAAGAAAGAATACGAGAATTGAATTTTGAATACAATAGAGTGAGAGAGGAATACTTGGATTCTCTCCGAAAGTAATTCGAAATTTGAATCTCGGTGGGTCCGTGATACTGAACGAATTTTAAATACCTAGCTAACAATTTTTGAACCGGTGTAAAAGGGGACGATGTATAAATGATATATATTAACAAATTTTACATTTATGAATATATATTTTCATAAATGTAGAATTTGTTTTACTTCCGTGAATATTTCACGTGTTGCAACTTCTCCCTGGCTCCATCCCAACTCATTGTCTGCGAAGACTGTTGGGGTCAGCTCTCCTCGTCCTCAGGTTGTATGCTCTTCTGTCCCGGACTACGTCCCCCAGGCCGTGCCTCTGCATCAGGTTATTTTTTTGCACCACCCATGAATTCTTTGGTCTTCCTCTGGTTGTTATTCGAGGAAGATCCATGGAGATTGCCTGGTTCACAATGTGATCGGGTGCTCTGCGTCCAACGTGCCCATACCATCTCAATCCATCCGCCTCTCCTCCATCTTACTGTTGATGTCTGTAACACCTAGGCTTCCACGAATGCGTGAGCTTTTTATTTTGTCTCTTAGGGACACACCAACTGACCATCTTAGCATGCGCATTTCAGCAGTTTCTAGTTGCCTAGAGTAAGAGTTATACATCGTCCAGCATTCGGAGCCATAAAGGAGTGCGTGTCTGACAATCGTTTGGTATACTTCTCCTTTTAACTTAATTGGCATTTTAGGATCACATAGAACTCCCGTCATTGATCTAAACTTCATCCGTCCCACACTAATTCTATGTCTTACATCTGCTGCACATCCTCCATCGCTATGGATGAGTGACCCAAGATACTTAAAGGAGTCACAATTTGGTAATGTTTCTCCATCCATTTGCATTACGGGCTGCAACTAGTAATGTTAATGTTATCTAGAAGTATGGAGTGGAGAGTTTCAACATCTCTACAACGAATTGCGGAGTAAAACTACTTCCATCTTGTAAAATCACTTGGTGACACAATAAAATTAATCAACACGTCTGTTCGCTAGGAGACTCACTAGGTGACTAATCGTCATGTAGCGTGGCGCGAAGTGTGCAGTGTGGCCATTGCGATAGTATGGGGTGCGTTTGTTCGCTAGGATATGTCACCTAGCTCGCAGCGTAGTTCTAAGCACCAAGCGAGGCTTCTGTGGCCGAGGTATATCGGTTTCAAGGCTTTCACCTCATCATCAGGGGAGTACAAACATGACTGAATTCTATTCGAACTGGTATCGACATAGACGCTTCTAACTGTTAAAATTCGAGTTGGGGATTGTGGATGGAGGAAGGTAGTAGACAACCTTAGCAAGCAGCGGCGATATCCTGGGAATATATGTGATTATATTGTGTTGATACTCGCACCACATCGGTTACAAATGTGATACAGTGTATTGTTGTAAGCAGAAAGACAAGTTCAGGTGGAAGTCAAGCGTCTACCAACAGACCACGGAGTTCGTACATTACAATAAAATAAATATGTAAAATATATTACACAGGTTTTACGTCATGTCAGTATTGGAATCCAATTGGAAATTATAACGTTGCTATCTACATATAATATTATACGTAAGACTGCATTAATACTTTATATTGGCAAAAGGTTAAAAGTTCAGAGTCAATTATATATTTTTGATTGTCGTTTATCTACCTGACCTGTCTGAAAGTGTTATTGTTCAAATGGCGTTTTTAACTTTTTTGAGTAGAACTCGCCAAAATATCAAAAATATCTGTCAAAATATCAAAAGTAACTGAATGTGGATACTCGTATAAGTCGTTTTTTTTTTCTCTTTTTTGACACTTTTTTCCACACAATCAAGTGTTTTCTTACTTAAAACAGAAAGATTTGAGAATTAATAAATGTTGCGAAATTCAAAGGCATTGTGATAGAAAAGTGCGAAGAATTCTGCTATTTAAGTAGTATTATATTTTCTGAGATGATGGAAGAGTTACGAGAAACATCGAACGGCGATAGCGATAGGAAACAAAGTCAATGGGGGAGGGGAGGTACTAAGACGTACATATATAATAGTATTTTGATGCCAACTTTGATGTATGGGAGTGAAGCGTAGACGTGAAAAATGACTGATAGGAACCAACTAAATGCTAAAGAATTGTGTGCATTGAGAATAATGTATGAGGTAACAATGTATGATAGAATACGGAATGAAGTGAGTGGGGATGAATGGGAACTTTAGTCTGGATGACGAAACTATAGACCATAGGTTCTCAAAGTGGGCCCATCGCCCCCCTCCTGGGGGTACTGGAGGGAACTGAGGGGGCCTTGCTGGCCCTGGGGGAAGTAGGGGGCTACTTGCTTATTTTAATTATTTTTATAAATACCTTTATAATTTCTTTTCCAAATTGTTTTATTTCCAAAATATCTTTTTGAAATAAAAAAATTACTCTGATAATTGCATCAATTTTATTGCAAATAACAAACTGCGAAACATTAATACAAACATTGGTGGCAGTACATCAGGTCCGTCCTTCTCATTAGGATTATTTAATAAATACTTCAACAATTTAAGTATAAATAAATAAATAAATAAATAATAGGTTTATTGATAGCAGCATAGTATGTACAGATTATATTTAAATAACACTTCTAAAACACATAAATTGCAGATAATAAATTAAATACAGAAGCTATCAAAAGGTCTGAGCTCATCTAATAGCATCCCCTCGGCCAAGATACACCCCACCAATATAGGGCGAACCCAGCCACGGGGACACCAGATGTTTTTCAGCCCACACCCACAGTATCAGCGTATCTTATGTATATCACTATATATGTACACAAAAATGTTCACTATATTTTTCTGTTTTATTTAATTTAAAAAGGTCAATTTCCAGGGGGGGCTTGTATATTTTTTTTGCTGAAAAGGGGGTAGTGGGTCAAATAAGTTTGGGAACCTATGCTATAGACCTTTTCGGTTGTTCTCTGTGAGACAGATTTGATTTACTAAAAGCCACATCTTCACCGCGTCCAATGAATGTTGCGTTTATTCTTTCTTCGTTGAATTTTTCCACTTATAGATCGATTGTTACATTTTTTAAGCTTAATCAGCTGAAACTTTAATTTGTCTAGCATTGTCATTAAAAAAAATATTATATTATATTGACTCGTATAATTGCTCAATGACTTGAATTTGATGGCACAAATCATCCTAGTTTGGGTGGATTCTCTATGAAAAATGACTGATGTGTTGAGTAAAATGAAGAAGAGCACTCTGAGATGGTTTAGGCATGTGGAACGAATGAATTAAGAAATATTAACAAAACAAATAAACAGTTCAAATTTGAGAGGAAGGCTTTGTGAAAACCAACATTGGTGGAACGTCGTACGGTCAATTCTGAATGGCACACCACCATTTGTTTGCCAGAAGTGTTCGGAGAAATGAAGAAAGCCAACCGCCGAAGACGGATTTGAGCACTCAAAACATCGAATTGATGAGTCATCCGCCGTACAGCCCTGATTTGGCACCCAATGACTTCTTTTTATTCCCGAACATCAAAAATAAATTGTTAGGTCAACGTTTTTCGACGCCTGAAGAAGCAGTTGATGCGTTCAAAACGCATGTTTTGAAGTTACCTTATTCGGAGTGGAAAACTTGCTTCGAAAATTCGTTCAAACGCATTCAAAATTGCATTGATCTTCATTGAGAGTATTTTGAAAAACAATAAAGCCATTTTCGATGATAAATATTTGTTTTAACTTGTCTGTCTCAAAACTTAAGTAGCAACTCTCGTACATACATACAATCATGCCGTATCTCTATCGCTGTAAGCAAAGAGAAATGCATCTTTCACCTCTTATAAATCCATACACCTTTTGTATTGTATTGCGTTTAATTTTCGTTTTATACAGCACAATCTGGCAGGCGTATTTCCATATGGCAATCTCATCCAACCAACTAGAAAGAGGTTTAAATGACATTAAGTGAAAACCGGACTAGAATAATTTTTTTAAAAATATATGGGTTCCAGCGAGATTTGAACCCGCAACCTCCGGGTTGGGTGATAGATGTCTTAGCAACTAGGCTACGGAGGTTGTCTTTATGTTATCTCTGTAAACGATACCTCACCATAATGTAATTAAAAACAGCATTTTGTATGACAACAAAAATGTTGATTTTCTCAGTAAAACAACCGATTGTCTCAGTAAAAGCGTTTTACCGACTAGACTTGTGAGTGTTTGAGTTATTTAACATTTCATTGCAAAAACAATCTAGCGGGCTTCTTACTAGGCGGCAATCTCTTGCAACCAACCAGACAAAAGTAAATAAAGCAAGTATTATACTGGTTAGTCAAAAAGTTTTGAAAGCGACATCTATGGAGCAGTAGAAAAACCAAATTTCTACGCCATTTTAATATTTCATCTTTCATAAGAACGTACTCAAAATTTCATTTCGCTCTGTCAATTCATTCTTTGTTTACAAGCCATTTGAAGTTGACGTGTCAGTGTATTTTTTAACAATGGAAAAATCCGAATATCGTGCAGTGATTAAATTCTTTGTTTTGGAAGGTTTATCGGCTACTGAGATCCATGCAAAGATGGTGAAAGTATTAAAGGAGTCTTCTCCTTCATTTTCAACCGTTCACAGATGGGTTTTGGAGTTTAAGCGTGGCCGTACAAGCGTTGAAGACGATCCACGCTCAGGACGTCCAAAAAGTGCATCAACACCAGAAATCATAGCGAAAATACAGGATATGGTTTTGGAAGATCATCGATCGACTGTGGATGTGATAGCTGACACCATAAGCATCTCACATGGAACAACATGGCATATTTTGGCTGAAGTTTTGGGTTTCAAAAAACTGTGTGCACAATGGGTGCCGCATTTGCTAACAATGCAACAAAAACACGTTCGAATACGACTTTCTGAGCAACATTTGGAGCAATTTCGAAAGGATAAAAAGGTTTTTTTGCGTCGATTCATCACTATGGATGAGACTTGGGTCTACCACCATGATCCTAAATCAAAATAAGAGGCTAAGGAGTGGTGTGAACCAGGCACTTTGGCTCCGAAGCGAGTTCGTGTCCAGAAATCGGCCAAGAAGGTGTTAGCATCAGTTTTTTGGGATGCAAAAGGAATTTTATTGATAGATTATCTCCAAACTGGTAAGACAATCAACTCTGATTATTATTGTGACCTTTTGGACCAGTTGGATGAAAAAAATTGTGAAAAAAGACCCGGTTTGCAGAAGAAAAAAATCATTTTTCATCAAGACAATGCACCTGCTCACACAGCTCAAAAAACCATCGCGAAAATCAGTGAATTGGGGTACGAATTGTTGCAGCATCCACCCTATTCGCCAGATTTAGCTCCCTCTGACTTCTGGCTGTTCTCACACCTCAAAAAATTCCTTCGTGGAAAGCATTTTTCATCAAACGAAGAGGTTATAGCCGTCGTAGAGGAGTATTTTGCAGGCCTTCCAGAAAGTCACTTCCGTGATGGGACAACAAAGTTGGAAGATCGTTGGACCAAGTGTATTGATCTTATGGGAGACTATACTGAGCAATAAAAGTGATTTCCCCCCAAAAAAAATGTATTTTCATTTCCGCTTTCAAAACTTTTTGACTAACCTAGTATATGTTAAAATAGTCAAATTATTATTCGTCTTAATTAAATTTATGGACATATGCATATTGAAGTACATATGCATATCATCGACCATATGGACATATGCATATCATTGACCATATGGATATATGCATATCATCGACCATATGGACATATGCATATCATTGACCACATGGACATATGCATATCATCGACCATTTGGACATATGCATATCATTGACCATATGGACATATGCATATCATCGACAAAAGGAAAAGGAAGGGATGAATCACGTTATATTAACATACTGACTAGAAATTAAGAGTTTTTTCGGTTGCTCGCAGTTAGATCGCCCTTGAGGAGGGTTTTCTCTCTAAAAAGCGTTGTTTAAATTGTATTTTTATTACTATTATTATTTAATATAACGAAAGGTGTAAAACAAGAATGTGTTATGTAACCTTGTTTGTTTAATTTACTTGTAGATTAATGCGCGTATGGTTTAAAAAATGACGGGAGAGGTGTAAGACCTGTCAAACCTTAAAAAAAAATTGAAAAGACCTCCCTAAAAAGGATTGCCTTCGATTGGTTCCTAAAGCTGCACATGCCATCCGCGTAAATGAAGGGATTTCTGTACTAAAGAAATAAAAAAAAACAACGAATTAAAAACAAAACCTGCTATTGTAAAGTGAACTGCAATATCTTAAAGTCATTTTAATAAATTGTTGAACAAAACGTATGGTATAATTTTTATCATAATTATCTATTCCCAACTAATTATTTTCCTTCGCCTTATCCTATCCATTTAGGGTTAGCTGTTTGGACCTTCTTCCTCCTTCTCTATCTATCTCGTTATGTTTTCCTCCACTTTCCTACATAGGCTCTTCTTGACTCTCCCAATTCCCAATTCGTGGTTGCCTTTAGTGTAGACCCTTCATTCCGTCGTTGCACATGCCCATACCAGCGTAGTCGTGCTTCTCGGGCTTTCTGTATCTATTTGAGAGTTCCCCTAATTTGTGGATTTCTTTAGTGTAGACCAGGACCGGCCGACCCACGGTACCGGAGGCCACACGCGGCCCGCGGCACCCTTATGTGCGGCCCGCGATCATGTATGACGAATTATGTTTTTTTTTATTACCATCCAAATATGTCAACGAATTACTAATTTAGAATTCTAAGTCATTATATAACCATACAAATACACTTTGTTGTTGGTTCAATACATGTTTTTTCTTCATATCTAGTTGAAATGTCATGTCTCAAAGGGATGGGATAAAATCGTTTTTTTTTACGAATCGTTTTTTTTTTAAATCGAAAATTTGTTTTTCTCTAAACTGACGTTTTAATTCCTAATTTTCAATATACTGACTTTATAATGTATTGTATGAATTAATACTAATTACGAACATTAAATTTTATGGCCCGATGTGTATTACTTTCCGTCGGGTTCTAGTACTTAAGTGGATTAATACCTAAAAAGTCCAGCAAGTGGCCCATAATTTAACAAGAAAGTTTCGAATGCAGCAAAACCATCCTTTGACGTCACCAGATCCGAGTTGCCAGACTGTCCGAAATTGAACCGATGAGGAACTAAGCAGAGTTCTCTTCGGAAATAATTGACACAGAATGTGCTCTGCGGATTGATCCAGATGGCCGCAAAATTTGCAACAGGGTGAAAGGACAAGATTAAAGCTGGAGTTTGTCATTAAAACTTCCATGGTCAGAGAGAAATTGGGTAGTCTAATAGTTTGGATGTGTCCGCGGGAGTTTGAGGAGCGCCTTGATGCGTGGAAATAATTTAAATGTCTGTCTTCCCGTTGAGAAGGATGACAAACGCTGTGTTGCCAAATCAACAACTGGGTCTCTAGACAGGCTTTAATCGCGTGAAAAGGATAATCGCGGCGTGTCGCTGGACCTCCAGATATAACGGAGTGAACCTTGTTAAGACCGAGAGTGCTTCCGCCGAGGATGTCCTATAAGTCTTGGCGATAGCCAACATCACCCACCGCTGAACACCGATCAGCATCCTCTTGGCAACTGCCAACCAACTTCTGTGTGCTCTATACCTGGCTGTATAGCACAGGATTCCCAAAATACTGCATTAAAGTAGTTGGGTCCCTCTGGGGCCAGCAACATCCTTCCAGATTATTCCAGCGTCCACAGGGGGGGTCAGTACCATCCACTTTGGGAAACTATCGTGTTGACCCTTCATCTCGAAGTTGCACGTGTCCATACCAGCGTAGTAGTGCTTTTCGGGCTTTATCTAAAGGGTCTTTCAAATTAAGCGTTTTTTTTAAATTCTTGAATAAGACACAGATGGCGTCGCAAACTTACCTGGGTCTTGTGACATTTGAGAAGTGTAATGTATGACATTTATAAAAATGGAGTCGTATACAATACAACAACGCGTTCAAATTGTTGAATTACTTTATGTATTGTAATCTCCGGAAACGGTGATGTTAATTGGCCACCAAGATCATGTGATCTGACATCGTTGGACTATTTTCTCTGGAGTTACGTGAAAAGCCAGGTCTATAAGAATGACCCCCGATCAATTCCTGAGCTAAAGGACGAAATTATTCGCGTTATTGGTGAGTTAGAACCGCAATTATGCCAAAATGTCGTCGAAATTTTTGACAAAAGAGTAGACATTTGGCGGATATTGTTTATTGTGTTTAAATGTCATACATTATACTTCAATGAACAATAAAAAGTTTTTTGAAATCAAAGCAAATTGTGTTTTATTCAAGAATTAAAAAAAAATAGAATTAAAAAAACTGCTCAATTTATTTATTTATTTAGTTTATTTATTTATTTAATTAACGACACAACAGTGTCTTTATATACAAATAAACATGTGACAGGTTATACAAGTACTTAAAATTATTGATAAATAATACAAAACTTTATCTTAAACTATCATGAAGATACAAAAAGCAGTAGTAATAATAAATTACAGTCTTCGTTTTAAAATTATTTAATAATCTTTGATAATTTTGTGGGAATTTTATGGATAGATATTGAGATATAGAAAACACATGGCCTCATTAGTAGAACGAGATGCAAGTTGCTTTGCAGAATTAAAACCTTCCTACATGTTGATGCAGGGTTACTCAACTCCAGAGGCAAAGTATTGTCCTTAATGTTTTGTTTATATTACGTTATTTATATTAATAAAGGAGAGCATAAAGTTAGTAGCTATTTCTAAATATTGTTTTGATATTCTGGCGAATACTATATATACTTATATTAAAAATATCTAAATTGTTGCAAAACTCGTTTCCAAGTCTTTGCATACGAATTATAGAGGAGTTGATTTTATAGTTAGTATAGCAATTTTCGGTATGAAAAGGATTGAGCTGTCTTGTGGATCTAGTGGGAATACGAAATGAAATGCTCGCGAGTAAGTGATGTGCATCAATCACTGAGTGAATGATTTTGTATAGCAGTACTATATCGGCTGTTTTTCTTCTGTCACACAGCTTCGAGAGTTTCACTGCATTTAATAAGTTGTGATAATTTCTTTGTTCATGTGGTATTCCAAGTTTAAAATTTATGAATCTTAGAAATTTGTTTTGTATACGTTCTAAAGTTAGTGCATGGGCGGCGTAATGAGGAGACCATATTGATGAGTTGTAGTCAAGGCGGCTGCGTACCAAATAGCATTACAGCAGTTTTAATGTTCGTAAATCCGAGAAATGTTGGGCAGTTCTTAGTACAAATCCCAAGATATTTTAACTCTCCCGTGTGATTTTGTTCGCATGTTCTATAAATGAAAGTTTTTCATCGAATATAATTCCTAAGTCCCTTATAGAAGCTACACGTTTTAATATACTCGTATATTAGTGTGAAAGACTATTGACGTCATTTTGTTTGTTCCATTATCTTCTCCCAACTACAATAATAAAATTGTATTATTTTACTCAACACATGCTACTGTTTGAGGCTTTATTCTTAATTCAGGTTTTATTAATTTCATTGCAAGTATTTTTCTTTCCTTTTATTACATTTTACAAATAATGTTGACTCACTATCTTGTATACACAGTTAATTGATGTTTACGTTTGAAATGTCACCAAATGATAAGATTTAATTCAAATAGAAATCTCAGAATTAGATCTTAACAATGACTCAAGATAAATAATGAGTTTAGCGTGATTTTGCAACATTTTACAATGCCTAGACATTATTAGACACTTGCTACGGTGATAAGACGCTATGATGATCTAAACCAGGGGTGTCTAACCTGTCGTTCGCGATCTATCAATAGATCGCTGCGTGCTTTTAAACAGGGGGTAGGTTGTCAATATGTTAACAATGGGCTCGCTTCATCTTGGAGTTATTATACTCAAGAAAGTGTAGCATGGTCCCTGTGGCATTTGAAATGTCATGTCTCAAAGGGATGGGGTAAAATCGTTTTTCTTTTACAAATCGAATCGTTTTTTTTTATAAATCGAATTGAATTGTTTTTCTCTAAACTAACGTTTTAATTCCTAATTTTCATTATACTGACTTTCTAATGTACTGTATGATTTGTATATATCTTTAAATAGGCCAAGATCCACTATGAATTAATACTAATTACGAACATTTCATTTTATGTATAAAAAAATCGAAAATCCAATTATCGTATACCCCATCCCTAGCCAATGCAGACTAACGTAGTGACTTTTGACTAACGTCGCCAAATGTTATTTGATTTTAACAAACTTACATATTTTTGCTAATTTGTAACAAGATGTATTAATTTGTCATTATTGTTAGTTTTATGTAATGTATTTACCTAAATAACTTGCCAAATTCCTAATTTTCATTATACTGACTTGTAATGTATTATATGATTTGTATATATCTTTAAATAGGTCAAGATCCACCATGAATTAATGCTAATTACGAACATTTAATTTTATGTATAAAAAAATGCGGACTAATGTAGTGCGGACTAATGTAGTGACTTTTGACAAACGTTACCAAATATTATTTGATTTTAACAAACTGCCACATTTTTGCTAATTTGTAACAAGATGTATTAATTTGTCATTATTGTTAGTTTTATGTAATGTATTTACCTAAATAACTTGCCAAATTCCTAATTTTCATTATACTGACTTGTAATGTATTATATGATTTGTATATATCTTTAAATAGGTCAAGATCCACCATGAATTAATGCTAATTACGAACATTTAATTTTATGTATAAAAAAATGCGGACTAATGTAGTGCGGACTAATGTAGTGACTTTTGACAAACGTTACCAAATATTATTTGATTTTAACAAACTGCCACATTTTTGCTAATTTGTAACAAGATGTATTAATTTGTCATTATTGTTAGTTTTATGTAATGTATTTACCTAAATAACTTGCTATTTATTAGAATCGAGGCTTATATTAAAGTTGATAAAATATTTAAAATTACTGAACGTTGTTACAAGGTTGTATTGGGGCCAATTTGTGAAACGTCACAGGGACCATGCTACATTTTTCTTTATTATAGGGATATAATGTGTATCGCTTTCCCATACAATCATATTTAATAATAATTTAAGCAATAAAAAGTTATATAGTTAACATACAAAGCCGCTTGATCTACTAGGTCTAGTAGGGCACAGTGCCTAGGGCCTCCAAACCTGAACCACATAACAGGGATCCTTAACTGAATTTCTATTTAGTAACAATGATGGTATAGATACATAACAGACTGTCGTTAGACCCGCGATTATGTATGGCTCAGAATGCTGGACTATGTACAGCTCCTACTCTAGGCAACTTGAAACAGTAGAAATGTGAATGCTTAGGTGGTCGGCAGGAGTATCACTGAAATATAGAATTAAGAGCTCACGCATTCGTGGTAGCCTGGAGGTCACTGACATAAACAGTAAGCTGGAAGAGCGACAGCTGAGATAGTACGGGCACATAAGACGGATACCACTAGACCATACTGTAAATCAGGCAATGTCTGTGGATCTTCCTCGACAGCCATTCAGAGGAATACCAAAAAACTCCTAGATAACTCAATGCTCCAAAATTCTGCAGATAAACGACCTAGATGAAGGCGACACCCAGAACCGAAGAACATACAGCCTGAGAACGAGAACAGCTGACCCCATCAGCCCCTACCTAGGTAATGATTTGGGACAGTGGCAGGAAGAAGAAGAAGATGGTATAGATACA